>CM039681.1:46799291-47171227 GCA_022537955.1 Schmidtea mediterranea
TCGATCTTCTTGACGCAATGCTCGACTAATCAAAATATCTTATTTTTACCACGGTTATTTTTCAAGTTTATCAAACAAAAAGTTTATTAAATATTTAACGAATTAATTAATTAATTATTTTATAGTTTATATTTTATATTTACTTTTTTCAGACTTTTTTAAAACTATTTTAAACTATATAATTTTGTCTTAAATAACAAATAAACATATTACATTTATTAACACTAAACACTATACATTAAATTAACTGTGAAGTTAGCAGTACAATTTTCAGATTGGAGAAGCACTCGTTTTGACTCTGCTTATATCTTGGATTGTTTATTGTTATATACCAATTTTCTGTTTTTGATCCATTTCTGTAAATGCTCATAATATGATATATTTGATCGTGAAGAAAGCTTTCATTGATCTTTAATTGGAAATTGATCTTTTTTGAATGTATTATCATATCCTGATATTACATTGAAGGTACCAGAAGAATTAAATGTGCGTTTTTTGAGTTTGATCTGGATTTGCAATTGATTTGTGGTTCTTTAAAAAAAATTTATATGAATTGTGAACATGGAATGTTGGACACTTTCTGTATGTTTGTATTTATGATTTTATAAGTGTGACATATTTATCCTGACAGATACTGATTACAATGAATCATGATTATCAAGACAATGCATGATAAGTGCATGATAAGTGCAGGACAATGTGCTGACTGGAAAACTGTAGTGAATATAAACTCGTGATGTGTATTGATTTTTAGCTATCATCTATATAAATGATTTTAAATACGTGTTTTTATTATTATTATTATTATTAATATTATTATTAATATTTTTTATTATTATTTTATAAATATTATTATGTGTTATTTAAAGACTAATGTCTACAAAGACGTGATGTAGTGCATGATATAAGCAGGCAATATAGTGCTTGAGTATCTAGATTACCGTTGCTTTAGATTTATACACATATATTATATAAATGTTATTATTTTATTATATTATTACATATATTTATTATTATTGTTTATTATTTTAATTAATCTGCTTTTTATTATTATATTACTATACTAATAATTACTATTTTTATTATTAACACATCAAAATAAAAATATTTATATTATTATTGATTACCAAACATAAAAATGAAAACTATTATTACAACAAACAAAACAAACAAAAATAATACAGTAATTTATTACCAAACAATAAAACTACCAAAACGATACAAATAATAATTATTTTCGAAAAAGTTGGTATTGAAGATTTACTACTGATTTTGCAGGCCGCATTCACATAGCTGCTGGTATCGAAATCGCGCACTACCAGAATGAAGGTGTATGTCATGTTCATCTGTTTGTCTTTTGTAAGCTTAATATCCCATGAGCTTGATCATATTTAAAATCCATTTTGTGGTTGTATAGACCAAATTGGACTTATTTTCAGGTGGCTCTTGACTATTGCTTGAGTGGATAGAAGAGAATAACCTTCCAGTATCGGCTGTATTATCTGGAAACAAGTGATATAATATCATAATAAATAATAATTTACATATTTCATCACTTTTTTGCTTATTTTGTACTGTATCATAATTTTCCATTTTAAATGAAATAAAATGATAAGCATTTGTTTTAAATCATATTAGCCATCGATACGACCAATCCGGTGTTTCTTTGTATGTCACAAACATTTTTGTACTTTAGTTCGCACCCAAATCTATTTTCCATAGGCAAACCGTTACAACATTGGTTTTATTTTTAGCCTCAGCTGCAGGAAAATAATTTGGTTGGAACATACAAGAAATTTTGTTTAGACTGGTATAGATTGATAGATTGTCAATATCCATGAATGTAATATTGACTGTATTTTAGATCTTTTTTATATTGATATTTATTGACATCTAAGTTTTACATCCCATTTCTCAATTTTTTTTGTACTGGATTGAAATATTATGGGTATTTTCCACTCCTATCTACATTTTGCTTTGGGTTCCATTTGAACGTATTTTTGATACATCAAAAGTCCTTTATAAGTATATTTGATAACTAATGTAACAATAAGAAATATAAGCTATATATATAATTTTTAGGAAGAGTTCAAATAAATCTATAATATAAACAAAACCTTAATATAGTCAAATTAAAATGGAATTAGAAATGATGATGTATATCAAATAGTCGGGCAGTAGGGAGGGTTAACTTGGTGTAAATTATGAAATATTTATTTCAACCAATTCAACAATTTATTGCAATAGGTGCAGATGAAGAACATGATTAACTTCACGATAATTTTGTAATGAGAAATGAAATAGAAGGGTTTCGATAAAAATGGTCAAGTCGTTTTAAGGAAAGGTGATGTATCTTATTGATGATTTGTTCAGGAAGTAATTAAAGGAAAAGGATCTTTACTCTTTCCAAAAAAATCAGTAGACATGTTGGTGTTACTTGATCTTATTACTCAAAATCTATTTATCAGGTGCGCCCTCGAACAAGGAATTTAAATGTTCAATAATTTAGGTTATTTTTAGATCTAGAATGCAAGTTATGTTTCTGTCGACAGGAACCCTAATAATCTAATTTTCTCATCAGTGACATTTCAAGATGCTACAAATACCACATGGATATATATTTCTTGATTTCACACACAAATGCAATGATGATTACGGGTAAAACGATATTTTCAATAAAGAAGGTTGCCTTGTATAAAAAGTTGAAAGCTTTAACATGTAAAAATGTTTATGAAATCAGGCTTAATATCGAAAACTTAATGCAAGTATTTGTAAAGACTATAAGAGCGTGTCCACATAACCTTATACACATTAAATCATAACCGAGAAACCTGCGGAATTTATTTGAAAAATTATTAAAAAGAGTAGAAAAGAGTTAAAATTGTAAATCAAGGAGTTCCAGTTTTAATGCATGTTAGGTTGCAGTATGAAAAAGAATGTCTATTACAATATGCAATTCTGTGTCGATGATTTACTCAAAATTCTATTAAATTAGTTCAGAGGTAAATTAAAATCGTAATTATAAAAACTGTACTGATAAACTCGTAGCTTGTTCACTAGTAAATATAAAATCGTGCAAAAGATAATCATATATAATCAACAAGGTGGTTTTATTGGAGCAATTTACATTTGCTTATCATTTTATCACAATAACGATCGGCAATTATTACGCTAACGTTAAATAATTTAATCTCTTGTTGTATGTAGAGATTTGGACACCAGAGACGAGCAGTTTAGGTGGAGTGGCAATTAATTAAAGAAAGAGTCCCAAAGTCGATAAAGGAAACGCAAAGTTGTTGTCAGATAGCTTGCGTACAGGTTAACACAATGCGGAAAATTTCTCAACGAGAGTTATAAGACATTCGTATTAATGAGTTATGGCAAATGGGATTTTGATGGGAGATGTACCGTATGTCAAATATTAAACAAGGTTATAATTATCTCTTACGTATTGAGTTCAGTTGTTTTGCTCGCGGATACCAACAAAGACAAAATCTGCAGAGGAATTATCTACAGAATAACTCAATGTTAAATGAGGATCGAGACAATTTGCATACGATTTAGTATTTATTATTATATTATTATTTTATAGGGCAAATTTACATGTAAGTTAAGCAATCTGGATCGTCTCAAATAAATATTATTGTACTTCTCTAGAATAAGCCGACACGTTGAAAGATTTACGTACATTGAGTATAGATAAAGAATATATTCGTGTAAAGAGTAATAAAATTGGTAACTGTATTACAAAATATTTGTATAGTTATACTAATTATCCTCGAGGCTGATGTGGCTTGGACCGGTAGATATCAGCTCGAAAAATTAAGACTAAATCGTAAATCTAAAACAGTTGTTATTACGAAACCAAAATAAAGTTGGTGATACGTTAGAATTAAGTAAATATCTGCTGCACCTTTTTCATCAAAAATTTCGATAGAATGGATGATGAATATTTCAAATTATGAATTAATCACTAAACAGAGTCTGAATGTATGTAATTAATATAGTATAAAAGTAAAAGGAAATTTTTGAACAGATATACAATTATTTCAAACTACATGTTAAATCAGAAAATTGAAAATAAATGGGGGTAAGATAACATCACTATGTCATGGCAGGATATCAAAGCTGAGGATTCATCAAAGGACTAGGTAAAATGAGTTCTATCAATTTACGAGTAATTAGTTGCACTATCATTCGGAAAATCAGCAAGTAATTGGGTTGATCTTCAAAATCCATTTATTTATGAATTGGGATTGTTGCCAAGACTTTACATTTTGTACAAATTATCCCATTTTATATCATTTGTAAATCGGATTCAAGAACGTGTACAAACCTGTGTGGTATTTTCCAATCAATAATTTTGACTGATTTGTATATTCAATCAGATTTAGTGAAATAGTGGCTGTTTCAAGTGGATGAATGTTAGTTGTGATTTTAGCATTTACAATAAATTGAAATATTGTGCGCCAGCGAGATGGGTTGTGGTAAGCTTGCATGTTGTTCTGGTCTGATTACTATACGATTCAAACATTGATGAGAAGTGGGAACGTCGGAAATACATATAATATCTGTATCATATATGTAATGAGGTGAAAGATAATTTACATTCTAATATTTATATTGACACTGAGATATACAATAAATATATTTCATTCAATTGTTTACATATATTTAAACTATTGATTTCTAAAGGTGGATATGAATTCATCTGATAATAATTTGTGAGGTTAATTTGATTCGAATTGCTATACATTGAGATTAGATAAAGCAACATATAGGCAAGTGCTTTGGTGTACGCAAAACCAAAATAAAATTCATAGGCAAATGTTTATATATATAACATATCGATCCTTTAATTTTGGTGATTCTTATGGTTCTTTTGAAATTGTTGGGTTGAAAAACATGACCGGATAAAGTGTCAATATAATATCGATAATCCAATTACTACCGTATCAACATCATGTATAAACAATATAGATCATATTTCGTGATGATGCGGTTAAATTTATGATTTATAAAGTACAAACTATTGGAAGTAATTTGGTAAATTAATGCCAATACGATTTAGTATAGTATGTATGTGTAGCCAAGTGGTGGCGAAACAATATTTTATTGGTAAATGTTGGCTCAGGTTGGTGAGAACAAAATTTGGCGTAGATTTGATTATTATCTTAAACGCTTGTAGTTTGAAAATGTAAGATGTGGATACATGATGAAGCAGAAAATATTGGCCATTGTGAATAATCAAGTGCTATATCTGAGTTAAGGAAAGTTTACTGTGTTGCAGTATGTTTCAAAAAGAACTGCACGACTCAAAAACTAATCATAATAACATATGTAACATGACGAATGAAGGCCATGAACTATATCAAATGCAGTTTATGCGTAATGTGATTGTGTTTATTTGAAGCATCTTCCAAGCGAATGAAATGGAGGCATTTGAAGAGGTATCCATATTTATTATGTGATATGAGACCGCTTATTGAATTTTATATTAATGGTTCCAACTGAATATTAGATCTGGAATGATACTTTTAACTGTTAGAAAGTGTGTAGTAAAGATAGAAAACGTTGGGTGAGCATAGTTGATATACCAAAATTTTCTGTTTTCATCACTTTTAAAGATGCATTCTCGATTTAATATATAGATTGAGGGTGGTAACAGTACTATATTCAAAAGTCTAATAGAAATGGTAGAAAAACAATCAGTGATTATAAATAATGTTTACTCCTATGGTTATGGGTGTGATGATGCAAAAAAAATTTTAAAGACAAAGACATGACTCATTCATCAGGTCATTGAACAAACCATACTCATTCAAGGTATTGATGAACTCATCATTTTTTCGAGTCATGAACAAAACCACTGACTCATCCTAAGTCAATTGGATGACTCATACGTATTTCAAGTCATTTAAAGCAAAGACCATGACACATTAAGTCATTTGATGAGCTCATCATAATGTTTTCAAGTTCATTCAATTTTCTCAAGCATAATTATTTTTAAAAATCATTTTAAATTAAATTTACTCCACTGATACAAATAATAGTATAATATTTGCTAAATTTATCTTTATTATTATTTTTTTTATTATTATTAGCATTTTAATTTTTTATTATTATTATTACATGTTTTAATTTTATTACAAGTTTTATTTTTTATTAAATTACTATTTTTTATTATTATTATTATATTACCCATTATTACTATATTAAGGAAAATCACACGATGATAACAACAAATTTACTTATAACAGATAATTTACTATAGTAGTAATGTCGAGAGCTTTATATTCAAAGCCCATTCCACAACTTCAATATCTGGCCATACGCAGAATGACATCCATCACCACAAGGGATTCGGTTCCAATATCTTTGACAAATTGTTTGTTCGATATCCCATCACTCACGGAACTCATCGCATTACAGTAAATATCCTATTGATGTACGATTTGAATATCAAGTCTGGAATTATTGATCCGCTTTATCCATGATTTCCATGTTTTCTTGAATAATAAATTCCAGACGTTCTTAATGAACTTTTTAAAATATATCATCTAAAAACAGTAATGATAATAATATATAAAATAGTGAACTTTTACATAAGTTTAATTCATTCATACTTTGCACTGCGCTCGGTTCAATTCATTGAATGATAAAGATTGAAAAAACTAATTACTTTTACTATTTAGACCACACAACACACACATCTTTAGCTATAAACAATAATTTATATTATAATTTTGAAAATGATTTAAGAAAAATTAATAATATATTAGTTTTAATAGGCGCAACTCCTTGTTGTACACCGGTTAAGTAACAATTCGAACAAGATTGTAATGTCCCCTGATACAGCAGTATTGATGGATATTTGTATATATAGATAGGTCCTCAGAATTTTTGAAAACTCGCAGTCCAAGATTATACTAAAAATGAGTAAATTTAGAATTGCCGATTTGAACATACAGTGTACTTTAAAAAGAGTAAAAACGAATTATATGATCATATTCATATATTTTAATAAACCATTGGTACTATCAAAATGATTAAGAAAATAATATTAGAATTGAAAGAAAATCATAACTAATGAAAAAATGGATGAATCAAGTCAATTAGTATAAAGATTGTATTCTATATAGAAACACTGATCAGTTCAATCGATAATAAAATACAAAATCGTTAAACATGGTGCAACAACTTGAAAAATTTTAAACAGTGCACCAAATCATCATTGTCATTTCCCATTACTTTTTATCATATATTTCTTAGTATGCATGATTCTGATTGGTCGAATATAGTATACAAAAAGCTACACTTTCAATATATTTTTTGAAGAATGCCGAACCAAATTTTCTAACTTTGTTGAATGAGCTGGTCTCAGATAATAGAGAAGAAGATGAAATCATTAAAAACCATGAATTTATGGTAAACTGACGAGAAAATGTTGAAGGCACTACATTCCATTAATAAAAAATTCTCATTGCCACATTGGAATGAAAGAAGGCATTCCAATCAATATTAGTTACATTTTCGATAAAATACATAAAATGCGATGCGAATAATAGTTGGATAATGACAATGAAAACATAAATTAAAATCTGGATCCACTATGAAAATTATTTCCAATGTCTATAGAGTATATTATTTATATTGTATATTATTATTTAGTATAGAAACTAAATTGATCCGTGGTAGAATCAAACGCTGATGGACAGCTATTATCAAGTTGCCGCAGAAGCAAACGCCTCTGATATTTAACAAATATCGCAAATTTATTAAAACTATTCACTGGAGTATCCTGTTTTATATTTATTAACAGTTATCATAGATTAATTAAAATATCTTTTGTTATGTTTATTAATAAAAAACTACATTGTTAAAGATTTTTGATTATTACATTGCATCTTCATCACCATCAAGAACTATCATAAATATTTCTATAACAATCAATACAATTCTTAAATTCGTAGCTCATCTTTAATAATTTCAGTAGCTCTTCAACATTAATAAATTTCTCAGAAATCTTAATGAATTTCAGTACTCCATCATTACAATTAAATCAATCTGACACTAGAATCACCTGACATCCAGATCGCAATCCGATCTTTACTCAATGCTTCAACTACAGTCAACATATCTCTAATTTTACACCGGTATTTCTTTGAGTTTATCTAAACAAAGTTTATTAATAATCTAAACGAAATTAATTTAATCTATTCTATATGTTTATTTTACCTTTTTCAAGACAATTTTAAACACTATTTTAAAACTAATTATAATGTTATAGAATAACAAAAGAAAACATAATAGCATTTATTAAAAACACTAAACACTAAAATAACTGTGAAAGTCTAGCAGTAACACATTCCAGATTTGGAGAAAGCACATCGTGATCTGCTTATATATCCTTGGATGTTATTTGATATATACCATTTCCCTGTTCGTGAAACGATTCTGTGAAATCATCAATATATTTTATAATGACTCGTGAAAAAGCATATTCATTGCATTTTAAATTGGAATTGATCTTGAAAGTAAACAAATCCTTGACATCTAACATTGACTAGAGTGGGCAGCGAGAATTGAAATGAGTCTATTGAGTTTGAATGATTGCTAATTGCCATATTAATAGGCCTACCTTTAAAAAATACATTTTATAATTGTGGACATCGAACTGGTTGGACGCTATTTTTCCTTGGTCATTGATTATGATCTTTATAAGGAGGTGACGCACTTCTATATCCCTTGACGATTACTGATTAACTCATAAATCATGCATATAAGTGCAGTGACTGTATAAATAACCTCTTGAGCTTTTATGATGTTACACATAATCAGTATAAATGTATTATTATTTATATTATTATTACTATTTATTGATTAATTATATTATTATTAGCTTATATTAAAATTATTACTATTATTACTATTATTATTATTATATTACTATTCAATTATTACTATACTACAAAATACTATATACTATTATTATTATTATAACCATAAACAACCAAAAAATACAAACTATTACTATTATAATATACTAACGAACAGCTAAACAAAATAAATATTATTATCAACACTAAAACAAACAAAAAAAAAAATAAAACATTTATTTTCGAAAAGTTGGTATTAGACGATTCGATGGAATTTGCAATTCCATTCGACATAGCTCTGATATCGGCAATCACGCACTTCACCCGAATGCTGGTATCATTTCCACGTTCCCTTAACCGTCGGTTTTAATTCATTGTCCCAAAGCTTGTATAATCATATTTGAAATATCGATTCGCGTCTTCATTATATTAACTGTGATGCAGTTAAGGTTCTGATTCTCAAAATCTCCCTTTTGTAGCATAGTTAAAAATAAATTACATCGATTTATTCTGGAGCATATGTCTAAATAAAAATAAAAAATGAACATAAAAATGATAAATTTACCTGTATTCAGCGATATTTTCTTTGGCAATAGGCATACATAATATTTTCCATTAAAATGAAATAAATGAATAACAATCTTGTTTTAATCATCATTATCCAATCCAGATATCCGACCAATCTGCCGTGGATTTCATTTGTTATGTCCAAAACAAATATTTTGTAAACTCTAGATTGCACCTCTAATAGCAAACACTTAACAACACTTGGGTGTATGTAAAAAAAGCCTCCCTGCAGCAAATAATTCTGGCCCGAACATACAAGACATTTTCGTGACATTGTAAAGAGATAATGTCCCATAGCCATGTAATGCTATGACTGTATTTTAAGATCCTTTATTCTATACTTCGTAATTTATGAACATCTAAAAGTTTCTTACATCTCCCATGATTCTGCATTGCTGATTGAAAAATATTATAACGTGTATTTTCACTACTAGTTCAATTGCTGGGTTTACCAATGAAAAAACGTCACTTTTGATACATCAAAAGTTCCTTTAAATTTATATTGATAACAAAAGTAAACAATAAAGAAATATTAAGCTATATACTTAGATTTTCTAGAAAGTTCAATAAACATATAATAAAACAAACAACCTATAAATAAACAATATGTAATAATGGAATTAACGAAATGATGATGTAACAATTCGTCGCCCAAGTGTAAGTGGTAAAACTATGTTTTGTGTGTAAATTACTGAAATCTAATTCAATTTCAAACCAACATCCAACAAATTTATTGGCATATGGGGCAGAATGAAGAAAAATGGATTAACTCAAGAATAATTTCCTGTAAATGAAAAACATGAAAAATAAAGGGTTCGAATAAAAACGGTCAAGTCTTTAAGGAGGTATTCATCATTAATTGATGGATTATCAGGAAGCAATAGAAGAAAAGGATTTTAAATAATTAATTCACAAAAATCATAGACACGTTGGTACGATCGTTTATACTCAACAAATCATTCATCAGGTGCGCACTATCGGAACAAGAAATTAAATGTCAATATTTAGTATTTCAGAACCTAGAGAGCAACAGTTATATTATTCCTTGCTCGACACATACCTAATAACTCGATTTCTCATCAAGTCCCATTTCAAGATGCCTACAAAATCAACACATGTAATATATTCTTTGATTTCATACAACAATGCCAATGAGATTAAGGTTAAAAACCGATATTTCAATAAAAGAAGATGCCATGGTATATTAAACAAGTGAAACTTAACATGTAAAAATGTTTTAGAAATCCAGGCTAAAAATACCGAAAACTTAGACAAAGTATAAAAGACTATAAAGAAGCGTGTTCCAATCATAAACCAGCTATACACCATCTAAAATCTAATAACCGAGAATTACCCTGCAAGAATCTTTTCGAAAAAAATTATTAAAAAGAGTAAAAAACGGATAAATGTAAAAAATCATAGATTTCCCATATCTTAATGCATTGTAAAGGCTTGAGTCATGAAAACGAAATGTCTATTTTACAATATTTCCAACTTTTGTCGATGGATACCTCAAATTCATAAAAGTAGTCAATAAAATTAAAATCAGTAATCTAAAAAAACTATAACTGAAAACCATCTAAGTCCTTTGTATCACTAGTAAATATAAAAATCGTAAGCAAACATAGAAAAAATCATATATAACAACAAGGAGTTTTAATTGGAGCAATGTACATTACAGCATTATCAATATATCCACAATAAACGATGGGGCAATCATTACCGAATGTTAAATTAAAATTTAAATCATCTTGTTGTATTGTAGAAGATTTGGACGAACCCAGAAGACGAAGCAGGTTTTGGTGGAGTGGCAAAGTTAAAGAAAAGAGTCCCAAAGTCGAAAAAGGAAACGCAAAAGTGGTTTGTCAGATCAGCTTGCGTACAGTTTAAACAAACCGATGCGGAAAAGATTTCCAACGAGAGCTTATAAGACATTCGGTATTAATGATTTATGGCAAATGGATTTGATGGAGATGATACCGTATTCAAATATTAACAAGGGTTATAAATATATTTTAACGTGTATTGATGTTTTCAGTTGTTTTGCTCGCGGTGTACCAACAAAGAAAAAATCTGCAGAGGAAATATCTAAAGCAATTAACTCAATGTTTTAAAAATGAGCATCCAGACAATTTGCAAACCGATTTAGGTATTATTGTTATTATTATTATTATTATTATTATTACTATTATTTATTATTACTATATATTATTTATTATTATTATTATTATAGGCAAGGAGTTTTACAATAGTAAAGTTAAGCAAATCCTGGGTCGTCTCAAAATAAATCATTATTCTGTACATTCTCAATACAAAGCCGCACACGTTGAAAGATTTAACCGGACATTGAGGATAGATTGAAGAAATATTTCGTGATTCAAAGTAATAAAATATGGATAAATGTATTACCGAAAATACTTGTTAGTTATAATAATTCATCACATCGAGGTCTGAATGGTTTGAGACCGGTAGATATCAGCTCGAAAACATTAGCTTAAACAGTACGGTCTAAAACAGTTGCTATTACAAAACCACAATATAAAGTTGGTGATCACGTTAGAATTAGTAAAATATCTGCTTCACCTTTCATCAAAAAGTTTGATAGTAATTCGAGTGATGAGTTATTTCAAATTACTAAAATTAATACTAAACAGAGTCCTGTAATGTATGTTATTAAAGATAGTGATAACAATTTAATACAAAGGTAATTTCTATGAACAGGAATTACAAGTTATTTCCAAACCTACAGTGTTCAGAATTCAGAAAATATTGAAACTAAAATGGTGGTAAGGATAAACAATACTATGTCAAATGGCATGGATATCAAAACCCTCATGGATATCATCAAAAGACCTAGTAAATGAGTTTCTATACAATTTTACCGAGTAATAGTTGCCCACTAATCCATCCGGAAAATCAAGCAAGTAAATTTATGGTTGATCTTCAAAATCCCATTTATTTACATGGAAATTGGGAAGTTGCTTTGCAAGACTTTACATTTGTGTACAATACATTCCCATTTTATAGTCATTGTAAATCGGATTCAAGAAACGTGTACCCAAAACCTGTAGTGGTATTTTCTCAATCAATAATTTTGAACGATATTGTCATATTCTGAATCAGATTTTAGATGAAAATTGTGGCATGTTTTTCAAAGATGGATTGAATGTTAGTTGTGATTATAGTCCATTTACAATAAAGTTTGAAAGTATTGAGGATGCCAAGCGAATGGGTTGTGATAAGCTTAGCATTGTTGTTCCTGGTACTGAATACCTAATACGTTTCAAAACATTTGATGAAAAAAGTGTAACAATCGAAAACATCAAAATATCACTATCATATATTAATGAAGTTGAAGAGACATTTACATTTACTAATGATTTATATATTGAAACACTTGAAGAATTACATAAATATATTTCATTCAATTGTTTACATATATTTAAAACTATTGAATTTCTTAAAGATGGAATATGCAAATTCAGTCTGAATAATAACATTTGTGAAATTAAATTTGATAAAAAATTTGGCTAATACATTGGATTAGATAAGCAAACATATTGGACAAGTGCTTTTGGTGTACGCAAACCAAAAATAATAAAACTTCATAGGCAAATGTTCATATATACTAACATCATCGATCCTATAATTGTTGGTGATTCTTTGGTTCCTCTTTTGAAATATTGTTGGGTTGAAAAACATGACCAGGATAAGTGTCAATATAAATATCGATAATCCAATGTACTTACCGGTATCAACATCATGTATAAACAATATAGGAATAAATATTCGTGATGATAGCGGTAAATTTATTGAATTTAGTAAAGATACAAAAACTCATTTGACATTACATTTTGGTAAATTAGATTGCCAATAACGATATTATTAGTATGTATAGTGGTAGCCAAAGTGGTGGCGAATTACCATATTTTATGGTAAACAGTATGGATCAGGTTGGTTGAGAACAATTGTTAGATTTGCACTTATTATTCTTAAACGCCTTGGTAGTTTTGGTATGAAAACTGCTAAAGATGTGATAATGAATGAGCAGAAAATATTGCCATCTGTGAAATCAAATGCATTATCTGAGTTAAGGAAAGTTCTACCTAGTGTTGCAGGTATGTTTCAAAAACAAGAACCTGCACCGACTCAAAAACGTAAAATACATCATAAACATATAAACAAACGAATGAAAGCACATGGAACTATATTTCAAAAATGATTGTGGTAAATCTGATTTGTGTTTATTTGATAGACCATCTCCCCAAGCAGTAATTGAAATGGAGGCCTTTGAAGAGGTATTCCCGATGAATTCTATTATGGATAGTAGAACCGATATTGAATTTTATATTAATGGTTCCCAAACTGAATATCTAGATTTGAATGATACATTGTTAACTGTTCAGATCAAAGTTGTAGATAAAGATAGAAAACCGTTGGGTGAACCTAGTGATGTAATACCAAAGAATTTCTTGTTTCATACACTTTTTAAAGATGCAGTTCTCGGATTTAATAATATCAAGATTGAGGGTGGAAACAGTACATATATTCACAAAGCTCTAATAGAAACTATTATAAATTACAATAGTGATACTCAAAATACATGTTTAACTCCTATGGGTTATGGTAGTGATGATGATAGGAAAAAGTGGATTAAAGGTTCGAAATTATTTACCATGTGCTCATCATTACAACTCGATTTTATGGATCAACCGAAATATTTACTCCCAGGTGTTAATGTACACATTAGATTGAAAAGATCTGATTCGGCATTATCACTAACAAGTGCCACCACCGCACCAATCTTCAATTAGTTGATGCAAAATTATTGGTGAGAAGAGTTCGGGTTGAGCCCTCTGTATTAGCCGGTCATCAATTGGGCTTAATTCTAAGCATGCAATATATCCACTGAAAACAAAAGGAAATTGTTCAATTTGCTATTGCTAAAGGTTCAGCTTCTTTCTTTAAAGAACAAATATTTGGAGATAGAAGAATGCCCAACTTTATATTGATAACATTTCAAAGTGAATCTCAATATAATGGATCATACTTAACATCGAGCTCAATTTTTCAAAAACTTTGGTGTAACATCGCTAACTTTATCGAAAATAGTGAATATAGAGAAACATATACTCAAGATTTCGAAAATGATAATTATTGTGCTACATATATGCAGAGTATAGTTAGAAATATGGGTTATTTGGATAAAAACCTTAATTGTGGTATAACTCTGAAGATTTTAAAAACAAATATCCATTCTTCACATTTGTTTTGGCACCCGATTTCGATTTAAATCAGAGTCAATTACCTCAAAATGGAAATTTACGATTAGATATAAAGTTTGCTAAAGCTACATCTGAACCGGTACATGTTGTAATATATGGAGTGTTTGAAAATGAGGTTCAAATAACTGCAAACAGAACATTGTTGGTTTGAACGAACATTGTTGGTTTGAAAATGTTGGTATAAATGTATAGATAATTTATGATAATTTGTCATGGAGTAAGTTTTTAAATGTATTATTAATATTATTGATGTAGTTCTGTTCAGGTCTATCGAATTGGAAAACAAATACTAGGACATAAATTTTTAGGGGTTTTTCCTCTTGATAAAATTCCATATTTACGTAATAATCAAGCCATAATCGTCAATACTCAATCGTCTCATCTCGGTGGAGAACATTGGTTAGCAATATATATGAAACCTAGCAAGATATTTGTATTTGATCCTATGGGTTTCTATTATCCGGCTTTAATGGTTTCGAAACTACAAACAATGGGTAAACCTATTGTCTATAATAAAACTATGTATCAAAAACCATGGACCTTAACATGTGGTCAACATTGTTTAGCTTGGTTATTATCCAAGAGATTTGATGATTAATAAATGTATTAATGTTTATTGTTATATTTTAACTATTAATATTTTTATTTATTATTACTTTTTATAAATATTATTATTTTTATTTTTATTATTATTATTATTATAATTATTAATATTATTATTAATATTTTTATATTTTTATATTATTATTATTAATATTATTTTTATTATTATTATTATAAATATTATTATGTGTTTAATTAAAGATAAGCTAATGCATCATCACAAAGACAGTGCATGATAAGTGCGTGATCACAAAGACAGTGCAAGATAAGTGCGTGATCATCACATGATAAGTGCATGCATACACAAAATTGAATAAAGAAAACACATGCAAACAAATGTATGTATGTGATTTACAAAGAAAACACATACAAACAAAAGTATGTATGTGATTTTACAAAGAACGCATGCAGTCACAGTGTAGACTGCATGTGTTTTACAAAGAAAACATGTCTAAAAATCTCTCACCTATATGTGTGTATTGCTTAAATGTGATTGGCTAAATCCTGAAAATATTATTCTCTTTATAAACATTGACAAATGTAGAATTTGTCACAATTATTTCAAAAATTTCTGAAGCGCTATTTTCAAAAATGAACAATAATATTTTAAGAAGTATTCTCAAGAATGAAACTGGTAAGGATTTTTTATTAATTTTTAATTTTATTATTATATTTTTCTAGATTGGTATACTTTAACAGAAATACAAGATCAGTTAGATCGTGAAAATGATGTTATAATTATCGAAGATGATGGTAAATTTTAATTTTATATATGTTTTATTTATAAATTATTTTAGAAGTTATTTTAATCGAAGATACAATTGTTATCAGCGATAGCGAAGACGATATTATCGAAGATGGTAAATTTTAATTTAATTTATTATATATTTAAAAAACATTTTAGTTGATTTGGATGCAGATGATCATCATAATGCCACGGTTTTTGGAGATGCCCCCATTTCTGGGGATGACAATAATTATGCCACCGTTTTTGGAGATGCCCCCATTTCTGGGGATGACAATAATTATGCCACCGTTTTTGGAGATGCCCCCATTTCTGGGATGACAATAATTATGCCACCGTTTTTGGAGATACCCTCGTTACTGGGGAAGATATGGAGGACCTCTCTTCTATAGAGGATGATGATTCGTCGGAATCAGGAGATAAATGTTAGTTTTTTATTTATTTTTATTTATCAAATTAAGTTAATGATATTTGAAGTATTATTAAAATATTACATCAAATATCAATAATTTATAATAATTTATAATAAATTTATAATAAGGATCTATTTATTTCAAAAGTTTTATGATAAATATATTTTTAAATTGATGAAATTTAAAGTATTATTTTAATAATACTTCAAATATCATTAATTTATAATATTTTTAAAAAAGTATTATTACTGAAACATATATTAACATAATAAATTATAAACAAATATAGTTGAACAAATAGTTTTTGAATTATATAGGCATTTTTATTATAGATCTTACGTAATTGAATTATATATGAATTATATAGGAATTATTTTAATAGATATTTTATAGCATATTTAATAGTTTGCAGTGAGCATGCAAATATTATTGTATTTAAGGTTTTATTTATTAGAATTATTAAATAGTTTGCAGTGAGCATGCAAATATTATTAGTTACTTTATATAGGTTTATTTGTTAGAATTATTAGATATTTTATATCATAGTTACTTTATATAGGTTTTTAATTTAATATTTTTATTAGGCACTTTTTATCCGAGATATTGCATCTCATCGTTGCAACATAATGAAAGTTGCCATGAAGAAATGAAAAAATATTACCACCATAGATTTAATGGCATCAAATTTTTTATCTGCGCCATATGCAAAACATCCCAGAACATTAAATACAAAGAATTTTATAGGGAACATGGGGTTCATTTAAATTCTTTCAGTCTAGTAAAATAAATATGTTTAAGAAAATTAATAAAAATAACGTCGATATTTTGAATATACTACAAAATAAAAAAACATCAAATAAAAAGAATAAAAGACCTGCTAAATAAAATAAAATAAAATAATTAAAAAAGAAGTCATCGAAATCAGTGATGATGATGACTCTAATAATGTAAATAATATAAATAATGAAAATACTATAAATAATGAAAATATTATAAATAATATACCTATTATAAATAATGAAAATACTATAAATAATGAAAATATTATAAATAATATACCTATTATAATTAATGAAAATACTATACCTACTATAAATAATGAAAATGTTATACAATTCGGAGGTTCTGTATTAGAGAATGAGCCGAACATTTCAGTAAATTTAAATGGCGCTATCAAAACTTTACGTTTTGATATATCTAACGCGCAACTAATTACAGTAACTTTAACTGAGCGAATCAGTAATAAATTAATTTTTGAGATAAATAAAATGGGGAGCGTTAAAATTCAATTCGCGATATTAATTAAATTTGAAAAAGATGGCGAGATCCGTGACAATTATTTTTCGAATAATGCGGAGACATTTTCAGATAACTTTTTAAGCGAAGGGGTTAATAAGCTTAATGAAAAAATAGAACAATTCACCCATTTAGGCAGTGGATGGCGTGTTATTAATATTATGGAAATTCACTTTATTTTAACAAAATATGCTCCTATTAATCGTTTGTCTGGACATAAATATATTAAAACCCCTTCTGCATTGAAAAATAAAGAAGCTATATTAAATATAAAAAACAATGACGACAAGTGCTTCCTTTACTCTATTCTTTATTTATTAAAGAAAGATATAATTGGTGAAAACCCCCAAAGAGTCTCTAAATATACAGAGTTTTTAGACGAATTAGAGTACGATGAGATCACGGATTGTCCCATGAAATTAATAAACATACCAAAGTTCGAAAAGAAAAATTCGACTTTAAAATTAGCAATAAATGTGTTTTCGTACACACCAACTGTTATAATTGATGAGGTTCCAGATAATTATGTCTTTCACCATCCTCATTTAAGTTTGATCCATAGAAGCAAAGTCACTGACGGAAACCCTATTTATTTATTATTACTTGAAAATAATGATAGATATCATTATACCGCTGTGACCAATATCAACTGGTTAATGAATTGCCATCAAAACCCTGACTGTAACATTCAAATTAGATGTCGTTGGTGTCCACATTGCCTTAATGGGTTTAGATTAGATAATGCATTCAATACACATGTTGCATTATGCGCCAAAAATCAGACTGGCACAACCCTATACACGCTCCCCGAAAATAAAAATTTAGATTTCCTAAATTATTCTAAACATATCACCCCACCTTTTGTGATTTATGCCGATTTTGAATCGGTTTTACCTCCTGATGATAGACATCATCAAATTCATATGCCTATTGCAGCAGGTCTTTTATTACTTAATAATTATACTAACACAAAATCATATTATTACTTTTACGGACTTGATTGCATTCCTGATTTTCTTAAGAAAATTGAGGAAATTGCAACTGAAATTGTTATTCCGTACTATGATTCGGAAGGTGATAAATTGATAGGGCCTATGTCTTTCAGTGAGGTTCGACAGTTTAAATCTTGTCGAACCTGTTATTTATGTAAAAAACCGATTGTAAATCCGGTTAGAGATCATTGCCATTTTACTGGTAATTATCTAGGGGCAGCTTGCCGAAAATGTAATATAGCTCGTAGGATTTATTGGTTACTACCTATAGTCTTTCATAATTTAAGAGGGTATGACCTTCACCATATTTTAAAATATGGTCTCGATCGCTTTCCTTCATGGAATTTAGATATCATACCGACCTCTACAGAAAAATTTATTTCGTTAATTGTTCACATTAACAAATTGGCTGTTCGCTTTATCGACAGTATGCAATTTGTTAATTGTTCGTTAGCTAAGGCTGTGAAAACGCTAACTTCTCTTCCATTGACTTCGTCTGTCTTTCATGGTTCTATAGTCGACTGTAAAGGTATTTTTCCGTATAATTTTGCTGTTTCGGAGGAAGTTCTTGAGACTACTTATGAGTTGCCTCCAATTTGGGAGGGCGTAAGTGAAGATGAGTACGATAGGGCACAACTAATTTGGACGCAGCAAAACTGTAGGACTTTGCGTGATTATATGTTAATTTACCTTAAACTTGATGTATTCCTCCTTGCGGACTATTTTCAACAATTCCGTGCCAAGGCTATTGTTTACAATGGTCTTGAACCTCTAAACTTTTATAGCATTCCGGGTATGTCATGGGCTTCAGCGCTTATGACATTAACGGAACCCATTGAACTTTTACAGGACATGGAAATGTTCAATTTTTACGAAGGTGGAATACGGGGTGGGTTAACATTTGTTAACAAACATTACATTGCTGCTTCGGAAGATACAGAATTATTGTACATAGATATAAATAATCTGTATGGTTGGGCTCTCAGCCAAAGTCTTCCTTACGCTGATTTTACTTGGGTGTATGATGGTTTGGATGAGGTTTTGAATGAATGTGCGAATGTTGTGGATATTGAAATCCTTCCATATGGATATACTATGGAAGTTGATATCGAGATTCCAGATAAATTACATGATTTTCTAAATAACTTTCCGATTGGACCGGAAAAGATGTTCCCACCAAATTCAAAAGTTGAGAAGTTAATGCTAACGCATTATCCTAAGAAGAACTATGTTCTTCATTGGAGGCTTCTCAGGCTTTATCTTTCTCTCGGGGCTAAGGTTACACATATACATAGAGCTATTAAATACAAGCAAGCTCCTATTTTTAAACATTATATCGATAAAAACACTAACTTGCGTGCAAATGCAGTTAGTGAATTATATAGAGATTTATTTAAATTGTATAACAACAGTCTGTATGGTAAATCTGTTGAGAACCTCTAAAAGAGGATGAATTTGCGATTATGTAATTCAGCTGAAAAGTTAATTACATATTCGTCAAAACCGGCATTTAGAAAAACAATAGAGATTACTGATGATCTTTTTGCCGCTCATCTTAATAAGGACTCAATTTGTTTGGATAGACCTAGTTATATCGGTCAATCAGTTCTAGATTTATCCAAACTACGGATGTACCAGTTACAGTATGTTGAGTTACAAAAATATCGTGATATTTATAATTGTGATATCAATCTAGTAGCGGGTGATACAGATGGCTTCTTTCTGGAGATAAAAAATTTAAAATTAGAAATTTTATTAAAAGCTATGATTTCGGATGATCTGTTAGATACATCAAATTATGATCCTTCTCATCCTTTATATTCTAGACGACTTGACTCGGTTATTGGCAAGTTCAAGGATGAGAGTAAAGGGTTAGGATATAGCGAGTGGGTTTTCTTGCGCCCTAAATGTTATAGCTTGCTAGGAAATAAATCAACAATGCGAGCTAAGGGTGTAAAATTACCGGGTACCGACATTAAACACCAATCATATTTGAATTGTTATAATAACAATACTATTATGTCGGTACCTCAAACTAGGATAGGGACCCGAAATCATCAGCTGTTCACTTTTAAAAATTCTAAAATAGCATTAAATAATCATGACGACAAGAGAGCTTGGGTAGGGAAAAACTCGAGTTTTGCATATGGTCATTATAGAGGGGTTGATGTCCTTGATGTTGGTGGTAATATAATCATGCCTGAAACCGATCCAACAGTTCGCAATCAGCAATTTGATGAGATATTTGAAAATGTTATTGATATTTATTAACAAATTTGTATATAAAACTAAAAATTGTGAAAATTTCTCTTTGGTATTTTCATTTGTTATAATTATTTTATTATTATTATTATTTTTATTATCAATATTTTCATAATCAAATGCCAAGCGTGAAGAAACGTGAAATAAAACCTGATATTTGTTTAATTGTATTATTAATAATTGATTTACTTTTTATGAAGTTGTTGTTTTTATATATAGTAGTTTTTATATAGATGTTTTTTATATAGATGTTTTTATGTATTTGTTTTATTATATATATATATATGTATTATTAATAAAAAGTAATAAAAATAATGATATTAATATTTATAATAATAAATAAAAATAATAATAAAAAGAATAATAAATAAAACTTGTAAAAAAATTAAAACATGTAATAATAATAATAAAAAATTATAATCTTAATAAATAAAACTTGTAATAAAAATTAAAATATGTAATAATAATAATAATAAATATAATAATAATACAAATAATAATATTAATAATAATAATAATAATAAAAATAATAATAAAAATAAAAAGAATAATATTAATAATAAATAAAACTTGTAATAAAAAATTAAAATTGTAATAATAATAATAAAAATTATAATCTTAATAAATAAAACTTGTAATAAAAACTAAAATATGTAATAATAATAATAAAAATTATAATCTTAATAAATAAGACTTGTAATAAAAATTAAAACATGTAATAATAATAAAAATAATAATAATAATAATAATAATAATAATAATAATAATAATAATAATAATAATAATAATAATAATGAAGTTGTTGTTTTTTATATATAGTTGTTTTTATATAGATGTTTTTTATATAGTTGTTTTTATGTATTTGTTTTATTATATATATATATGTATTATTAATATAAAGTAATAAAAATAATGATAATAATATTTATAATAATAAATAAAAATAATAATAAAAAGAATAATAAATAAAACTTGTAATAAAATTAAAACATGTAATAATAATAATAAAAAATTATAATCTTAATAAATAAAACTTGTAATAAAAATTAAAATATGTAATAATAATAATAATAAATATAATAATAATAAAAATAAAAAGAATAATATTAATAATAAATAAAGCTTGTAATAAAAATTAAAACATGTAATAATAATAATAAAAATTATAATCTTAATAAATAAAACTTGTAATAAAAATTAAAATATGTAATAATAATAATAAAAATTATAATCTTAATAAATAAAACTTGTAATAAAAATTAAAACATGTAATAATAATAATAATAATAAAAATAATAATAACAATAATAATAATAAAAAATATTAATAATATTAATAATAATAATAAAATAATTGACTTGATTAAAACAAACAATTTAATTTAATAATAATAAAATAAATTTACAAAATATATACTACTTATTTTTATAAGTAGTAAATTTAAATTTAAAAATGTTTAAAAATAATATGACCTTGAGAAATTTTGAATGACCTTGAAATAATATGATGAGTCATCCAATGACCTAGAATGAGTCATGGTCTTTGTTTCAATGATCTTGAAAAAATATGATGAGTCACCCAATGATCTAGAATGAGTCATGGTCTTTGTTTCAATGACCTTGAAAAAATATGATGAGTCATCCAATGACCTTGAATGAGTCATGGTGTTTGTTTCAATGGCCTTTAAAAATATGACGAGTCATCCAATGACCTTGAATGAGTCATGGTCTTTGTTTCAATGACCTTGAAAAAATATGATGAGTCATCCAATGACCTTGAATGAGTCATGTTCTTTGTTTCAATGACCTTGAATGACTCATTGTCTTTGTCTTAAAATTTTTTTGTACTTTTGGACTTAGAAAACTTTCTCTCAGCGGGGCGGGTACTGTGCTGGATTAACATGTGCTGGATGTGACACATCCAACTACTACCATGTGCTCATCATTACAACTCGATTTTATGGATCAACCGAAATATTTACTCCCAGGTGTTAATGTACACATTAGATTGAAAAGATCTGATTCGGCATTATCACTAACAAGTGCTACCACAGCACCAAGTCTTCAATTAGTTGATGCAAAATTATTGGTGAGAAGAATTCGGGTTGAGCCCTCTGTATTAGCCGGTCATCAATTGGGGCTTAATTCTAAACATGCAATATATCCATTGAAAACAAAGGAAATTGTTCAATTTGCAATTGCTAAAGGTTCAGCTTCTTTCTTTAAGGAACAAATATTTGGAGATAGAAGAATGCCCAACTTTATATTGGTAACATTTCAAAGTGAATCTCAATATAATGGATCATACTTAACATCGAGCTCAATTTTCAAAAACTTTGGAGTAACATCGCTAACTTTATCGAAAAATAGTGATTATAGAGAAACATATACTCAAGATTTCGATAATGACAATTATTGTGCTACATACATGCAGAGTATAGTGAGAAATATGGGTTATTTTGATAAAAACCTTAATTGTGGTATAACTCTTGATGATTTTAAAAACATATATCCATTCTTTACATTTGTTATCGCACCCAATTTTGAATTAAATCCGAGTCAATTACCTCAAAATGGAAATTTATGATTAGATATAAAGTTTGCTAAAGCTACAACTGAACCGGTACATGTTGTAATACATGGAGTATTTGAAAATGAGGTTCAAATAACTGCAAACAGAACAGTATTGGTTTGAAAATGTTGGTATAAATGTATAGATAATTTATGATAATTTGTCATGGAGTAAGTTTTTAAATGTATTATTAATATTATTGATGTAGTTCTGTTCAGGTCAATCGAATTGGAAAACAAATACTAGGACATGAATTTTTAGGGATTTTTCCTCTTGATAAAATTCCATATTTATGTAATAATCAAGCCATAATTGTCAATACTCAATCATCTCATCTCGGTGGAGAACATTGAATAGCAATATATATGAAACCTAGCAAGATATTTGTATTTGATTCTATAGGTTTCTATTATCCGGCTATAATGGTTTCAAAAAACTACAAACAATGGGTAAACCTATTGTCTAAAATAAAACTATGTATCAAAAACCATGGACCTTAACATGTGGTCAAAATTGTTTAGCTTGGTTATTATTTAAGAGATTTGATGATTAATAAATGTATTAATGTTTATTGTTATTGTTATGTTTTAACTATTAATATTTTTATTATTTTTATTATTATAATTATTATTATTACTTTTATTATTATTATTATTATTATTATTATTAATATTATTTTTATTATTATTATTATAAATATTATTATTATGTGTTTAATTAAAGATAAGCTAATGCATCATCACAAAGACTATGCATGATAAGTGCGTGATCACAAAG
Organism: Schmidtea mediterranea; assembly: GCA_022537955.1. Classification (NCBI taxonomy): domain Eukaryota; kingdom Metazoa; phylum Platyhelminthes; order Tricladida; family Dugesiidae; genus Schmidtea; species Schmidtea mediterranea. The sequence goes on from CM039681.1 coordinate 46,823,682, forward strand.
ACAAAGCATGATAAGTGCGTGATCATCACATGATAAGTTCATGCATACACAAAATTGAATAAAGAAAACACATGCAAACAAAAGTATGTATGTGATTTTACAAAGAACGCATGCAGTCACAGTGTAGACTGCATGTGTTTTACAAAGAAAACATGTCTAAAAATCTCTCACCTATATGTGTGTATTGCTTAAATGTGATTGGCTAAATCCTGAAAATATTATTCTCTTTATAAATATTTACAATTTCCAAAGTTGTCACAATTAATTCAAAAATTTATCAATTTTCATATATTTACTCGCGCGATTTCAAAAATTTTAAAATGGAGAATTCAAGAATTTTTCGACAATTGTTGGCCGAAGAAAATGGTAAATTATTATTTTTTAATTTATTTTCTTTTATTATTCTATTTTTCTAGATTGGTTTAATATAACCGAACTTCAAAATCAAATTGACGGTGTTAACGAATTTGTTCCTTGTAATTTTTAATATTATTATTATTTATTTTAATATAATTTTAGAAAATTGTTCAAATGAGGAAATTATTTTAATAGAAGATAGCGATGATTCCGATATTGGTAAATTTATTTATTTAATTATTATTATTAATGTTTTTCAGAAATTATTAGTAAGGATATCAATGAAAATATTCATTCAGCAGCGTCAGTAGATTTGGACGAAACATTTATTTATAATGCCCCCGTTTCTGGGGAAGACAACAATTATGCCCTGGTTTCTGTGGAAGACCACAATTATGCCCCCGTTTCTATGGATGCCAAGATTTCTATGGATGCTGACGCTTCTGTGGGAGATGAGATTTCGTATAAAAAATGTTGGATTTTTATTATTTTTAATATTTTTAATATTTTTAATGAGCATTATTATTTTTTAATTTATTATTAATTTATAAGAGTATTTTAATGAGTATAAGTTAATAATATGTAAAGTAATAATATGTAAAGTATTATAATATAATACTTTAAATATTATTAATTTATAATAGAAATATATGATTTGAAATATGAATAGAAATATTTGATTTGTAATCAGAATATTAATTTTATAATAGAAATATATGATTTATAATACGAATATTAATTTATAATAGAAACATGTGATTTATTTTTATAATAAAAATATATGATTTGAAATATGAATATTAATTTTTATAAATTATTTTACGGTATGTTATTCAAACATGTGATTTATTTTTATAATAGGAATATGTGATTTATTTTTATAATTGGAATATGTGATTTATTTTTATAATAGAAATATATGATTTATAATACGAAAATGAATATATGATTATAATAAGAATATTAATTTTTATAAATTATTTTACGGTATGTTATTCAAACATGTGATTTATAATAGAAATATATGATTTATAATATGAAAATGAATATATGATTATAATAAGAATATTAATTTTTATAAATTATTTTACGAAATGTTATTCAAACATGTGATTTATAATAGAAATAACGGATTTATAATATGAATATTAATTTATTAAAATATTTACATAATTATCATTATTTATATATTATTATTTGATTCATATATGATTTAAATAATAATAAACATTTGATAATAATTACATATTTATCAGTTCGATTGTATAAAAACTATTGCCAATCTGGAATTGGTTATAACTCGAAATGCCATACGACTATGGAAAGTTACTACGGTCATAGATTCTATGGCATCGACTTTTTTATTTGCCTTAAATGCGATACAGCCCAAGACATTGAATATCTAGAGTTTTATAAGAAACACTCTAGCCATTTAAATCAATTTAAAATTAATAAAAAGGCATTATTTCAAATGATTAATGCGAAAAATGTTAGTAATAATAATAATAACACAAACAATACAAAGATCACTAAAAACATAAACAAAAATACAACTGTTACTAAACAATCAAAAAGACCTGCTGATAAAATCGTGCCGTGTATCCCTGCTAAAATTAAAAAAATAGAAATCATCATTAGTGATGATGAAACTGAATATAATCAAATAGGGGGTTCTGTAAATAATGAAATAAACGATGAACCTGAAATAGAGGTTGACTTAAGGGGTTCCCGTAAAAATATTCGATTTGATTTAGAAAATCAAAACATTGTTCAAATCGCATTAACGGATAAACTTGTAAATAAATTACAAAATGAAATAAAGAAAATGGGATCTGTAAAAGTACAGATTACAGCTCTCATTCAATTTGAAAAAGATGGGGAAATAAAAGATAATTTCTTTTCAAAAAGCGCGTGTGTCTTGCTGATGGTGTGAGTCGGTTAAATGAGAAAATCGAAAATTTCACATATTTAGGAAATGGGTGGCGCGTAGTTAAGATTCGCGAAATCGATTTTATTTTAACCGCGTATTATCCTGTAAGTTTTATCCCTACACCGGAATCTCTAGTAGGTAAAAAGGCTATTGTAAATGTTAAAAACACAGATCATTCGTGTTTTATATATAGTGTTTTATCAATTTTAAAGCGTGATATAGTTTTAAAGAATAGGGAGCGTGTTTCTTCTTACACTACTTTTATGGATGAATTGAATTACTATCCAATTACAGATTGTCCAATGAGACTCTGTAACATACCCATTTGAGAGAAACAATAGCGATTTAAATTTGGCGATCAATGTCTTTGAATATAACAACACCCCTTCTAAACAATTGAATGACATTGATTATGTACCTCATCATCCTCACATTGTCTTAATTCATCGAACAAAGGTTGTCGGTGGTCACCCAATTAATCTTTTATTATTACAAGACGGTGATAATTATCATTATACCGCCATTTTTAATTTAAATAGACTGCTGAATTGTCATTTTAGTAGTGAATGTAACACCAGAATTCGCGTAAAATGGTGTCCCCATTGTTTAAACGGTTTTTATTATGATAAAACCTTTAAGGCACATGTTGATTTGTGCGCTAAAAATCAAATAGGAACAACCCTATACACGTATTTTATGCGTATTTTGAGGCTGCTTTGCCTAAAGATGTAAAACATCATCAAATACACATGCCGATATCAGCAGGCTTATTATTAATAAATAATTACACAAATACTACACAATATTTCAGTTTTATAGGCTTGGAATGTGTATTGGAATTTTTAAAGAAAGTAGAGGAATTTGCTGTCACAATTGTCCTAACATATTATGAAAATCATGGTAAAAAACCGATGAATAATCTTACTTCTAATGAGGAACCGCAGTTCATCGCATGTAGAACTTGCTATCTTTGTAAAAAACTTATTAGAAATAAGGTTAAGGACCATGATCATTTTACAGGTCAGTATCTTGGTGCTGCCTGTCATAACTGTAATATTAATAGGAAAATAAGCAAACAGTTACCTATCGTCTTTCATAATTTGAGAGGGTATGACCTTCATCATATTTTAAAGTATGGATTGAATGAATTTCCATCTTGGAAATTAAATATCATTCTTACAACAACTGAGAAATTCATATCTTTGATTGTAAATATAAAGAAATTGGCTGTTAGATTTATAGATAGTATGCAATTTGTAAATTGCTCTTTAGCCAAGGCTGTAAAAACTCTTACTGATCTACCTCTAACTTGTTCTGCTTTTGATAGTCTTATGGTTAAGGCAAAGGGTATCTCTCCTTATGATTTTGCAGTATCACTAGAGGTTCTTGAATCGACTTATGAACTTCCTCCAAAATGGGATTCTGTATCTGATGATGAATATGCTAGCGCCCAACTAATTTGGACACAGCAAAATTGCACTACAATGTTAGACTATATGTTAACTTACCTAAAATTAGACGTATTCCTCCTTGCAGACTATTTTCAGCAATTTCGCGAAAAGGCTATTGCTTACAATGGTTTAGAACCTCTGAATTTTTATGGAATTCCTGGAATGTCATGGGCGTCCGCTCTCATGACATTAAAGGAACCCATAGAACTTCTGCAGGACATGGAAATGTTTAATTTCTATGAGGGTGGAATACGGGGTGGGTTAACATTTGTTAACAAACATCATGTTGCAAGTTTTGAAGATACAGAACTCTTGTATATCGACATTAATAATTTATATGGTTGGGCACTTAGCCAAAACCTTCTGTATGGTGATTTTGTTTGGGTGCATGATAATCTGAATGATGTGCTGAGTGAATGTGTGAATGCGAATATTGAATTCCTTCCGTATGGTTATACAATGGAAGTTGACATCAATATCCCTGAGCGTGTGCATCAGTATTTGAATGACTTTCCGCTTGCCCCGGAAAAAATGTGCCCGCCCAATTCAAAAGTTGAGAAGTTAATGCTCACGCATTACAGTAAGAAGAACCATGTTCTTCACTGGAGACTTCTCAAGCTGTATATAGAATTGGGTGCAGAAGTTGAGTGTATTCATAGGGCAATTAAATTTAAACAAGGACCTATTTTTAAAGAATATATACAAAGAAATACAGATTTACGCTCAAACTCCAAGTGCGAGCTTCATAGAGATTTGTGTAAATTATTTAATAACAGTTTATATGGTAAATCCGTTGAGAATTTGAAAAAACGGATGAATTTGAGGTTATGCAATTCAGCTGAAAAGATGATTGTATATGCTTCAAAACCGACTTTCAAAAAGTCCATTAAAATAGTGGATGATTTGATTGCTGCTCATCTGAACAAAGATTCTATATGTTTAGACAGGCCTAGCTACATTGGCCAATCAGTACTAGACCTGTCTAAGCTGCGGATGTACCAATTACAATATAATGAATTGGCAAAATATAGATCAGAATTTGACTGTGATATTAATATCGTTGATGGCGACACTGATTCGTTTTTCCTTGAGGTTAAGCACTGTAAGCTTGACATTCTTTTGCGGCAATGACAAGAGACAGCCTTTTAGATAAATCGAATTACAACCCGGCACATCCCTTATACTCGAGGAAATTAGATTCCGTGATAGGAAAATTTAAAGATGAAAGTAAAGGTCTCGGGTATAAGGAGTGAGTTTTATTAAGACCCAAGTGCTATAGTTTATTAGGTAAATCTGATACAATGAGGACTAAGGGGGTGAAGTTGTTGGGGACTGACATCAAACATCAGTCTTATTTGGATTGCTACAATAAAAACGTAGTTTTCACAGTACCTCAAAGTAGGATAGGGACGCGGAACCATCAGCTGTACACATTTAAAAACAGTAAAATCGCTTTGAGTAATAACGATGATAAGCGATTATGGGTGGGGAAAAATACCAGTATCGCATTTGGGCATTATTTTGGGGTTGATGCAATAGATAGTGACCAAGTTTATTTCTTGGATGAGCCGCTTTTCGGTGGTACGAGCCCCAGTTTTGATGACTCTACCGAAATCAGCGATAATGGACTGCTTTTCGATGGTTTTAACGAAGATAACATTGATATTGATGACGTGTTGTTATCAGAATAATAAATGTTTTTAAAAACTGTTTTTGTTAATTCGGAAACTTATTTATTTAGAAAACTTGTAATAGTTTTCATTTTTATTATGAAATTTAGATATAATTTTTTTAAAATTTTAATTTTTTATAATTTACATTTTTATAATATTATTATTATTTCATGCAAAAGCCGCAGCGTGACGAAACGCGAAATATTACTTTATAGATGTTTTAAATGTAAAAACACTATATATATTTTAATGTATTTATAATTAATTCTTTGTTTTTATGTAGTTGTTTTTGTTTTATGAAATTTTTTATATATTTGTTTATTATATATATATATTAATATTATTATTATTATTATTATTATTATTATTATAATTAATAAAAGTTTTGTAAGTATTTATAAGTATTAATATTAATAAAAGTTTTTAAAAGTAATAATAATAATAATAAAATTTTTATAAGTAATAATAGAAAAATAAAAAGTAATAATAATAATAATAATAATAATAATAATTATAATAAAAATAATAATAATAAAATAATTTACAAAATATATACTACTTATTTTTATAAGTAGTAAATTAAAATTTAAAAATGTTTAAAAATAATATATCCTTGAGAAATTTTGAATGACCTTGAAAAATTACGATGAGTCATCCAATGACCTTGAATGAGTCATACTATTTGTTTAAATGACCTTGAATGAGTCATTGTCTTTGTTCTAAAAAATTTGTACTTTTAAACTTCGAAAAAAAATTTTTGCCGGGTGCGGGTATGTGAGCTTGATGGCCTCTGAGCTAGAGGGCCGTTATCCTACTACTTACATCCTCTCCCCCTAAAACTATATTCAAAATCTTGAATGATTTTAGGATAATTACTTTTAACATACAACCTTTTGCAGATGGGATTTGGTTTGAAACTTTAATTGTATATGATATTGAATTGAAAAAATCTTTTTTTATCTTCCTCTGTTTCTCACAACTTCAAATAATATTTAAAATTATTATAATCTTTCTCAACTAAAATTTTTCTATTTGTTTTACAACTTCCATTGGTTTATTTGTCGCCTCAAAATCCCCATAAATAATTGCAAATGGTTTATAATAATTTTGAATAATTGGTGAATTTAGTTGTTGAATTTTTATTGGGCATTTTAATTAATGCTGGTTTATTTTGTATTCAAAGACAATCATGTTTTCTTTTCATATTTCCCAATGTGGTATGAGAAAAACATCGCTCACATTTATTATAATATTTTGAGTGACTTGTCGAAAATTGTAATCTTGAAAGTCTTTGAAAGTTTTTTATCCACACATAATGATTTGTTTCTTTATTATCTATATTTTTACCATGTTTATTTATTTCCTCATTATTTATTACTGGAGTAATATATAATGGACAAATATTTTTTAAATTAGAATGCTCATGATGCTAAACATTTATTCTCAATTTATTTAGTTTTTCAAATGTTTGGAATATTTTCATTAAAATCGGTTCTTTTAAATTTCCCACTTTAATTCATTTTCAAAATGGCTCTTATTTTATTACTCGAAATGAATTATTTTCCTGTGGATGTCAAGCTGAAAGAATTGCCCATTGAAAACATTTATCATCCCTATTTTGAACATTAATATTATATTTACTTTTTAAACTTGAAGGGTTTGGAATATAATATTTTGCTTGAAATGCAATTCCAAATTAACAATTCTAAATATTCAAAAGAAATCAACATCATATCGCTTCCAGCAATATATCCACGTACAGACTCTAATTTCTTTTCTAAACTTTTAATAATTTGATTTATTATATATTCATTTGGTTTATTAAAACCATAAAAATTATTTGAATTTACACTTGTAAATAAAGGAAAATAAACATTTAATTTAACCATGAATTTTTCATGTTTAAATCTTTCAATTGATTCATTTAATGTTTTCAAAATTTATGGTTGATGTGAAAAAATATATTCTTGTAAACCTTTTGAAATACTTTTGGAGATCCAATTTGTTTAATTATTCTAACAGAATCTAAATCTTTTTTTTTTTCAATTAATTTATCTTGTCTTTCTTTCTCAACCATCACTGCAGCACCAAAACATCACAAACCTCACAATAATATTTTAAATCGATTTCAAAAAATATAAATACTATTTAAAAAAAAATAAAAAATAAACATTAATATAATATTATAAACAAATTAACCCCATTCCACAACAACACAACCACCCAAGAAACTGATAAATAAGACAATTTTTATATAAAAAATTCAACTAGAAAATAAATTCAAGAAAATATCCACAAGTAGTATGTAAAATAGTAGTAGATCACTTGGGGAAACGAGCTCATTTCCTAATAGCTTATTATTTTTTTATAAAACAAATTATTTATAATATATCTATCCACAAACTGAAATTATTTGGGAAATAAATGAGAAAGTAAAAAACAAAAATACTATAAACTAAATACCAAAAATAGAAACTGAAAAACTGAGAAAGATTGAAGAGTTATAAAAAAAATTCTTTTTATTTTTTATGGGTTATTTTTTGGCTTGGAGGATGGTTGAGTTCGTTTTCCTAAGTAATCTACTACTCACTCCAATATGACATTGTATCATCGTAATTTCTTACATTTAGTTTCATCCTGCATCAAGAAATCGATCAACTCCATCAGTCGACTGTGATCGAAAACTTGAGAGCGGAAATGACGGGCAGTAATTCCAATATATGTGGTATTATACCCATGATATAAATATTCATTACAATGATCTGAATACCATCTAAGTAAAACTTGAAATTTATCAATAAACATGATGACGATGCTATACAAACCTCACTATTTAAATCAAACTAAACTGATTCACTCACTGCTAGTTTTTCATAGAATATATATTTTGGATTAGTGCTTTTCCTTAATTTAATTCAGAGCCAATTTTGTGTGATTCTTTTAATAAATATTTAATTTAAAATAATTTTATTAATAACACAAAGTTCTCAAGTCTTTAAAATCAAAAATGACATCAATGGTTGGAAAGAAATTGAAAATTCATTTTAAATGAATGATGCTCCGTAAATTTTGAAAAAAATCCGAGAAGAACTCAATAAAAAAGCATTATTGGTATTTAGAAGAATACTACATTCCAGGAATATCTTTCTGTGACGTTGACATCGGATTCGTCAATCAAAAAAGTACTTTTGCTTCGATTGCTTTATCTTTTTCAGCTTTATTATTTTATTGTTGTATTACATGAAAATTGAGTATAAAGATTTTTGTATGTGGTTTCAATTGTTTCATTTTGTCGAAGGTTTATCCTGTGGTTTGTGGTTTGTTGAGAAATCCATTTGACAAGACTCATTATGTATCTGGGGAAAACATTATATCTGTGAAGGACGTCTTGAAATTACCAAAAAAATGTGTTTTACAAGTTATGCTGACTTTTAAAGATTGTCCAAATTTGGTTTGAAAAATATCTCAATTATTTTTTTTGTTTTACTGGTAATCAAATAATAAAGAGCTAATAATTAGCAATTCTATTGTAATTTAGTTTATTGAAACAGATTTGAATTTTTTAGGAATTTAATACTTCTCAAAACATACTTTGTGACAAAAATCGTATAAGCAGTAAAAATATTACATAAAATTACATAAAATTACAGTCCTACTTAGATTGAAGACATTGAGAAATTAATTAATGGGAAAATATTAACATATAAGCAAATATAGCTAACACACTTCGTAAAAGCTTTTATTTAGACAAATAGATCGTTCTGTGGAAATTATATAAATAAATATATTGTAAAAATTTATACAAAAATCTAATTGAAAAATGGGGAAATATCAAATTTTATTATTATTAATTTTCACAGTTTTATTGTAATATTTTATTTATTTTCGTATATTTGATTTTATACATTCCTTTGTCTAATAATTAGAGTAACCGAGTCCAGAGAAATATCTAGAGAAGAAAGAGATTTTGAAACTCCAAGTATGTGACTATTATTATTATTATTATTATTATTATTATTATTATTATTATTATTATTATTATTATTATTATTATTATTATTATTATTATTATTATTATTATTATTATTATTATTATTATTATTATTATTATTATTATTATTATTATTATTATTATTATTATTATTATTATTATTATTATTATTATTATTATTATTATTATTATTATTATTATTATTATTATTATTATTATTATTATTATTATTATTATTTTTTTTTTTTTTTTTTTTTTTATTATTATTATTATTATTATTATTATTATTATTATTATTATTATTATTATTATTATTATTAAAATGGATAATAATATATCATAAATATTCGAATATTTTTACAAATTTAAATTGAGTTTAGGAATTCGAATTAATAAACGTTGCATCATTCGTAAATGCAGCACAGATCCACGCAACCCGGGGTTCAAACTGAATGAGGTCGGAGAAGATATAATTTGACATTAATTCCTTTTGAGCGTTTTATTATAGATTTCGTAAATAAAATTTTTCTCTGATTTAATTACTTTTCTTATAATTCTGTAAATGAATTTGCGACAGATTTCTATTAAAATTTACATAAGTTTTTGCAATGCTGATTGAAATTATGCTTTCACTTGAAAGGTTAATTGTGCAAAATTGAATGGGAATTTCCTGCAAGCATTTCCATTCTGTTCTTTACATTGTCCATAATTCTTCATATTACCAAGTTCACTAAGTTCTGATGGCACCGACTGTTTATTGCATGGCCAAGAGGAATGGAAATATTTTTAAAACCTCGGAAGAAACATTGTATAGTTGTTTTTAAAATCTAGGAATAGCGCAATTACCTTTAGACCTGTTCAGGGAAATCATTTTTATTCATGATGTTTTACCACTGCTGTAATAAATACATGTTTTCATACATTCCACAGTGTTTTTTTTGTATTTTTTTCTTGCTTAGTAATATTGTAGTTAGGATTTTTGAGAGGCATTAAACAATAATCTCCATTCCTTATCATCGCTTCTTTCCTGCTCTCAAGCAGGCATCTGATATCTTTAAAAGACATGCAGTCATATCATCTCACGGGTTGATGAACATAGCCGATTTAGATGTGGGTGTATTATTATTGACTATCGAAAAATTTGTAAAAAAACAAAAGATTTAAAAGATTTAAAAATTTTATATAGAAAACTTTAATAATAAGTAAGCAAAGAATTTTTTGTTATTATTATTATTAATATTATTATTATTATTATTATTATTATTATTATTATTATTATTATTATTATTATTATTAAAATTAAAAAATCTTTTTGTTGTCTAACAATTTAAAATAATTTATTTTAATTTTTAAAAATATTTTAAAAGCTTTTTAAAAATTAATGTTCATTGACTTTTTATTTACGGTTAAAATTCGCTAGCTATGGATAAAATTTTAAATTCTCATTAAAAAGCTAAATATAAATGTAATCATGAAAAAATTATCCCGATTCTAAAATTAGTGCAGAATATTCCCAATTAGGCAGCGAATCGATATTAAATAAAATTCGGATCGGGTTCAACATCAGAAATTCAACCGCACAAAATTGTGTTTTGTGTTGAATTTCTCTCTCCATTTTCCTGCTTTTTTCAAGTGAATCATTCCGAAAAGTTTTCTAAAATGACGTACTCGTGAGATACCATTCTTGCGCTGGAGCTTTCCAACATTGTTTTAAGGTCTTGAATTGCTTATGGCACACTATCATAAATCTTTTTTCTTCAAAAATGTGCAAAGCGTTAAAGCACAGGGTCTCAGTGCTCATTTGATAGCAACCGGTCGAGAGATACCATGTCAGGATAATTTGGAAAATAATTGTGAATTAGTGTAAAATCAAAAAAGAAAATAAAGAAGATAGATTAACAAATCTATATAATTTGCCTGATCTTGTGTAGATTTCTTTAGCTGACCATTTTGGCTATTAATAAAAGTTCATGATCCGAAAAAATAGATGTACCTTACTGGTTAAATAATGGAATTTGAAGCTTAGGAAATCGGATTCTAATTTTTTTTAAATATGATTTTCTACGAAGTCTACATTGAAAATATAAATGTAAAATGATTTTTTAAAAATTTGAAAATATTGTATTAAAAGTTTAATAAAATTTTGTTAAATTGTGATTTTAAAAAATTAAATTTTTAAAAATGTAGATAAGAAAACAAAATTTATAGTTTTTTATATTATATATTTTTAAAATATAAAAGATGAATGAAGAAATTTGTTTGAATACAACAGTTTAAATCTATATAGTTTCACGTTCGAATCTACCCAACCATGACAGTAAGTCTGTTTAAATATATTGTAGTATAATATAAATGTTGAGTTAACGCTTTATTTTATTTAATTCAATGCCAACGTTGTGTGATTATTTTATTATATATTAAGTTTGGTGGGTTAAAATAAAAATTTTGAATTGTAGATGGCAGTCGGACATGAGAAACAAATTGTGTTAAAAATTTATTAGGATTGTCTTTCATTAAACTGTCACTACTAGTGTTTTATAATGTTTTTTATTTTTCATTATTTTCACTGCAGTACCAGCTTTGAATGACATCGTCGTGTTGCATCAAAACGATGATGTCATTCATTAATAGTATGGTTGATTTATTCTGCAGTGAATGTTTATAGTTGTAACGTTTCCCCTTATGCTAATATACAACATGACTTGACTGAGAGAGGCTATAGCAATAATGCTAATAATAAATTTCACACTTTCCGTCTGTGCTGTAAATTGTAGGAACTTCTCTTAATGCATCACATTTTTATGTTACAAAACATAACTTTATAAATATGGCAAATTGCGTTGAGAAGAGGTTGGATAGTATACATTGCATACGAGGAAACTGACAGAAATACGGTCAGTAGGACCAATCTCAATTTATAAATCGCTTGTTATATTATTTTCAAGCAAAATGTTTTCATGAAAAAATCGTTTACATTTCCAATTATATGTTTTGTCATTATAAAATTTCGTCAGGAAATAAATTATATTCTGACTGCTCGTGTTCTTTATATCAAGTAACAAAAACCAATATAATAATAGTATTGGTCATCATTTTCGAGAAGTAAAAGATACAAGGGATTAAAGTCAGTCAATTTGGTGTGATGAATATTATTCAAATGAGGATGATGAGGAACAAAATCGTCATTTTCATCATTATTAATAACAGTTGGGTTAGAAGACAAAACATTAATGGCAAGACCTGGATTCTTTTCCTCAAACTTTTTAATATTGCACAATCTTATAGGACAGTCATCTATCTCATCATAATTTAATTCATTCAGAAAGTTAGTATAACTTTACATATTACTACGATTATTTACAAGATTATCATGCTTCAATAAAGCCAAAATACTATATATAAAACAAAGATTGTCACTATTCTTAATATTATTAATAACTCCTCCGTTTATATTAAGTAAGCAGTACATTAACAACAAAATGAACAATAATAATGAGTGATTTTGTTAAGTCTGCGACTTTAATTTATTGAGTCAGAGGTTAAAATCCTAGCAAGGTGAATTATTTTTTATTTTCAAAATTAATTTTTTAATAGAATATAAATCAGTATATTTTATTTGCTATAAATTTTATAGAAATTGGTAGAGTATATCTTCTATAATTTAATTCTTTATATTTAGTTAAGTTTAAATTTTAAGTTGAGTGAATTATTTTCATAAAACATTGAATTTTGTAAATCCTGTGTTCAAACTAAAGTTTTGAGTGACTTATTTATAATTAAATAAAATATCAATATAATTTAATTGTTGTAAACTTAAATTTTCATACAAATTGTAAAAGTTTTATAATAATTTTGATAAAATTATTATGTAATATACTACTGCAGTAAGGTAAATAATTTAAAAGTTGAATATTTATTTCAAGATGAGTTTGATGTTAATTTATTATGTTTAATGATTATTTTATAATTTTTTATGTAATAATATAATTAACAATTGAAAATTTCATGTAATTATAATTTATTAATATATCACATTCAAGTAATATAAATAATTGAGATCAAAGAAACTCCTCTGTTTATATTAAGTAAGCAGGACAATAGAAACAACATGAACAATACTACTGAATGATTTCGTTAAGTCTGCGACTTAGTCGTTGTATATAATATACTAGTAGACTTACTCGTAGTCAATTTTATCGGTCTTTATATAAGGATTGAAACAAATTCTGAATTTTGAAAATCACAAACCAGAAATCACAGTTAGCAAAACGAATCAAACGATTAATTTAGTTGTTTTATTTTTGGACATTTTACAAATCTTTTAAAAATTAGAAATTAAGAAACAAGCCACTTTGAAGTGAAACTAAATACAATTTTTTAAAAACGTAAAATATCATTTAAACTCATGCTTTTTAGAAGAATACTAGAAAATCAAATAATTTGTTCGCAGCAATTATTGAATTTAATCTATCAAGAATCAAACAGAGCTATTATATTGCCACTTTCGGCGAAGTCAATTCTCAAGAACAATTGTTAGATGTATGCGATAAGGAAGCAATCTCAAACAAAATATTGCCACTTTCGTCGAAGCTAATGGAACTTGAGGAGAATATTTTGCGAATGAATAGTAAGTTTGATATTGTTTTCAGTAAATTAAGTGATTCTGATTTTAATGATAATTTAAATTCTAATAATTGTAATTTAAATATACTAAATACAATTAATTTCAACACTCTTTTGTTACTGATTTCAATATAAAATCTTTAGGGGAAAATATTACTGAAGATCCTTCTTTAGTTAATGTTAGGTTAAAAGTCAACACTAATAATAATAAATATGTTGGGGTTGTTGGTGAATTCGAATAGGATGTATTATCAATCTGACTCCAAGAGGGTTTTTAAACAACAGTAATGAACTCCAAACGATAAAAACTTTATTGATTAATACACTTTATCTCCACTTTAAAATGACGCAACGAATTATATATCAATCACAATTTGGTGCTTATTACGACCCTTCGGGAAGAATTTCCCTTTTCGGATCGATTGGATTTCACAATCACTTGACCACTGTGACGGGTTTCTGAGATCGGTATTTCTGATTTAGTTGCTTTGCTTTGACCTTGCTTAATTTCTGTTTCAAATTTCTTTTTGTCTCCTCCTTAGTCCAACACACATACACACAGATATATGATACTAAAAATAGAAAAATAGACATACAGTACAGACTGTTAAAAATGTTTTATATTTTTTTATTATTAGATTATTAAAATTATATTATTAAAAAATGAGTAATTTATTTATTTTTAATTTAATTGAAGATATTGATTTATATGAAAATTTTGGATTTAATTTTAATTTTAATTTTAATTTAAGTGAAAGTTAATCAAATGAATCAAATAAAAATATAAATGATGATGAATATATTGATTTAGATAAAGATTGGGATATCAAAGATTTAGTTGATAATGATAATTATGAAAACATTGAATTTATAAATTATGAAAAATGGATGAATTATTAATGAATTATAAATGAATGAAGTATTAAAAATTCAATAAAAATTCAATAAAAATTGGTATTAAAAAATTGAAATATGAAAGGAAATCAAACTTTTGTGAAACATGTAATGTGTATATGCATAAAAACTATATTTATAAACATGTAAAAAGAAATAAACATTTAAAAAACTTAAAATAAAGCAAAAGAAGGAGAAGATTTACAACAATTAAGCTCAAAATTACCTGATTTTCCATGGTTTAAATATTCTGGTAAACATCATCTTCCAAAATTCAACTATTTGGGTCGATTGGGCTCAAGTTTGTTTTAAAAAGAACTTGCCAGTGTTTAAATTCATTATCGAAAATTTTTTAGATTTAAGGATTTAAATGCAACACCTTCAAATTGCGGGAAACTCCTAAAGTCTTCATTCACCAATTTATTCGAGAAATTTAATAAAGGAATTCGGGTAATGACCGATCTCAATGGTAAAAGCAATGAAGAATATATGGACTCCTAAGTTCTTTATGATTATAATATGGAGATAGTTCAGAGTCTAAATGTTGGTGGGGATGAAAGTCTAATAAACTTTAATGATTCCTTAAGATATATTCCGGCTCTCTTGGAAACTTGAGAGATATTCTGACAGGAACTAATTTAAATATTAGACTTGATGAATTTGTTAATCCAAAACCAGGAGAAGAACCAATAAATCGTGCTGATGAAGCTGCATTAAAACATGATATTGCATATCGTAACCCAAATACAAGAGATAGACAAAAAGCAGATATTGATTTAATTCAATATTTAAATGAAATTCCAGCACCAACATTTGGAGAAAGATTTTCAAGAGCTATTGCACAAGGAACAATGAAACCAAAATAGTTTTGGGTGGTGGTGGTGATAGAGAAATACCACAAATACTGACAGTCAAAATAAAACTAATTTATCGAATGAATTACATAAAGAATATCGAAATAATAAAAAATATTTAAAAATTAAAGTTTTTAATAAGGATGATATTTGGTCAACAGATTTAATTGAAACTGTTAATTCTAAAAATAATAATAACTTTAAATATATTTTAACAATTATAGATTTATATACTAGATATGCTTGGGGTATTTCAATAAAAAATAAAAAAGGTGTAACAATTAAAGAGGCATTCCAATCAATGTTTGAATCTGATCCAAATCGTATTCCTAATAAGTTAAATGTTGATAATGGTAAAGAATTTTATAATAAATTATTCCAGGAGTTTTTAGATGAAAATGATACAAAACTTTATTCAACGTTTAATCAACCAGATGAAAGAACACAAGGTTCATCACATAACTCTATTATAGAACGATTCAATAGAACACTTTAATCTTTAATGTATAAAAAATTTATAGAAAGAGGAAATCGTATTTGGATTGATTTAATTGATGATTTAATTTCTTTTTATAATAATAAAATCCATCGAGCAATAAAAACAAGTCCAATGGAGGCAAGTAAGAATCCTGATTTAATTAAAGAATTTACAAATAAAAATAATAATGCAAATGAATTTATAGATGAAAAACAAAAATTCAATATTGGAAATCGGGTAAGAATATTGAAATTGAAAAATAAGTTTGAAAAAGGAATAACATATTCATGGAGTAAAGAAATCTTTATAATAAAAAAATCTATAATACTAAACTTATTACTTATAAGATGTATGATTTAAAAAGAGAAGAAATTCTAGAAAGAATGTATCAAAGAGAATTACAGAAAACTAGTTTTTAGATTTTAGATATTTTTTCAGGTTTTGTGTTAGTAGCTCTTAGAAATAAATTTCTATTATTATTATCATCATCATTTTTAACTAAAGTATTAATTAATAAAGAATAAACTAATCCTTCTCCTTCATACTCATCATTATCATAATAATCACTATTATAATAAAATTTCCCACCTTTTGGATTAAGAAATGTTCCATTTCCAATATTTCCATTTCGTCATGCTTTCATTTTTATTTTTATTTTCAAATTCAAATTCAAATTCAATAACCATTTTATAATATAAAAAATGAATAATATTAATAAAGATGATGAAGAATTTCAATTAAAATTAAAATTTATTATTGATTCAAATAAACCAAAATCTGTTAAATATAAAGATAAAAAAGTATATATTACAAAAGAAAAAATCAAACAAATAAAAGATTTAGAAACTAAACAAGATGGAATTCTTCCTTTAGCTGCATTATTACCATTTAGTTTTGGTGGAATAACTGCAGCTGCTGGTATTTCAACAGCAATTAAAAATGCAAAAGAAGCTCAAAAATTAGATCACGAAAAAGAAAAAGCAAAAGCTGAAACTGAATTTATTAAATCTAAAACTCCTATAAATGGTGATGGAATACATGATAATATTAATTTGGATAAATTTCAATCAAAAGACTTACGAAATATTTACGTAGTTTAGAAAATATTCATAGTGATATTGAATTAAACGATCATTTGAAAATATTGGGAAACAAAACCTTAAAATTGAAAAATCTGGAAATGGAATATTCTTAAATCCAATTAAGAAAAATGGATGATATTCTTCCTATTTGGAATAATAATTTAACAAAATTTAATCATAATAAAATATTAACAAGATCATTTCGAATGTTAATTATTGGTTCATCTGGATGTGGTAAAAGTGTTTTATTATTAAAAATTTTATTATATCGTAATTATTTAGATTATAATAATTTTATAATATTTAGTAAAACAATTCATCAACCAGAATTTCAATTGTTATTTCATGGATTTAAAAATCATTTAAGTAAATCAACCATCCTCAAGATATTTAAAAATCAAGATAAAATTCCAGAAGATTTATCATTAAGTGATTTATGTGAAATTCATATGTTAAAAATGATAAAAATAAAAATAATAAAAATGAAATAAATGTCACAATGAGTAATAAATTTTCAGATATAATTCCTTGTGAAGATCTTAATAAAACAAAAAAGAATTTAATTGTATTTGATGATTGTGTTAATGATAAAAATCAAGAAGTTATGGAATCATATTTTACAAGAGGAAGACATACAAATTGTTGTTGTATTTATTCATCACAAAATTATTATGAACTTGATAGAAGATCAATTCGTGGAAATTTTAATTTTTTAATTTTAAAAATTTATATTTTATAATATTTATAATGATCAATTCATAAATATTCTAGATAAAACAGATTTTAATGATTATAAAAAACATTGGAGTCTTAGATATAATTATATTGCATTGAATTTAGAAACAAAAGAAATCCATTTAAAAATCATTTAATAAAATGGATCAATATTCTAAATTTATTGTTTGTAATCCTTTTGAATCTAATATAAATAATACTAAATATTTTAAAAAATTACAAAAAGTAAATGAATTATTATTAATAAAAAAATATTAATGGATTAGAAATAGATATAAAAATTGGAAGTGATAAAATACATAGTTTTACATTGAATATAAATAGAGCTGTATATAGTATTAGAAAAAGTCGCCCAACTTTAGATGAAATTTTTATTTCTGGAGGAGATATAGAAGGAAGGAAATTACTTGTTGGTGATGTTATATTTATTATTACATGTGAATATAACAAGTTTTATATTTTCAATTCAATAACTGCTAAGAAATATGAATTATGTTAAGATGTTAAAATATGTATTGATGGATCGAAAGCATTTAAAAAAGAAAATCTATATGTTGATATTCATAGTGTAAAAATCTTTGTAGAATTAATGTTTAATGCTATGAGCCCACAACTTGAGTATTTTAAATCATTGAAATTTTTATCTATATCTCCATCTTTAAATCTAAGTCTTATAGATCCTAAACATCCAAGTAAAGAAAGAGAAAGAAGAGCTTCTGAATCAAGTTTAAAAAAATAGATTCTGGAATATCTAGAACATCTGGATCTGGAATATTAAAATCTATGAAAAATAATCCAATCCAATTATTTGAATCCTTAATAAAATTATTAGCTACTAAAAAAGCAGGGCATAATAATACATGAAATCAAACTACTAGTGTTTTAAATAAACTTTTAGATTTGAAATTGATAACTAAAAATAAATATAATAAAATTCTTAAAAAATATTATTAATAAATGACATCATTTAATTTCAATAAACATATTAATTTTAATCATGGTATTCGTACAAAAGATATTCTTGAAGTTTTTTCAGCAACTGCAAGTGCTCAAGCTGTTAATAATATAGGAAAAATATATTTTAATATAAATCAATCCTTTACATATATGTAATTCAGAAATATATTATTAAGTAAAAATTACTGGATACCAAGATGCTGGTGCTGCTGGTGTTGAACCTGATCTATTTGCAGTAGAACATAATTGGCTTTTAAATCTATTTAATGATATTGCTATAAAAATATGTCCTTCAGAAGTTGAAAAATTGAAAGTCCAGGTCCAATTTCTTCGTTATTAAATTTTTTGTAATGACAGATGCAGATTATAAAAATCAATTTGGACAAATAAGTGGTTGGATTCCTGATGAGTATTTTTGTGGGACTGAAAATGGTGGATAAAAAATCCGACAAAATTTATATGGAAAAAGTTTTGAAGGATCATATCCACTTAAAACAATTTTTGGATTTTACATTATTATAAACGAATATTACAAATATATAAACGAATAGTTCAAATACATGGTTCCATTTGAACTTTCATTAACAAAAAATAATGATTTTAAATTATGTATTTTTATGGAACTCGATTTAAGGGTCAATCAAAAATTAAAATTGAGATTGAATCACTTTATCTTTTAGTTTCATCATTTGCATGTAATCCAAAATTAGAAACAAGTATAATGGATAGAATGAATGAAGTAAAACCAATAAATGTTAATTAACTTCAAATAATATCAACAAGTATTGAAATTAGATTAGGAACAAAATTTAGTTGGAAACCAACAGTTTTAAATTCACGTCATAGATATATTTTTATTGGATTTAAAGATGAAAATATTGATATGATGAAGAATAATTCAAAATTCATTCAACCATTAGGGGATGGAAAGGAACTTAAATCAATTATTACTTTTTCAATTAAATACGACATTTTATCTATTAGATCCAATGAGATTTAGTATTCAAGATTTTACCAAAGATATCCTTATGTTGCATATATTAAAGCATGTAAATCTTTTGGTGTTGATCCGCAATTAATAATGATTGATTTTAAGAGTTATTATTCAATATTTTGTTTTGATGTTTCTGATCAAGATGAGAAATTAGCAATTAATGGTGTGAATATTACAATAAATATGGAAAAACCTAATGATTTTAAAAGAAAATGTTATTGTTATTTTAGTTGAAAAACAAGAAGAAATACAAAACAATAATAAAAAATTGAAAGAAGAAATCAATAATGAAATACAAAAATTAAAAGAATAAATACAAAATAATAATAAAAAATTAAAAGAAGAAATCAATAGTAATAAGAAAGAATTTTATATTTATAAACATAAAATAATACTTATTGAACGAACAGAAATATTTCAAAAAATGATTGATGGAAAATTTAGTCTGAAAGTTTTAGATACAATACAAGGTAATCGACATAAAAACTATTCAAGTATATTAAAAAATTAATTGGTAAAGATTCTTTTATGATTGAAAATAATGATATTACTTTTAATGGCGAATGTAGAATTGTAAATGTTGGAAGGCATTTTGTTATAATTGTTCATAATAATTTAGAGATTGATAATTTTAATAAAGAAACAAAAGGTAAAAAAATTATCAAATTTATATAAATATTCCTGGTGATATTCATACAGATTACAGTGCTAGTTGTTTAAATTCATATGAGATAAATAAAGAAAGTATAGAATATAAGAAGAGATATAATTATGAAAATGCTATTCACATTAAAAATAAAAATGATTATATATCAGAAATTATTTGTGATTTTATTATTGTAAAAGAAAAAGAAAACATAAATCGAGAAATTTATTTCAATGTTTTACATTTATTTTTAGAAATATGTGAATTTAAGAAAATTGATAAAATAATGGAAGATCTTAAAATTTTTGTATTAAATCATGAAAAAGATTATGAAAAAAGAAAACAATTATATTATATATAAAATGAATGATGAAATTTCAGAGGATTATATTTATCCAGTTTTTATAGAAAATATCCAATACTTAGTGATATTTAAAATGATATTGAAGATAATGAAGATAATAAATCTAATAATCAAATAATAATAAATAAACCAAATAAAAAAAATCGTAAATTAAAACGAAAAAAAGAAATAAAAATAATAAAAAATTGTATAAATGAATTTTATTAGAAAAGAAAAAATTAGATGAGAGATTATTACATTATCAAAAAATCAAAGATCGTTGGACAAAAGCAGATTCAGCAATTAAAATAATATGTGTTTCAATAAATGGTATTTTATCTATTTCAACAGCAGTATTAGGTGGAATTGGAGCAGCTGGAATAGCTCGTTTTGTATCAATAATTATTGCATTAATTGAACAAATGCTTTATATTTATTTTTATCAGAAAGTATTTCAATTGGTTTAACATCAAAAAAGGAAAAGATTTATAGAGAAATATGTGAAGAATTATCATTAGTAATAAACAAATTATATTTATTTTAAGTACAAATGAAATAATAAATGAAATAAATAATGGACTATATAAAATAATTATTTAACATTAACAAAATTGGTAAAAATAAAAATAAAAAATTAGAAAAAGAAATCAAAAAAGAAATCAAAAAAGAATGAAAAGAAGAATATAAAAATAAATTAAGAAATATATAATTTTTTTAATTTTTCAAATAATAATTTATCTTCAATATAAAAATCATAATTTGAAATATAATATTTATCAATACAAAAAAAAAATAATTATTGTAGTTTATATAATTAAAAAAATTAAAAAAATTTCTTAGATCATTTTTATAATTATATTAGATTAGATTAGATTCTTAAGATTCTTAAGATTCTGGGTAGTCCATTTTTCGTATATCAGAATCATTTTAAAAATATGGCAAATAGAGAGCAAGATAATCTTAAGAATAATTTACAGATGTTGATTTTTTGCAATAAATTAAATGATTATTAATGTGTAAAAAGGAGCATTTTGGGCTATCTTCATATTCCTTATTATAACAACAAATGTTATTATGTTTATTTAAATTTTTTTTAGTAATATTTTTGTCACATTCATTACATTTTACTTTTATAAATAAACATTCTTTACAACTATTTCTTGAATTTTAAAAATCTTTTATTTCTTTTATTTTTTTATATTTATTGCATTTCCTATTTTTAATTTTATTATTATTATTTAAATTTAAAGTATTTGGTGTAATATAATTTAAATTAATAATTTTATGATATTCTCTTAAATGTCTAGGATAATTTGTTTTATGCCCAATATTAATATTACATAAGTAGAGGGATATGAGGACTATGCCCCGTGGATATTTGGCTTGAAAATTGCCCTGTGGATATTTGGCTTGAAAAAATCCCGAGACCCCCCCCCCTAAAAAAAAAATTTAGGGGGGGGGGTTAAATTTTATTTTAATTATTTGTTTTAATGAATGAAAAAAAAAAAAATTTTTTTTTAATTATTTGTTTTAATGAATGAAAAAAAATTTTTTTTTTTTAATTATTTGTTTTAATGATCAAATTTAAAATTTTTAAAAAATTTTAATTCATGATAAAAAACTTTAAGTATTTTTTATCGATTTAAAAGCCTAAAAAATAAAAATTGGCTTAAATCGCCTATGATTGATTGTACTGATGATTATTTTCGAATAAAATTGGTTCAAACCCGAGAACCTAAAAATATTATATAAAAGCCTAAGTATTTTTTCATTATCCATCAAAAATGGCTCAATTCGCCTGTCAACTAAAAAGCCTAAATATATTTGCTCGAATAAAAATCATTATTATTTTTATTTACTTTAATTATTTGTTTAAGTCAATAATAATATTTATTTATATTTTAATTATATTAAATTTAATTATTTTTTTAAGTCAATAATAATATTTATTTATATTTTAATTATATTAAATTTAATTATTTGTTTAAGTCAATAATATTATTAATTTATATTTTAATTATATTATTATTTAATTATTTGTTTAAGTCAATAATATTATTTATTTATATTTTAATTATATTATTATTAAATTTAATTGTTTGTTTTAATCAAGTCAATTATTTATTTTTTAAATAATATATTTTTAAATTAAATTGTTTGTTTTAATGAAGTGAATTAAATAATTATTTTTTTTTTATTTTCATTTAATTATATATTTTATATTATTATTATTATTATTATTATTATTATTTTATATCAATATTATTATTTTATTATTATTAACATTTTATTTGTTTTAATGAATGAAAAAAAAAAAAAAAAAAAAAAAACTTTTAATCCATACAAATATTTTTATTGACAAGATTAAAAAAGATTAATTTTTATTTCAAATCAAAAATATCCGAGTAATATGTTTTACGCATTTCGGCCAACAATATATGGATTTACCTTTTGACATTTTTTAATACTTAATAAAAAATTATACTAACTTAAAAACATAAAAATTATAAACATCAACAAAAATATACAAAAACAAAGAATATTTTCAAATAATTTATTCATTCAAAATTCTTCATAATCGTCATATTCTTCATTAAACTCTGAAAATTCTTCTGGACTGTTACCTAAAACCACATCACCTCCTCTATAATGACCATATGCCACACTTATATTTTTCCCCACCCAAACCCTTTTATCATCCTTATTTGTTAATGCAGTTTTACTGTTTTTAATTGTAAATAATTGATGTTTTTTACTAGTAATACGAGTTTGTGGTACAGAAAAAATTAAGTTTTTGTTATAGCAATCTAGGTATGACTTATGTTTTAAGTCAGTACCCTTCAATGTTATACCCTTAGCTTTGATACTTTCAACTTCAGACAAGAGGCTATAACATTTTGGACGAAGAAACACCCACTCCTTGTATTTAAGTCCTTTATTCTCGTCTTTGAACTTTCCAATGACAGAATCAAGATTCCTACTATACAAGGGATGTTTTGGGTCATAATTAGAAGTATCGAGGAGATTATCACGAACCATAGCAGATAAAAGAATGTCTAACTTACAATTCTTAATTTCTAGAAAAAAGGAATCAGTGTCCCCAGCAACTATATTAATTTCACAAGTGAATTCGTTTCGATATTTTTCTAACTCTATATATTGTAATTGATACATCCTAAGTTTAGATAAATCGAGTACAGTTTGTCCAATGTAACTCGGTCGATCTAAACACACCGATTGCTTATTTAATAACACAGAGACCAAATCATTGTCGATTTTAAATGATTTTCGAAAAGTTGGTTTTGAGCAATAATTAATTAATTTGTTTGCAGAATTACATAATCTTAAATTAATTCGTTTTTTAAGATTTTCAACTGTTTTTCCGTAGAGGCTATTATTTAAAAGTTTATAATAGTTTTTATCTAAGTCATTGGTTGATTGCGCTCTAAGTTGTGTGTTAGTGTCTATATACTTTTTAAATATTGATTTTTGATTATATTTAATAGCTCTATGTACATGTGTAATTTTAATTTGTAAAGAAACAAAAAGCTGCAAAAGTCTCCAATGAAGAACATAATTCTTCTTTGGATAATGCGTTAGCATTAACTTCTCAACCTTAGAACCCGGAGCGCACATCTTTTCAGCAGCTACTGGAAAATCATTAAGTTTATCATGAAGAAATGTTGGTATTTCTAAATCTACTTCAAATGTGACAGCAAATGACAGTGATTCAAGATCCTTATTCAAAAAACTAATTAAATTATTTAATTGATTAGTATCAGTGACCCATTCAAAATTTCCATATGGTAATGGTTGACTTAAAGCCCAACCATAGAGATTATTGATGTCAATGTAAAGCAGTTCGGTGTTGTCATCAGATACTACGTGATGTTTATTAACAAAGGTTAATCCTCCACGGATTCCCCCTTCGAAAAAATTATACATCTCCATATCAGTGAGAAGTTCAATTGGTTCATCAAGAGTCATAAGAGCCGATGCCCAAGACATACCGGGAATTCCATAAAAGTTAAGTGGTTCCAATCGGTTATGAGTTAAGGACTTTGAACGAAATTGCTGAAAAAAGTCAGCCAAAAGAAAAACATCAAGTTTGAGGTAAACCATCATATAATCTAGTAAAGAGTTACAATTGGTTTCTTCCCAAATAGATTGAGCCTTACTATATTCGGATTCAGTTACATCTTCCCAAATCGGTGGAAGTTCATATGTAGTTTCTAACACTTCTTGAGAAGTTGCAAAGTTATAAGGGAAAATGCCTTTAGTATCGATAATACTACCTACAAATTCCGAACGAGTTAAAGGAAGAGTTGTCAATGTTTTAACTGCATTACTTAATGAACTATTAATAAATTGACAAGAATCAATGAATTTTACAGTTAATCCACTGATTCTTGCTGACAAAGAAAGAAACTTTTCACTTGTTACAGGAATACAACTTATTTCCCACATTTTAAAATCACTCATACCATACTTGAGGATATGGTGAAGATCATACCCTCTCAAATTATGAAAAACAACTGGAAATTCAAACCTTATTTGTCGAGAAATATTACATTTTGAACAAGCTGCTCCCAAATATTTTCCAGTAAAGTGATCATGGTCCTTAACCGGTACTGATAAAATCTTATTACACAAATAACAACAAGTTGCCGAAGAAAACGAAAGAATGTCTGAGTCAGTTAATATTATTTTCTTTTTATAATTATTTTGATAAAAGGGTAAAACAGTATTAATTGAAATATTATTTATTTCTTGTAGAAAATTAACTACACAATCATCACCCAGGAAACTCTTGTATGATTTTTCACCTGTAAAATTGTTAATTAAAAGTAAACCGGCTGAAATCGGCATATGTATTTGAAAATGTATATCATCTGAAGGTAAGATAGCCTCAAAATCAGCGTAAAGGACGAAAGGAGGAGTAACAGTTTTAGCCCAATTCTTAAATTCTAAGTTTTTATTTAAAGGTAAAGTATAAAGAGTTGTGCCTAATTGATTTTTATCACACAACCCTTTATGTTTATTTAATGAAATTATATTGCGAAAACCATTTAGACATCGATGGCACCATATACTTTGAACTCTAGTATCAGTAAAAGAATGATTCCTATAATTTAAAAGCCTATCTAATTTAGTAACAGCGATATAATGATAGGAATCAAGGCTTTCTAATAAAATTAAATTAATGGGTTGTCCCCCAACAACTTTAGAACGATGAATTATTTCGACATAAGGGTGTTTGAAAACTTCAGGGTTAGAAAAATCATTAATTAAATTATTTTCATCATACGTAAGAACATTAATTGAAAGATTTTGATTTTTAGCTTCAAATTTTGGAATGTCACAAAGTTTCATAGGTAAATCCGAAGGTGAAAAGTCAAGCTCAGATGTGTTGTAGCTAAAGGTTTCATTTCTATGATGGTTACCTATATTTTCATGATTTAAAATAGCTAAAATACTGTAAATAAAGCATAAATTATCGGAATTAGCAACATTTACAGTACAATGTTTATTTAATAATGATAATGGTGTTGGAATAAATCCATGACCACTCAGCCGATTTATTTGTGAAAACTTGGTAAGAACAAAATGAATTTCTTTTATTTTATTTATAACCCAGTTGCTACCTTTATCATTAATTAATGTTATTTTTTCGTCAAGAAGAGTAGCACCTTCATCTAAAAATGAATCATTCATTATTCTGGCAGAGTTTGAAATGATGAAAGATTGAAATTCTCCATCTTTTTCAAACTCTACATCAATACAAAATTGAATCTTAACAGATCCCATTTGATTGATAACATTATTTAATTTATTAATTAACTGTGTGGGTACTGTAATTAACTTTAAATTTAAATTCGAAACATCCATTCTAACAATGGCATGTGATTGATTTAAATCAAAATTAACAATAGGTGCTATCGAGCCACCATATTGATTAACAGAAGGAATATCAACAGGAAAAACATCATCTGAATCAGAAATGATTATTACATCATCATCCGTCTTTGATTCGTCAGAGTCTGAAAGTATGATAGTTTCTATAACTTTAGGAACTTTCGAAGAGCGTGGATTATTAATATTATTATTTGTTTTTCTTTTATTTTTTGTAATATTATTATTATTATTATTATTATTATTATTATTATTATTATTATTAATATTATTATTATTATTATTATTATCATTCAATGGTAATTTAAAAATATATTTTCGCTTACAGTTAAACTGTGTTAAATGTTCCTTATGCTTTAAATAAAAGTCGGTATAATTCATTTTATGGGTGGTTTTACACGTGGGGCAAATAAAATAGGTGATGTGATTATAGGTATGAGAATAATAATTCTCCATAATCGTATCACAATTTCCAACATGTTTTTGTCATCGGATTTTGATAACGAATTCGATTGTATTCAATTGGCATTAACATTGATTCTAGTTTATTAATTAATATAGGGGGATAATAGAAACCCATTGGATCAAATACATTTATTTTATTTGGTTTTACATAAATTGCAAGCCAATGTTCGCCACTGAGATTAGATGATTGAGTATTTACAATCAAAGCTTTGTTAACATCGAAATATGGAATTTTATCTAGAGGGAAAACTCCAAGAAAATCTTTTCCCAATAATTTTCTACCAATAGAATCAATCTGAATAGAACTAATAATAATTTAAAAATATATAATTAATAAAAATTCTTACTTCATACTTGACAATTAAAAAATCTCAATCTGGTTTATAGTTCAAACTAATACTGTTCGATTGGAAGTAATTTGAATCTCCTTTTCAAAAACCCCATATACAATTACCGTAACAGATTCAGTTAGGGGTGATCCAAACTTTATATCTAATCTTAAATTTCCACTTTGTGGTAACTGACTTTGGTTAAGATCGAAATCTGGAGCCAATACGAATGTAAAGAATGGATACTTATTTCTAAAATCTGACATACTGATACCACAATTCAAATTTTTATTAAGATATCCCATATTCCTAACAATACTTTGCATATAACTTGTACTATAATTATCATTTTCAAAATCTTGACTATATTTTTCACGATAATCACTTCCTTTACTTAAAGTTATTGACTTAACGTTAAAGTGATCAAACATAGTAAATGTATCTAAAAACGAACCACTAAATCTTTTATTTCCCTGGAAAGTTACAAGGATAAAATTAGGTAATCGCCTATCACCAAATATTTGTTCCTTATAAAAAGAAGAAGATCCAATAGGTAAAGAAAATTCAACAACTTCTTTGCTTCGCATTGGATAAATTGCATTTCTTGTAGCAAGACCTATTTGATGACCCACTAAAACAGAAGGTTCAACACGAACTCTTCTAACCATTAATTTTGCATCTAGCAATACTATTTTAGGTACAAATTTAGTACATGTCAGACTTTTTTCTGGATTTGTTCTTGTTAATTTAATTTGGACACTAACACCTGGTAACAAATATTTGGGTTGATCAAAGAAATCAAATTGGAGTGGTGAACATAATGAAAATGCTTTTGATTTTGCAATCCATGTTTTTCGCATAAGATCATGTTCAGTGTAACCCATTCCCCTAAAGATGTATGTTTAGTATCTTGATTATAATTTATAATAGTTTCAATTAGAGATTTGTGTGCAAAACTATCATTTGCTCCTTCAATTTTAGTAGAATTAAAAACTAATTCAGCGTCTTTAAAAAGAGTTTGAAAAAAGAAATTGTTTGCTGTTACGTCAGCTTCTTGTGTAATATTTTCACCTAAGCTATTTACAACTTTCAACTGAATATATAACAAAGTATCGTTCAAATCTAAATATTCTGTTTGTGATCCGTTAATGTAAAATTGAATCGAAGAGGTACCAGCATCAGTTATTGAATTCATTGGGAAAATATCTTCAAATGAACCATGTTCAATCACGGCTTGAGGGGATGGTCTATCAAAAAGACATAATTCAGATTTTGCACTAATCATTTTTCAAATATAGTTCCGAATCCTCTCATTCTTTTGTTTATATGTTTCTTCATAATCTTTCTACGCTTAAGTGTCCCTCCTTTTTGTTCATTTTCATGATTAAATACATCACTTACTTTATTAATAACACTAGGTAAAGTTTGCATAACACTAGGTAAAGATTCTTTAAATTCAGATATTGCATTTGATTTTAAAGCAGGTAAAAAATCAGAATTATTATTTATTACGTCATTTGCCGTTTTCATACCGAAATTGCCTATACGTCTAAGAATAGGTAATGCAAATCTACCTATTGTTTTCAACCAACCGGTTCCATATTGTTTACCTATAAAATATGGTAATTCTCCACCAGATTGACCACTACTATAAAAATTTACAATGTCAGGATTACTCATTTATTTTACGAAAATGTAATGTAAGAAAAGTTTTATCTTCTTTACCAAATATATATTTTCCACTATCGTCACGAATATTGATTTCTATATTGTTTATATATGTTGATGATACAGACAAATACATTGGGTTTTTCTCTATAATTTGAACTAGATCATCCTTTTTATGTTTTTCAACCCATACACATTTCAATAGAGGTATCAAAACATCACCAACAAGAATAGGTTCAATGATATTTGTATAGATCATCATTTGTTGATTACTTTGCAAAATTTCTGGTAAACGTAATCCAACAATAACTTTTTCTGAATATGATTCTTCACTTAATCCCAAACTTTGAGCCAAAAATTTACTAAATTTAACTTTACTGACATCATCTTCCAATTCAATTTTGACTAATCTTCCTTGTTCAATTTCGCAAGATTTAAATGGATGCGGATAAAAAGTCATTAATTGATCATTTATTTGTGATAAATTAGTAATGATTAAATTTTCTTCAAATTTATCTGTATACTCGACATCGTAAAAATAATTTATAGTTAATCGAATTGTGTCAAACTTTATTTTACGATTATTTGAAGGAATTTTAATTTGATTCAAGTTTTCAATAAAATTTATTTCTTTTTTATTAAATCCTAATTTTTGAGCTTCTGCAATACTATCAAATGAAATTTTAAATGGAAAATATTTACAATTAATATTTAAAGTATTTCCATCAATGTATACTAGATAAAATATAGAGTCGTGACTAATTGTATATTCATTATTTGCATCGTTATAGTAAAAATATTCATAACTTGTATGTAATGTACTCTTACTATATTTAATATTTGAGTTGTTATAAAATGGAAAATTATTGTATACAAAAGTGAAATCGGTCAGAGCAACTTGCCATTCACCTTCCAAGTAAATAGGATTTTGAAATTCAACATTAAATTTATCAGCTTTATTATTTGGATGAGTAAGAAGACAACTATTACTCGGTAGATTTATGTAAAATTCTTTATTCATTTATTTTTCTAAAATGTATTGATAAATGTGTTTTGGTATCTTTACTAAATTTAATTAATTTTCCACTATCATCGCGAATATTAATTTCAATGTTGTTTATAGTTGTAGTTGAAATTGGTAAATACATTGGATTCTTCATTTCTAATTGTACAATTTCCCCTTGTTCATAGTTTTTAACCCAAATAGATTTTAATAGAGGAACTCTAACATCTCCAACAGTTATTGGTTCAATAATATTCGAATAAATGAACATTTGTTGATGATGATGTAATAATCTTGGAACTTTATTACCAACGATGTCTTTATCACTAAAAGTTTGTTTATTTAATCCTAAGGTTTTGATTAAATTGTTGTCAAAATATATTTTTGAAATGTTATCTGCAAGTTTTATTTTAACCAATTCATTGTTTTCAATTTTTAGTTCTTTAAACGGAGACGGAATAAATGACATTAAATGTCCTTGTAATTCAGATAATGTGTTTATGAGTAAATTATCTTCAAAATATTTTTCAAATATTGTTTTTTCTTCATAACTTATAATTATCCCGAATTGTTCCATAACACCATCATCTGTAAACTTTGGTAATTTTAATCGACAATGATCATCTTCATTAATGACGGATATAGATTTTAATCCAAAACTAAACGCATGTTGAATGTCAGGGAATGTTACTTTAAATGGAACATGTGGACAGACAATAACCAAGTTCTCATATTTTTCAATAAAAACATCGACATCAGGGGTATGTTTAGAATTTATTAATTCATAAGTTTCATTTTGATTATTTATTTTCAAATATTTTACTTCAGTACCACTCTTCATCGTTTCATAACTTAGGTAAGAATTACTATAAAACGGAAATGTTTTATACACAAAAGTAAAATCAATCAAAGCAACTTCCCACTCACCATCCAAGTAAATAGGATTTTGAAATTCGACATTAAAATTACTAGCTTCATTATTAGGAAAAATAAGAGGACAACTATTACTAGGTAAAATCATATAAAACTGGTTTTCTTTCATAATATTTATTTAATTAATTGATTTTCAGATATCCAAGTTGGAGTTTCATATCCATGCCATTTAACATAGTATTGTTTATATTTACCAACATTCTTGGTTTTTAATATCTTTTGAATTCTGAATACAGTAGGGGTTTCTATAACTTGGAGTTCCTGTTCGTAGAATTTTCCACTAACTTGATTGTTTTCATCATCTTTGATAAAGTACATTACTGGATTCTGATTCATATCAATTTCTGAGATTTGAAATACTTCATCACTCCAATTGTTGTCGAAATTCTTGATGAATGGAGAAGCACTGATTTTACTTATTCTAACGTGATTACCCACTTTATATTTAGGCTTTTTAATGATTGAATCAGATTGTTGTGATATCCAATTATCCATATTATTCGTTGAATAAACATCAATTGGTCGCATTCCATTTAAACCCCTATGTGGCGAATAATTGTAGCTATAAATTGCTTTCTGTAAAACATTTATCCAGGTTTTATTTCCTTTATATACGAAATATTTTTTCAAACGATCTCTTAGAGTTCGATTAAATCTTTCCACGTGGGCAGCTTTAAATTGAGAAAATACAGAGTAATGATTTATTCCTTTGATAATTTCTCTAACTTTACTATTATAAAACTCTTTACCTAAAGAATAAATTTAATTTAATTTATTTATTTAATTACATACCCAAATCAGTTTGTAAATTACGAGGTTTGCCATCAATAAATAATTCCTTGATTGCTTCAGCCATTTCATTGGCCGATTTGGTTTTTGTTGGAATAGCACGAGCGAATCGACTAAATATATCAACACATGTCAAAATATATTTGTATCCCTTATTAATTTTAGAGAATGGTATCATTTCCATCAAATCCATTTGCCATAAATCATCAACTCCCATTGTTTTATAACTACGGGTTTTGAATTTCTTCAACATTGGTTTATTTAAACTGTATGCCATTTGCCCAGATAACCAATTCTGAGTTTCTTTCTTTGAATTAACTACTTCCTTTGCCAGTTTCCTTACACCACCAAAACCAGCGGGATGTTTTGGGTCTGTCCATACTTTTTCGAGCTTTTTCACCGTGTTTCGATTTTTGGTTAATGTTTCCTTCATTATTACAACAAGTTGTCAAAATATTTAAATCTAAATTATGTTTATCCGGTAATGAATTCTTGGTACCCATTAAGAAGTTAATGTTGAAATTGCGCTTATTGCAGATAATACTATTGGAATTAATGCCCCCAAAAATCCACCATTTTGTTTATATATTATTTTTCGCATCAGACGTCGATTCTTAGTGTTTACTAAAGATAAAAGCGATCTTTTATGCTTTTGTAATACAAGTTTTTTAACTTTAGTAATGTTTACATTACCACGAACTACATTAACAATAACTTCAACTAGATCATCTATAACAAATGAAGGAAAATTCTGTAAAATATTCATTCTTTTGTTATTAGGAGCCTTCATCAAGGCATTAAAGTATGGTAGACTACGTTCAACTTTCATATTAAATACATTTTTCATCTAGTTGTTTTGTTTATATTTTAATCCACTTTTTATCGTTAACAATCTTCTTACTCGTTTTTATTATTTTACGTTTAGTAACCCTTTTCTTTGTAACTTTTTTCTTTGTGGATTTTTCACGTTGAACAATAACTTTTTTAAACGTCATTTCAAGTAATTATTTTCAGATTTCAATTTTGTTTATAAATCGTAACACCTTTCTCATTGAAAATGTCAGTTCTAATACGTAATTCATCAGGACATTGTTGTGTAAAGTCAAAGAACAAATATCCGTGGGGAACCTTTGTTGCATCTTGAAACGAATCAATTAAAAATTTTCTATCATTGGGATAAGCTTGTCTAGCAAGAAAATCTATAATGGTTGCATCTCTAGGGTTTTTGAAAATAACCAAGTATTGGACATTTAAATTACGAGTTCTATGACTGCCCCCTTGATGAAACAAGTTTTGAGTAATGAAAATAACAGTAACTCCAATATGTCGAGCAATTTTTGTAAATAAATTATTAAAATCCTTTTCTTTATTAGCTTCCTGGTATAGATCATCGATAATAATAACATCGCCTTGATGTAATCTAGATGACCAATTTTTATCAAACCCTTTAATTATTGTCATTTTCAATTTACAGAATTGATTTTGAGTAAGTCCATGTTCTTCGTCAGCTCCTCTATGCCAATATATTTTGTTGAATTTTGATTTAAACAAGTTCGATTGTAATAAATTGCATACAAATAAAGTCTTTCCACAACCACTTGGTCCAACTACTTGATATACAGCATCATTTCTTAATTCCATTTTATTAATAATTATTTATTTAATTGTTTATATTTGTTTTAATTTTTAGAATTACTTGAATTGAAATTATTTGAAAATGTTGAGTAATATAAATTATAAAGGAAGATATTCTATACCTGATATGAAATTCCCATTTGGAAAACCACAACAAGTTGTAGATCGATCAGGTAAGTATCCGATAATATTTTTCAGATCGGGGAAATGTCGGGTAATGGGATGTAAGCAACCTCTAAAAACTGGGGATTTGAAATATAATATACATGATTTACAAATTCAATCAATCACTGTAACAATCGATATTGGGAAATTTATAAATCTATATGAATTACAAAGAAAGGTGAATTGTGTATTTGAACCAGAAATATTTCCAGCATTACGTCTTCAAAAATATAATCCATCATGTGTCAATATATTTTCAAGTGGGAAAGTAGTAATACTAGGAATAAAATCCTTGGATTATAATGATTATGTGGAAAATATTAAATCAGAAATAAATATGTTAATAAATTAATAAATATTTTGTTTGAATTTGTTTAATTTATTAAGTATTAAAAAATGTCAAAAGGTAAATCATGTATATTTAAATATGTATTTTATTTTATTATTTAGTTTATCTCTTTGAAGTAATTTTAAAGAAACTCCAGGAACTTTATCCAAGAATAAAAAATACGTTGGATTATTGCGCACCAGAGTTTCTCGCAACAAAAATTTACCATTTCACAGGGATTAACATTGAAGAACTTCTCGAGATTCACTATGACAACGTTCAGGGATTTGGTAACCGATGTGTTGCAAATTGCATTGTTTGTAAAGATAGTATGAGAGTATCATGTTCAGATGGATGTCCATGTTGCCACGATTTCAAACGCGACCAAACAATCCATATATTGTTGGCCGAAATGCGTAAAACATATTACTCGGATATTTTTGATTTGAAATAAAAATTAATCTTTTTTAATCTTGTCAATAAAAATATTTGTATGGATTAAAAGTTTTTTTTTTTTTTTTTTTTTCATTCATTAAAACAAATAAAATGTTAATAATAATAAAATAATAATATTGATATAAAATAATAATAATAATAATAATAATAATAATATAAAATATATAATTAAATGAAAATAAAAAAAAAATAATTATTTAATTCACTTCATTAAAACAAACAATTTAATTTAAAAATATATTATTTAAAAAATAAATAATTGATTAAAACAAACAATTAAATTTAATAATAATTTAATTAAAATATAAATAATATTATTGACTTAAACAAATAATTAAATAATAATATAATTAAAATATAAATTAATAATATTATTGACTTAAACAAATAATTAAATAATAATATAATTAAAATATAAATAAATATTATTATTGACTTAAACAAATAATTAAATAATAATATAATTAAAATATAAATAAATATTATTATTGACTTAAACAAATAATTAAATTTAATATAATTAAAATATAAATAAATAATATTATTGACTTAAACAAATAATTAAATTTAATATAATTAAAATATAAATAAATATTATTATTGACTTAAACAAATAATTAAAGTAAATAAAAATAATAATGATTTTTATTCGAGCAAATATATTTAGGCTTTTTAGTTGACAGGCGAATTGAGCCATTTTTGATGGATAATGAAAAAATACTTAGGCTTTTATATAATATTTTTAGGTTCTCGGGTTTGAACCAATTTTATTCGAAAATAATCATCAGTACAATCAATCATAGGCGATTTAAGCCAATTTTTATTTTTTAGGCTTTTAAATCGATAAAAAATACTTAAAGTTTTTTATCATGAATTAAAATTTTTTAAAAATTTTAAATTTGATCATTAAAACAAATAATTAAAAAAAAAATTTTTTTTTTTTTCATTCATTAAAACAAATAATTAAAATTTTTTTTTTTTTTTTTCATTCATTAAAACAAATAATTAAAATAAAATTTAACCCCCCCCCCCTAAATTTTTTTTTTAGGGGGGGGGTCTCGGGATTTTTTCAAGCCAAATATCCACAGGGCAATTTTCAAGCCAAATATCCACGGGGCATAGTCCTCATATCCCTCTACTTACATAATTCACATAGCATTGATGGTTACATTTTTAATTAATTAAATTTTTATATGTTTTTATAAATGGATTTAAATGTCCTTGAACATCTTCTACAAGTGATGGAATAGTTATTGCTGTATTTGAATCACTAACTATTCTTTTTATTATAGAAATATTTGTTTTAAATTTTAATACATCAATTAAATAATAATTTAAATAAAATAAAAATAATTCATTAGTTATATTTATACTATCTCACTTTCTTTTTCTAAAAATAATATAATTTCTTGTTTTTCTTTATCTGTAAAACAAGTAGTATTTAAATATTTTCTTATATTAAAACTTGGAGAAATGAAATTATAATTATTATTATTTTTTGAACTAAATTTTATTTTTAAATCATTATCATAAACAATAAATGATTGTTTAATTAAATTAATTTCAATAATTTCATATTCTATAGATGAATATTTACTTAATGGTAATCTTATTTCATATGAATCATTAAGATCTTTAAAGAATAATAAGATAATGTCAGAAAAGATAAACCGAAACAACGGGCAGTTAGAAGTATATGAGCTAAGTGAAAGACTAATCAAAAAGATAGACGAATTCGGAACGATGAGAATTGAATACTTTTGACAAGTTGCAGAAGCTGCATACCACAATTACCGAGAGAAATGAGCAAATAAGAAGTGAGAGGAACTCGAAGCCCAAGTGGAGCAAGTAGGAAACGTGCAAAAAGTGATAGAAGAACTGGAAAACATCAAAACAGAGCAGATCGCACAAATAACTCAATGGTCCAAAATAATGGTACAAAGTGAAAAGCTATAGAAGGGCTAAAGAAACAAGCAAGAACCTGGAAGAGAAAATACCAGGAAACCGCAAAAGAAATGAAAGAATTACCCCAAAAGTGGACACCTTTAGATGACTGGAAAATGTGGGAATAACTCGAAGAGCAGAGGCAGATTATTAACATGATGCAAAAAAATTGGAGAAAGCTGAAGAAAAAGAAGAGGATTCAAAATTTGATCTTGGCGATTCGAAAAAACGAGATAACAGTGGAGCGAAGAACATTCAGAAAACTAACAGGATTGAACGAACAAAATCAACTACAAATTTAAATAGAGCATATGCGACTAGAACACGAGGAAAGAGACTTAGTAGGATACAAGGACATTTGTGAGAGAAGAGACATTGCACTACAAAGGCAAAAGGCACAATGGAAAAACGAGAAGGAAACGCTAGAAACGAAAGTGAGAAACCTAGAAAGCTAAATCGAAAGGTTCGAGGCCCAAGAAAATACTACCATGCTGGAAAACAAGGTAGAAGACCTCATGGAGGAGGTAAATCAACTATCCTACATGTTGGATGTGGAAATGACCACCACACAAGAATTGCGAGAAAGAACTAATTTATGCCGATGGTACTGGTGCCGACTACAGTGGAAGTGACACTACCGCAAACACAAGAAACCCAGGTAGGTGAAGGGTTTGTGAACGTACAAGACATATGGGTGTAAAATGAATACGGCCGGTAAAAATGTAAAAAGTGTAAAGTCATGTAGATAATGTTGTAAATAAAACAAAAAATGAAAAACAAAATAATAAAATATAATCAGAGAATGTATAAAAACCCAAAAAAAGATAAAATTCATAAAAACCGGCGAGACCACTAATAACGAAAGACTAAACAAAAAACCAATAAAAATCAAAGTGGACAACGAAAATTCAACACCAATGGAATGTTAGATCGAGGAAACAGCCGGAAGTACAAATAAGTGAGCAAGACGAAATATTACAAAATCAAAAAATAAATATCAATTGAGCAGCAAATCCAGGAGATCGCAGAATTACGAATCAGTGGTTTCAATCTAGAAATTTAATAAAAGTATTGAAAGAAGAATGCCTAATCTTAACCAAGAAATGAGTAAAAGTAGAAGAGGAAAAACGTATGGCTCAGGCAACAAATGGAAGTGAGTAAAGGATATGAGGAAAAGATAGATGAGTTGAAAATGAGTTATCAGCTAAATGAACAAGATATGTATTGGAAGATCATTGGAAAACAGAGACCAAAAGAATCCAAAGAAAATACAAAAGAATAAAGAAATAAAATCAAAGTTACCAAAGACTAGAAAAGTACGCGATAAAGCAGAACAACAAAGTGAAAAAAAATTAAAGGAACAAACTCGACTTCTGACGGAAAATAATAAAACGTTAAAAGAGTGTTATGCGCCAACTTTCTATTTTTAAACTTTATAAATAAATCTTAGTTTAAATTAGTCCTGAATAAGTATAATTTTAGCATGTCACATATTTCAAATCATAGACATTCTACGTTACTAAAATTGTGAGTTTTTAATTTATTTAATTTTTTAAATGCTGTTTGATCTATTGACAGAATGTATTGGTCTACATATTAGTCAAGCTGGGGTCTAAATGTAAAATGTTCACAAGGAATTGTACTGTCTTAAACATGGTATTCAACAATATGCAAGTGAAAAATACCCACAATTGAGAATTGTTTAATTATAATAAGAAGTTTAAATTATCATTATATATATATAAACATACAGATTTATTGGTTCGCGTAAGTCACGATTCAAGATTAATGCATATTACAATATGTATTGAGTAGGTAATTAGGAGCTTTCTGCCACCACACATAAAAGTCCCAGTAGCCCCCTACCCCCACCGACGACGGATTAAATAACGTAATGACGTAATTAATCTCGAATTGTCTTGATTACATAATTGTGTAATCAAGATAATTAATTTTATGTGAACATGTTTATTTTGTAATTTTCTTTGTGTATTTATATTTTGGCGCTTTAAAATTCTTTTGGCAAATTTAAATTTTTGATGTATTTATTTTAAATTAATTTGCTAAATTTTTCAATTTTAAATAAACGTTAATTTGATATTAAAGTAATTTATAATATAATTTTAGTTTTCAGATTTGATAATTTTAAGATTGAAATTTATTTAAAGTCTGTCGAAAATCTTAAAAAACGGATGAATTTGAGGCTATGCAATTCTAATGAAAAGATGATTGTATATGCCTGAAAGCCGACTTTCAGAAATTTTAGAAAGTCTACCATCTGATTGCTGCTCATCTGAATAAGGATTCGATATGTTTAGACAGGCCTAGTAACATCGGACAATCAGTTTTAGACCTGTCTAAACTTAGAATTTATAAGTTACAATATAGGGAATTAGCAAAATACAGTACTGAATTTAATTGCGAGATAAATATCGTTGCCGGCTATACGGATTCATTTTTCCTTGATGTTAGGCACTGTAAGCTAGAGACTCTTTTGCCGGCAATGATAAGAGTATATGGTCTAGCAGTGACATAGTCTAACGGTGACATAACTATATACTATTAACAATGTATTCATCGTTACTCAGAAATTCAGAATCACAACCAGAATCTTCTTTAACCAATGCTTCAACTAGAGTCAACATATCTCTAATTTTTACACCTGATATTTCTTCGAATTAATAGAATGTTTATTAAATATTCTAAACGAAAATTAATTGATTATTTTATATTTTACTTTTCACAGACATTATTTTTAAACAATTTTAAACTTAATTATAATTTTGTTTATAGAATATTGTAATGTGTTATAAAGAAAACAAACAAAATCTGATCAAATATATTTATTAACATTCTCTGAAATATACATTAAACACTAAAATATACATTAAAATAATTGTGAAAGTCTAGCGGTTGCAATTTTCCAGATTGGAGAAAGCACATCATTTTGATCGGCTTTATATCCTTGTATTGTTATTGTTAAATACCAGTTTTCCTGTTCTTTGAAACTTATTTCTGTAAATGCATCATAATATCTGGTATATTGACAGGTGAAAAATGCATTTTGATTTCATTTCAGATTGATTAAAAATAATTTTAGGGCTTTGCAAATCAATTAGAGCTTTTAAAAAAAATTTGATTATAATTTACTGATTAAAATATCAAGTTTTAGGCAATATTTAGTATATATATATATATATATATATTATTAAATTTTGAATAACTTTTTTGATAATTTTAAGGTTTTGTGTTGAATTTTAATGAATATAGGAAATTTAGGGTGTTATAGTTTTTAATGCTGATTATTGAATAAATTAGGGTAAATCTATTATGTTAAAAGCAATGTTATTTGCATATCTTGGGAATCACGATTGAGATTTAATTTAAATTTAATGATATTTCAAACTTTATTAAATCTTTAGGATTTCTGTTGATTTTTTAAAAATGTTTTACGGATAAATTAACTGAAACTTAGAAAGAATTTTAATTGATTTGACATTTTAATATTTAAAATCTTTTAGATAAAGGGACAATCATCTAAATTAATTTTAGATGTTATTAATTTCATGGCTTAATATATTTAATGACGTTTAATATTTTGATGATTTTATTATTCATGTACACAATTCGAATGCAATAACTGTATAAATGGTGCATGTTTATTTTCGACATGTATACGTACTTATGTACTCACCAGAGGTTTAATGGTTTCCTCTATTAGACAACGCTTCTAACCCCAACATTATAAAACAATCCATCACTTTAATTACACCAACACTGACATTTTTTACATTAGTTGTATTCAATCCAGATAAAGAATTTTTTCGTCGCAATATCATTCTAAATATCAAAAAAATAGACTAAATGGAATTTAATGAAGTCGACAGAACATAAACTATTCGTGTAAGGTAAATTTTAATTATATAACTAATAATTTTAAAAATATATAATTTAATTAAAGTTTTATATGATAGCGAGTCAAAGGGCTTTACGAAACCCCATGACGTAATTAATGTAAAGGTTTACTTTTGTAATCTGAGATGTAACCTCGTGGCAACACAGAGTGCAACATCAACCCGTCTAAATATGTTAGCATCTGGAATCTTGAAAAGGTAAATAATACTCACAATTTAGAAATATAATCCTGCGAAGTCGTAGATGTAGATATTTTAATTATTTATTGTCATGATTTTTGTCAAACAGTATTTAGGATTATCTAATTTTGTGCTTTTAATTTATGTTTAATATACTTTTTGTTTAATTTACTACAAGTAATAGTTTTATTTTTTGCCAGGTGATAACTTCTTTTAAAATGGGTTTGTTGCATTTTTATATGGTTTGATAACCGGATTGGGGGAACCCATGTTCAAAATAATACTCAAAACTTTTTTTCTTTTTATAAAAATTGTTTCACGAATTATTGATTTAATATCAATTACGATTCATATTTTTGGTGGGTTTCTGGGTTTTGATATTTTGAAACTATATGGTTGTTACCCAGACAACCCCATACAAATATTCTTTCGCTTACCACTCGGCACCCGTTGCTAAGCAACGTTGGACTTGTGTTCGAGTGGGTAGATCGTCCGCAAAAAGTGAGCGTTATTGCTAATGCTATAATTGACCGAACGATCTCTGGGTCCAACGAGCTGTCGATAGAAGACCTGTGCTCGCTTTTGATTCTTAGGTCCCATTATTCTCCTATCTCTTTCAAATGTTAACCTATACTCTCATATCATTCATTGTTATGTCCATTCCCATAGTCCTTCTTATCGTTGTCTATGTTGATGATTTTTTATGGTCTGTACACCCTTGGTTAGGTTAAATATTCTCACATTATCTCTCTTACTCTTATCCCTATTTTAACTACAATGTTCCCTATTATTATTACTAGCATCATCATTGTTACTATTATATATATTGCCTTTCTTAATTGTTACTACTATTACCTTTATTATTATTTTTATTACTATAACTACCATTATATTTATTGTTATTACTACTATGATTATTACTACTATTATTATTATCATAATTATTATCATCATTACTACAAATACCATGATTATTATTATTATCATCATCATTATTATTATTATTATTATTATCCTCATTATTATTATTATTATAATTACCATTACCCTTATCATTATCGTTATTATTATTAAGATTTTGTAAGGGATTCGTCCTTATTCCTAAGCGTTTTTTTATTGATATACAACATTAGCCGTAATCCATCTGTATTTTTGGGTTTTCGATAAAGTCTTTTTGTACACTCGAAAATTTTAGCAGCGTTCCGCTCTTATTTTACGGTTCATCCCTATTCTACCATTTTCGACAAAGTATTTTCATTGACTCGGAAAATTTGAGCAACGTTCCGCCCTTATTTTACACGTTCCATTTTTACGTTACTATTTTTGTTAAGTATTTGAATTAGTTCGGAAAATTTGAGCAGCGTCCCGCCCATATTTTCCGCCTCAACTCAAATTAATTTATTTAATTCTTATTTAAAAACATTATTTTTCATGATTTTGGTCGTTCGGATTAATCTTTTTCCGATGGCTATTCATTTTAACTGTTGCAACGATTTCGCAAATTTCCCCACTACCCATTCCCTCTCTTTGTCCTTAAGATCTATGTATATTCATATTATATTTAATGAGTGCCCACTGGACTGCTCGGTGTTAGAGATTTTGAGCCGATTGTTGTTAAAAATTTATGTCAATTTTACAGGAAACGGATGGTGAAGTAGTAGCCAAGGGACTACTCATTTACCCTCCAATTTCCCCTATGTACGGATAATATTGACGTTTCGGCTCCTGCGTTCCTCACGCCGGGTCTTCACGGGCACAGATCATCGGCGGTATTCCACGCACTTACACGAATCTGAATACTGTATATGATTTTATTAACTTGTGATGTGTCTTTGGCTGTGGGCCACCAAAAATAAAATAATAGAAAAAATAAATTACCAAATGAATTAGGCAAAAATCTCGACGCATAAACTGTATATTTAGCATTCATATAAACAAATTTTAAATCGGGCATCGATGTACGTAAACCAAAATAACATAACTGTAGATTAACAATCTGAAAATATTGCTACAAAACATAACTGTAGATTAATAACCTGAAAATATTGATAACTGTAGATTAATAACCTGAAAATCTTGCTACAAAACATAACTGTAGATTAATGATCTGAAAATATCTGAAAAAAAATCACACAACAAAGTAAGATTTATAAAAAATGTGCATCTTAAATTTGGTTGAAATTAATACTACAAAGTAGTAGTTGAAAATTTGGGAAAACACATCAGTATTTATACCTATAATTTGGCCTTAACCTTGCGTGTTAGTTTTATTGCGATTAAACAAAATTCGACTTTAAAATTATTTGTGTTATCTAAATCAAATTTTTTTTTATTTCTTAATTTAAATTAGTAATTTATTTTTAACATTTTTTAAATAAATTTATTCAACCAAAAAATATTTTATTTTCATTCATTTAATTCATTAATTTTT
Organism: Schmidtea mediterranea; assembly: GCA_022537955.1. Lineage (NCBI taxonomy): Eukaryota > Metazoa > Platyhelminthes > Tricladida > Dugesiidae > Schmidtea > Schmidtea mediterranea. The sequence continues at coordinate 46,866,843 of CM039681.1, forward strand.
ATTTTTATATAAATGGTCATTTTACGGTCGACTTTTCTTGTTATTATGTTATTTTTTATGTAAATTTCGTGCGGTTCTTGATGCATTTTGTATTTATTTTATTTTACTTTTATGTTTTTGATTTTATATTTATTTATATTTCCTCAGATTTTAAAGTGTTTAGTTGGTGTTGTCTATTGTATTTTAAGTTATCTTGGTGCTGGGTTTTCGTGCTGTATTACTGATGCATTTAAACAATTCTCAAGGCTATTTGTGTGCTGGCCCAACATTTTAATAGCTTTACGAGTTTGAAGAAATTTCAGTAGCCAGCGCATCCAATCTAATTGAAATAATATAAATTTTGTACACGTTATTTTATGCAGTTAACTTCCAAAACGTAAACGAAAAATAATTAGGAGTTAAAAATCAAAAATAAAAATAATATTTAAAATAATGATGTTAATAATATTTTTGATAATTATTCTATCATTTTAGACTTATGCAGAATTTTGGCTGCGATCATTCGATCTCAATGAGTTGAACTCTAACTGGACAAATCAATATAATTGTATTTTTAAATATAATGGGGTTTTGTGGGTCCTCTTTACCCTTTATTAAATTTTTATTTGCAAGCTGATCGTCATGGTTGGCGGCTGTAATTTAGCTAGTCGGAAGCCTCTGTAAATATTTATTTTTGTCAGTAATAAAACATTAATTAATTTTGTCATAGTGCCTATGACGCTTTTTCGTGTCCGCGCATTCACAATGAAAGTTGTGTAATGTGCAACTACCCCGACGAGCTAGGCTTAATTTGTGCTATAACGCCCAGGTACTTTTTGACCCCAAATGGGAGGCACAAACGAGAAGGTATTTGGTCACCGCTCAATAGGCATGGCAATAATAAAACATGCACTTTATCTTGTCCTCTCGTCTTCAATTTTATTGTGTTTTTATTAATTTACTTACATTATTTGATAACCATTAAATATATGACCTACATAAACTTTATAGATTATATAAATAAACTATATATATATAATAAATTAAACAAACTATATAGATTATTTTTCTTTATTTGTTTTATTAAATATCAATTCAGGAGTCATTGTTGGATCTTTGTTTTTGATAATCTTCTTCATTTGCGGATAATAGTAATTAATTCTTGCAACAATCATTGATTCATGTTCATCTATATTTAATATAAAAATGAAATAAATAAAGAAAAATTTACCATAATTTGAAATAGTTGTCATCGGCTTTGTATAACAATTTTCAAATGAAATAAAATGAATAAGCAAGTTGTTTTAATCGACCATCAGTCAATCAGATGTCGACCAATCCCATGATTTCATTTTGTATGTCAGTAACAATATTTTTGTACTCTAGGTTTCGCAACCCTAATATGACTATTTTCCCATTGGCAAACACGCTTACACATGGGGTTGTATTTTAAAAGCCTCGGTGCAGGAAATAATTCAGGTTCGAACATACTAAGATATTTTTTTGATATGTTGTATAAATTCATGCAATGTCACCTATATCCATTGTAACCGTAATTGACTGGATTTTAATATCCTTATTCTATATTGTAATTTATTAACATCTAAAGGTTTCTTGCATCCCATGATTCTGCATTTGCCGGATTTGAAAAATATTAAACTATTTGCTAGGGTTTACCATTCGGAAACGTCATTTTTGACACATCGAAAGTTCCTTTATAATTTATATTTGATAACATAATTAAACAATAATAAAATATTAATCTATATATACGATTTTAGAAAGAGTTAACTAAATTGTATAATATAAACAAAAACAATATTTATACAAATTAATAATGGAATTAAGAAATGATACGGTATATCAAATCGTCGGCCCAAGTGGTAGTGGTAAACTATATTTGTGTGTAAATTACAAAAATCTAATGTATTCCAAACAAAATGCAACAAGATTTATTGGTATAGGGGTGCAGATGAAGAACATGGATTGACTCAAGATAATTTCTGTAAATTGAAAAACATGAAAATAGTAAAGGGTTTTGATAAAATTGGTCAAGTCGATTAAGGAAAGGCGATGTCACCATTATTGATGATTTGTATCAGGAAGCCAAGAAAGAAAAGGATTTTAATGAATCTAATTTTGGAAAACCCTAAACCTATTAAAAGGAGTACCCAAAAGAGTAAAAAAGTTAAAATTGTAAAATATCATAGGAGTTTCCCGTATTTTATTGCATTCTTAAAGGCTTCGAGTATGAAAAGAATGTCTATTTTATAATCATTTCCAAATTTTGTTGTTGATGATTTACTCAAAATTTTACTAAAAGTAGTCAGAGCTAAAATTAAAATCAGTAAATCTAAAAACGTTGTGTTGAATTAACATCGTAGGCCTTTATTATCGCTAGTAAATTATAAAAATCCTAAGCAAATGAGAAAGATCATATATAAACGACAAGGTGGTTTTATCGGAGCAATGTTACCATTAGCTATATCATAATTAGGTGGATTAAAATAAACGATGAGTCAATCATTACTTAATGTTAAATTAAAATTTAAATCATCTTGTTGTAATGGAAAAGATTTGGACAAACACAGAAGACTAAGTGGCAAAGTTAAAAAGGAGTCCTTAATTCAAAAAATGAAACGCAAAATAGGTTGACAGATCAGATTGCGTACAGTTTAAACAAACCAATGCGGAAAAGATTTCCAACGAGAGCTTATAAGACATTCGGTATTAAGGATTTATGGAAAATGGATTTGATGGAGCTGATATTGTATTTGAAGATTAACAAGGGTTATAAATATATTTTAACGTGTATTAATGTTTTCAGTCGTTTTGCCCGTGGAGTACTAACCAAGACAAATTCTGCTGAGGAAATATCTAAAGCATTTAATAATATATTTTAAATGTGAATTCGGAAAACCTGAAAACGATGTAGGTATTATTATTATTATTATGATAGGCAAAGAGTTTTAAAATAGTAAAGTTAAGCAAATCCTGAATCGTCTCAATATAAATCATTACTTTGTCCATTCTCAATACAAAGCCGACCATTTTGAAAGATTTAACCGGACATTGAAGGATAGATTAAAGAAATATTTCGTTCACCAAGGTAATAAAATATGGATAAATGTATTGCCGAAAATACTTGTTAGTTATAATAATTCATCACATCGAGGTCTGAATGGTTTGAGACCTGTAGATATTATCTCAAAAACAATAGTTAAATTATTACGATCTAAAAAGGTTGCAAAAATTACAAAACCAAAATATAAAGTTGGTGATCACGTTAGAATTAGTAAAATATTTGCTTCACCTTTCATCAAAAATTTCGATAGTAATTGGAGTTATGAGGTATTTCGAATTACTAAAATTCATACTAAACAGAGTCCTGTAATGTATGTAATTAAAGATAGTGATAACAATGTAATACAAGGAAAATTTTATGAACAGGAATTACAAGTTATTTCCAAACCTATAGTGTTCAGAATTCAGAAAATATTGAAAACTAAAATGGTGGGTAAGAATAAACAATACTATGTCAAATGGTACGGATATCAAAAACACTCATGGATATCATCAAAAGACCTGGTAAAGTGAGTTTCTATACAATTTTACCGAGCAGTATTTGCCCACTAATACATCCGGAAAATCAAGCAAGTAAATTTATGGTTGATCTTCAAAATCCCATTTATTTACATGGAAATTGGGAAGTTGCTTTGCAAGACTTTACATTTGTGTATAATACATTTCCATTTTATAGTAAATGTAAAATCAATTACAAGAAGCGTGTTCCAAAAACATGTAGATGTATTTTCTCAATCAATAATGTTGAACGATATTGTCATATTCCGAATCAAATTTTAGATGAAAATAGTGGCATGTTTTTCAAAGATGGATTGAATGTTAGTTGTGATTTTAGTCCATTTACAATAAAATTTGAAAATATTGATGATGTGAAGCGAATGGGTAGTGATAAGCTTAACATTGTTGTTCCTGGTACTGAATACCTATTACGTTTCAAACATTTATTTATGTCGGGCCTGTGAATAAACACATCAAAATATCTGTATCATATATTAATGAGGTTGAAGATTCATTTACGTTTACTAATGATTTATATATTGAAACACTTGAAGAGTTACATAAATATATTTCATTCAATTGTTTACATATATTTAAAACTATTGAAATTGTTAAAGATGGATTATGCAAATTCAGTTTGAATAATAACATTTGTGAAGTTATATTTGATAAAAATTTGGTTAATACATATCGGGCAAGTGCTTTTGGTGTACGCAAACCAAAAATAATAAAACTTCATAGACAAATGTTCATATATACTAACATCATCGATCCTATAATTGTTGGTTATTCTTTGGTTCCTCTATTGAAATCTGTTTGGGTTGATAAACATGACCAGGATGAAGTTGTCAATATAAATATCGATAATCCCATGTACTTACCGGTATCAACATCATGTATAAACAATATAGAAATAAATATTCTTGATGATAGCGGTAAATTTATTGAATTTAGTAAAGATACAAAAACTCATTTGACATTACATTTTCGTAAATTAGATGGCCAATAACGATATTATTAGTATGTATAGTGGTAGCCAAAGTAGTGGCGAATTACAATATTTTATTGGTAAACAGTACGGATCAGGATGGTTGAGAACTCTTGGTAGATTTACACTTCCTATTCTTAAGTGTATTGGTAGTTTTGGTATGAAAACTACTAAAGATGTGATAATGAATGAGCAGAAAATATTACCATCTCTGAAATCAAATGCATTAGCCGAGTTAGGGAAAGCTAATTTTTCAAAAGACGTCAGCACCTACATCGGCATCGGCACCGATTTAAAAACTTAGAAAATATCATACACATCATGAAATCAAAATCACGAATGAAAGGGCATGGAACCAAATTTCAAAAATGATTTGCGGTAAATCTGAATTGTGTTAATTTGAAAGAACTTCTCACCAGGCAGTAATTGAAATGGGGGCCTTTGAAGATGTATTCCCGATGAATTCTATTATGGATAGTAGAACCGATATTTAATTTTATATTAACGGTTTTCAAACTGAATATCTAGATTTGAACGAAACATTGTTAGCTGTTCAGATCAAAGTTGTAGATAAAGATAGAAAACCTTTGGCTGAAACTTGTGATGTATTATCAAACATTATCTTGTTTCATACACTTTTTAAAGATGCAGTTCTCGGATTTACTAATATCAAGATTGAGGGCCTTAACAGTACATATATTCACAAAGCTCAATTAGAAAGTATTATAAATTACAATAGCGATACTAAAATTACATGTTTAACTTCCATGGGTTATGGTAGTAATAATGATAGGAAAAGATGGATTAAGGGTTCGAAATTATTTACCATGTACTCATCATTGCAACTTTGCGATTTTATGGATCAACCGAATTATTTACTTCCAGGTGTTAATGTACACATTAGATTGAAAAGATCTGAGTCGTCATTATCACTAACAAGTGCTAACACAACATTTCAAAGTGAATCTCAATATAATGGATCATACTTAACATCGCGCAATTTTTAAATATTTTGGTGTAGCATCGTTAACTTTATCGAAAAATAGCGATTATAGACAAACATACTCAAGATTTCGATAATGATAATTATTGTGCTACATATATACAGAGTATAGTGAGAAATATGGGTTATTTGGATAAACACCTTAATTGTGGTATAACTCTTGATGAATTTAAAAGCAAATATTCATTCTTTACATTTGTTTTGGCACCCAATTTTGATTTAAATCCGAGTCAATTACCTCAAAATGGAAATTTATGATTAGATATAAAGTTTGCTAAAGCTACAACTGAACCGGTACATGTTGTAATATATGGAGTACTTGAAAATGACGTTCAAATAACTGTAATCAGAACCGTACTATTTAATGCTTAACTTAAATATTTAATAAATGTATTAATGTGTGTTGTGTTTTAATATTTTATTATTTTTATGTGTTGTATTTTTAATTAATATTTTAATATCAACAAAGACAGTGCATGATCATCGCGTGATTAAAATAGAACACAGCCTAGACTGTATGTAATTTACAAAGAGCTCGCATACATACTCTAGATTTCATGTGATTTACAAAGAACACATACATATACAATATAGGCTGCATGTGTTTTACAAAGAATACATACCTACACAGCTGTGACTATGTGCGTAAAAATCTCTCATTTATATGTGTGTTTTCTATAATGTGATTGGCTAAATCCTGAAAGTGATATTCTGTTTATAACCATCGACAATTTTCAAATTTGTCACAATTATTTCAAAAAGTTTAGAAGTGCAAAATATGAATCCAACAAGTATTTTAAGAAATTTGTTAACCTCGGAAACTGGTAAGAATTATTAAGGGTTATATACTAATTATTAAATTCTTTTAAATCTAATAAAATTAAACTTTTTAAGAAAATTAATAAAAATAAAATCGATATTTTAAATATAATTCAAAATTAGCCTAAAAATAAACATCAAAATAAAACAAAAAATAAATCGAATAAAAGTCCTGCTGAAAATAATAATATAAATATACCCAATAAAATTATTAAAAAAGAAGTCATCAAAATCAGTGATGATGATGACACTATAAATATTGTGAATAATGAAAATATTATAAATAATGTAAATAATGAAGATATTATTATTGAAAATATTATACCTATTATAGATAATTTAAATATTGTACCTATTATAAATAATGAAGATATTTTAAATAATGTAGATTTTGTAAATTATGATATTATACAATTTGGAGGTTTTTCATTAGAGAATGAACCGAAAATATCTGTAAATTTAAATGGTGATATTAAAACTTTACGATTTGATATATCTGATGTGCAACTAATTAAAATAACTTTAACTGAGCAATCAGTAATAAGTTAATTTTTGAAATAAATAAAATGGGTAGTGTTAAAATTCAATCCATGATATTAATTAAATTTGAAAAAGATGGCGAGATCCGTGAAAATTATTTTTCGAATTATGCGGAGACATTTTCACACAACGAAACTTAACAAAAAAATTGAACAATTTATCCATTTAGGCAGCTCCATATTTCGAGTGTCAAGACATAAATATATTAAAACCCCTTCTGCATTGAAAAATAAAGGAGCTATAGTAAACATAAAAAATAATGATGAAAAATGCTTTCTTTACTCCATTCTTTATTTATTAAAGAAAGATATACTTGGTGAAAATCCCCAAAGAGCTTCTAAATATAGAGAGCTTTTAGATGAGTTAGAATATGATGATGTCATGGATTGTCCCATGAAACTTTGCAACATCCCAAAGTTTCTAATTTAAACTTAGCAACTAACGTGTTTTTGTACACACCAACTGTGATAATTGATGACAATTAGGTTCCTCATTTAATTTTAATACATAGATCCAAGGTCACTGATGGAAACCCTATTTATTTATTATTGTTAGAAAATAAGGACAGACATTATTATACCGCAGTGACCAATATCAACTAGTTAATGAATTGTCATTAAAAACCTGACTGTAATATACAAATTAGATGCCATTGGAGTCCACATTGCCTTAATGGGTTTAGATTAGATAATGCATTCAATACGCATGTTGAATTATGTGCCAAAAATCAGACTGGCACAACCCTTTTCATATTACCCGAAAATAAAAACTTAGAATTTCTAAATTATTCCAAACATATCACTCCACCTTTTGTGATTTATGCCGATTTTGAATCGGTTTTACCTTCTGATGATAGACATTATAAAATCCATATGTCTATTGCAGCAGGCCTTTTATTAATTAATAATTATACCAATACAAAATCTTATTCGTATTTTCATGGTCTCGATTGCATTCCTGATTTTCTTAAGAAAATTGAGGAAATTGAGACTGAAATTGTTATTCTGTACTATGATTCGGAAGGTAATAAATTGATAGGGCCTATGACTTTCAATGAGGAGTGACAGTTAAATCGTGTCGAAACTGTTATTTGTGTAAAAAACCTATTGTAATTCCTGTTAGAGATCATTTCCATTTTACAGGTAATTATCTACGGGCAGCTTGCCGAAAATTTAATATAGCTCGTAGAATTAATAGTTTACTATCTATTTTTTTCATAATTTAAGAGTTTATGACCTTCACCATATTTTAAAATATTGTCTCGATCGCTTTCCTTCATGGAATTTATACATCATACCTACCTCTATAGAAAAATTTATTTCTTTAATTGTTTACATTAACAAATTTGCTTTATCGACAGTATGCAATTTCTTAATTGTTCGCTACCTAAAGCTGTGAAAACACTGATTTCTCTTCCTTTGACTTTGTCTGTCTTTCAAGGTTCTATAGTTGACTGTAATGGTATCTTTCAGTATAATTTCGCTTTTTCTGAGGAAGTTCTTGAGACTACTTATGAACTGCCTCCAATTCGGGAGACGGGCAAGTGAAGATGAGTACGATAGGGCACAACTAATCTAGACGCAGCAAAACTGTAGGGCTTTGCGTGATTATATGTTAATTTATCTTAAACTTGACGTGTTCCTCCTTGCGGAATACTTTCAACAATTCCGTGCCAAGGTTATTGTTTACAATGGTCTTGAACCTCTAAATTTTAATGGAATTCCGGGTATGTCATGGGCATCAGCGCTCATGACATTAACGGAACCCATTGAACTTTCACAGGACATGGGTTAACATTTGTTAACAAACATTACATTGCTGCTTCGGAGGATACAGAATGATTGTATATTTATATAAATAATCTGTATGGTTGAGCTCTTAGCCAAAGTCTTCATTATGCTGATTTTACTTGAGTGTATGATGGTTTGGATGAGGTTTTGATTGAATGTGCAAATGTTGTGGATATTGAAATCCTTCAATATGGATATACTATGGAAGTTTATATCGAGATTCTAGATTATTTACATGATTTTTTAAATGACTTTCCGAGTGGACCGGAAAAGATGTGCCCACTAAACTCAAAAGTTGAGAATTTAATGCATTATCCTAAGAAGAACTGTGTTTTCATTGGAGTCTTCTCAGGCTTTATCTTTCGCTCGGAGCTACATACATAGAGCTATTAAAAACAAGCAATCTCTTATTTTTAAAAATTATATTGTAGTTAGTGAATTATATTTAAAGATTTATTTAAATTGTATAACAATAGTCTGTATGGTAAATCCGTTGAGAACCTTAAAAAGCGGATGAATTTGCGACTATGTAATTTAGCTAAAAGTTAATTACATATATTTTTCAAAACCGGCATTTAGAAAAACAATAGAGATTACTGATGATCTTTTCGCCGCTCATCTTAATAAGAACTTAATATATTTGGATAGAACTAGTTATATTGGTCAAACAGTACTAGATCTATCCAAACTACGGATGTACCAGTTACAGTATATTAAATTACAAAAATATCATGATATTTATACCGGTGATATTAATTTAGTAGAGGGTGATACCAGCGATGATTTCAGATGACCTATTAGACACATCAAATTATGCTCCTTCTCATCCATTATATTCTAAGCGACTTGACTCAGTTATAGACAAGTTCAATGATGCGAGTAAAGGGTTAGGATACAGTTAGTGGGATTTCTTGCGCCCTAAATGTTAAAGCCTGCTAAGAAATAAGTCAAAAATGTGAGCTAAAGGGGTAGAATTACCGGGTAACGACATTAAACACCAATATTATTTACATTGTTATAATAACTATACTATTATGTCGGTATCTCAAACAAAGATAGGGACCGAAATCATCAGCTATTTACCTTTAAAAATTCAAAAATAGCGTTAAATAGCGTTAAATAGTCATGACGGGTAAGGAAAAACTCAAGTTATAAAAGGGTTGATGTCCTTGATGCTGGCGGTAATATAATAATGCCTGAAACCGATCGAGCAGTTTGATATCAATAATTCAATGATATATTTGACAATGTTATTGATGTAATATTGTAATAATAATAATATTAATAATAATTTGTAATAATTATAAAAATAATAATAATAATAATAATAAAATAATAATAAGCAATATTAATAATATAAATACTACATATAATAATAAGTAATATAAAATATAATAAAAAATAAAAATTATAATAAGACTACTTATAATATTAAGTAGTAAATTATATTTAAAAAACTTTGATCAATACGATGACTCATCCAATGACCTTGAACGAGTCATAGTCTTTGTTTAAAAGACCTTTAGAAATTATGATGAATCATTCAATGACCTTGAATGAGTCATTGTCTTTGTTTAAAATTGGACCTTGTACTTTTAGACTTAGAACAACTTTAATAATTGCTACCACACAATCCAGAAGAGTATAGACGATGTAATAAAGAATTATTTCGTTGATGTCAATAAGCAAATAAAAAATGTTAATTATAAATTAAATACAACAAACGAGAAAATGGAGAAATTTAAAGATATGGTTAAAATAAAATAAGAAAATAAACATCTAGCAATAGTTGATCTTGATTTACTTTTTAAATATAGAAAAATAAAAGAATATTAGGTCATAATTGTTTTGTTATAGAAAATAAAAAAGTTTTTTTTGATGCTAAATTAAATTTAAAGATGAAAGGAATTATTTAATTATAGTTGATTATATTGGTGATTTATTTGTTAATAATGAAAATTCACCTTTTCTAAAAGAAAATTTGACACATAAAAGAGAGATGATTATTATTACTCCTGGAAATGGTGGTGTTTTCCATTATCTTAATACAGGTATGTTTTTTCCTATTAAAAATTAAAATAAAAATATTGTTTTGGGAAATTAAATATTAATATTTCTGGGAAGGTAAATATTTATGATTTTATTGTTCATAAATATAAAATAATTGAGGAGAATATATTCAAGGTTGTATCAATATTATTTGAAATCCATAAAATTAATGAATATAATATGATAGGCCAATATAAAACATTTTATTATGCATTTGAAGAAAAATATGGCAAAAAATGACAGATGAAGAATATTTTCTTGTTTTTACCGAGAGGGAATACTCGGTTCTTGAGAATATTAATGAACCTCCTATCGTTAACCCTAAGTGAATAATAGAATAAATGAGTTTTTACTCGAGAAGAAAAAGCTGAATGAGCGATTACTGCATTACAAAAAGGTCAAAGATCGGTGGACTCGTGCGGACTCTGGGATTAAAATAACGTGTATTTACATAACAGGAATCCTAGCATAGTCTACCGCAGTGTTCTCAGGAATCGGATCGTTTGGAATTTCTCCGGTCGTTTCCGAAACTGTTTCCATGGGATTGACATTGAGAAAGAAAAAAGTATATCAAGATGTATGCCAGGAACTTTCATTGGGAATGAATAAACTTTATTTATAACAATAGGATTTAGAAGATGGGATATTAACAATTAATGAGATAAATGAATTCAATCGAATAATTGAAGGAATAAATACCAATATTGATATATTAAAGAATACTAAAAAGAGAAGCAGGCGGAGAAGCAGGTTAAGAAAGTATGAATATAACAAAGAGGAGTATCAGATGAAGATGAATAATATTACATGACTGAGATTCACGGCTAAGTGTTGTTGGGATTGGTATATGATGAATTAAAGTTGTTGGATGAATAAAAATAGAAATAAGAAAGAAAGAAAGGAGGTTTGCTGAAAATCGTATTGCTCAATTTATTTACTTAAAAGTTAAAGCGAATAAACCCTGAAAATGTTAAGCCAAAGCCATTTAGAAACGTTCTTTGAGTATTGCAACAATTATTATAAGAACGTGTACTATGCAAGTCATTTTATAACTAAAATACACAAACAACATGTGATTATATGAATAAAGTACCCCCCATCACCGCAAGATGTCAATAGTTTAGGGGAATTCATAAACACTTATTCAGGAATCTCTCAAGAAACCACTTTCAAAAACTCGACTGCTGTGAAATTTGTTATGAATAAGAAGAGATTGACGAAAATGAAGGACTTGAATGTTAATGGATTCCACAGTATTCTTTTTAATTACTTCAAACATTTCCAAAACGCTCCTATTAACTTTTCAATTTGGGTTTCAGCATTGTACATAAAGCCAAACCCAAGACCTTCTGATTTTAATGTTTTGCATACACCTGAAGAAAATTGAGAAGAGGTGAAGAAAAGAAGGGAAAGACTTGGAAAGGAATCAGAGAAATATAACAAATGAGAGAAAAATAAAAAATATGGTGACCTGGAGACTATTTTGAAAAGGGGATTTGAAGAAGAGATTGAAAAAGATAATGAAAAACAGAAGAAAATGGAGAAGAAACAAATGAAGAAACAAGTCCAGCAGAGATTCGAGCGTGTAATCAAATAAGTAGTGAGGAAGAAACAGAGACTCCAACAAATAATAAAGAACCAACAATTATTACAGAATCAACAAGGGAAGCGAGGGTATAAACAAGGAATAAGAAGAAGCGTTTTGATTAAAAAATCATTGCCTATATATTATCAGAGAAGAGTAGATATGTTGAGAAACCAAAAACATGATAATGACGATGATTTCGATATTATTCCAAGGTGTTATACTGCTCCGGTTTCTTGTGTTCTCAAACCAAAGGGGATCAAGAAAGAAATATTAAATCACGTATCGTATTTAAATTTACGAATGTTTGATGAGGGAATTTCAGGGTAGTGGATTAGTATTCAAGGAATTCACACAGATATCCCTTAATATATGCCAGTATAAATCACGGTTTGGTGGGATGTGTGTAAAACTCCATTTTAAATCAACCGTGATTTTGAATATCCAGAATAAAGACAATAGGTGTTTCGTATATTCTATTCTGGCATATTTACATCCACAAGCAACGACTCAACATCCGTACAGACCTAGACCATACAAGAAATACGAGCAAGAATTGAATGTGGAAGGAATAAATTTCCTTATCGGTTTGAATGGAATAAAGAAATTCTGTAGACAAAACCAGACCTTAAAATAAATGTGTTTGAGATTAATGAGAATAAGAGATTAAATATTATATCTCATTTAAGATTGTAAGGGATGTCATGTATTATTGTATAAAGACCATTATGTACTGTGTAAGAATGTGTCTTTATTTCTAGGAAACAGTACATCCCACGATATTTATCCGTGCTTCAACTGTTTTGGGTCGATCAGAGTTGAGAATGCGTTGAAGACTCGCCAGAAATTATGTATTTAACAAAAAGAAGCAGTTGCAACATTTCACCGTGATAAGTACAAGGAATTCACGAATTTTCACCATAAGAACAAGGTTCCGTGCAGACTTTTAATCTTGGAATAAATGTGAGGGGAAAGATAACACGGGGGAGTAAATCAAGCAAAAAGAATTTTGTTATGGGGTATACATAAAGAGTAATTATCCGTATTAAATGAAATCCCATTATCTCGAAGACCTAGGGGACATGCGGTTTTACATTTTTCGGAAACTATCAATAATTTATCAGAGGAGTTTAAAAATCTTTTAAAGACAGAATATTCTATAGATATATCAAAAGAACAGCGGGAAGAATATAATAAATCTACTTGTTGTTATTATTACGAAAAGAAATTAACAGAAGAAGATTATAAGGTATGGACCATGATCATTACCTATTCGAGAATAACTATCGAATAAATGAGAAATATGGTACAAGCTACACTGATATAGATTTTAGTGAAATCGATCTTATAAATATAAATTTCTAGAACCCTCCAACCCACCATTCACCCATTTTCCGCCACGAGCACAATAAAATTATTGGAAATTCTAAATATTTAAATAACTACCCTGCCGACGATGGGATTCAGGAGCGGGTGTTTAAAAGGCTTTGAAAGCTCTTATATTATGTAACTTTTTATTTTTATTATTATTATTATTATTATTATTATTATTATTATTATTATTATTATTATTATTATTATTATTATTATTATTATTATTATTATTATTATTATTTTGAAAATTTTATTGTAAAATTAGATTTAAAAAATTGCATTAAAAATTTTTCAAAAATTTTTATTCGAAAAATGAATTCAAAAATTATTTGAAAAATAAACATACACACAAAATCAATTATCTTGATTGTTTAATTATGTAATCAATATTCATTCGAATTAATTACATAATTACGTAATTTAATCCGTCGCCGGGGGGTATGGGGTGTTATGTAAGTGGGTCAGTGTGCTCATAACTACATTTTTAATGTTATTATTTATAACTTAATATTTGTGTTGCTTACAATAAAATGTCTTTGATATCAAAATCATATAGATAAATGAATATTCAATGTATATAAATTTTGTGTATGAACTTATCTCACCTATTAGCAACTTTTCCAGACTGAAATTATTAGCTATTCTAACTTTCGTATACTTTTGCCCCACCCTTATTTTCACGTGATCTTTTGAATATTGGTCTAGTAGGATTTACATATATTTTACGTATATTATGCTGGACAGAACCTTATTGAAATAACTGATATAAAAAAGAAAGAAAGATAATGTGTAGAGGTAAGAAAGGGTTAAAGATTTTCAATGAACTTTACTCAAACAAAAAAGTAACGATTTATATTCATCTCCCAACAATTAAAACGCCAGCGTATACGGAAAGGGTTGACTATATTTTGCTCGGTTGTTAATGGCAGATTCCTAAAATTTGAAAGTATTACCAGTAAATTTTAAATATAAAATTCATATGAAAAAGAAACCGATACATAGGGAGGGATCATTTTCATAGATTGGGGAGGGGGTATTCGGGACGGTTATTGAATGTGATTCCGTAGTAACACATATAAAATATTAATAAAAATGCAAAAATATATTTCACAGTAAAGAATCTGTTGACTTAAAATGTTTCCTAGAATAACTTTTATATTTGACGAATTACAAATATCTTTATGAATAAAAATGTTAAAAGTTGCATATATTGAAAAAATATCTTGTTTCAATTTAAACGTTTTATAAGTTTTCCTTTCTTTATCTTTCACTTCTTCTTTCCAAATCCGCGAGGGCAACGATCATTGATACACTTCACAGAGCAAAGCATATCGCACGTATCATAATATATATCTGTTAAGTAAAGTAATTTTATTTTTATAATAATAATAATAATAATAATAATAATAATAATAATAATAATAATAATAATAATAATAATAATAATAATAATAATAATAATAATAATAATAATAATAATAATAATAATAATAATAATAATAATAATAATAATAATAATAATAATAATAATAATAATAATAATAATAATAATAATAATAATAATAATAATAATAATAATAATAATAATTCAAATACTTTCTGTTGGGGGAATAGTCATAGGTGGAATAGTAGTAGGTGGATCAGATTCATCTTCACTAGAATTTATTGTTTTAATTCTATGAAATCAATAAAATATATATAAAATATTTATAAAAAAATAATAAATTACAATAAAACAGTTACAAATGCTAAAAATATGACCTGAAATTTGTTCATTTTTCGTTTTAATTTTTATTTTAACTTTCGTTGATATATATATATATATATATCGCACGTCGGTTTATTTGTTCAACTGTGAACTCTTTCGGTATGATGTCTGTCACTTTGGTCCAGATGGTGTTATTTTCCAATATATTAGCTTACTACCGAATTCCTTTCTAAAATGTCATTTCACTGTAATTTCATGTAACAATTTTCTGACATTTCCCAATGCTAGTTACGTCAATAAATTAAAAAATATAGCAAATCTTTGAAAGACTTTATTGGTTTTTCCATAAAACGTTTCTCAAGAAATCCAATTTAATCACAACGACCATTATTATTAACAACTTTTTATCAAAACGTCCTTTTAAAATTTCCGCCTAAACGTTCAAAACTTCGAAATGATCTTGATGGGCATGAATGATTTTAAATTGATAGTAAAACATTAAAACAATTCCTAGACTAGCATTTTTATACAGATATTACTATATATTTTTTCAATATGCTTAACCTTTTTTAGTAATGTGCAAATATATATGCCACCACTACAAAAGTTCATTTTCTTTGTAAATTTCCATCTTTTTGTACTTATTTCATTACGTGTTGGCACAGTGGTCAATATAATGACCACTTTTACAAAAGTTGAAACTTCCGGTGGCACATAACAAAAATCTATAAAAGAGGATTGGTTTTTAAAATAACGTCTTTACTATATAGATTTAAAGAATAGTGATCTTATGAATAGCTCCTAAGCTTTTTGAACTATATCCCACTTTGCAAGACAAAATATTTTTAACTCCCGTCATTTTAACTGTTACCTTGTTCAAATCACCTGATACTTCGATACAAATAGCATCATGTTGTACATATACTTCAGCATGGCACAGATTCTTGCAAATACCTTTCGTCATTTCAAAACGGGCTGGACTGAATAAATTGCGCAAAGGTTTCTCAATAAATGTAACAAGATGAATTAAAATTCAGAAAATCACAAAAATTATTAATTTTAAAATGCTTGTAATTTATTTCTTTTATGAGTGGCAATCTAACCCAATTGGTTATAAATCCGCTACCAGGCTTTAGAAAGTTTCTGCTTTCATGGGGATGGAGCGGTAGCACTCATTTTGGGAACAACTGATATAATAGTAGGTAGATATGAGCGATCCAGCACAGAGCGTTCTGGTTGGCTGACGGGAAATGATGACGCATCGAGTGATAATTCATATTTATAGTACGATATTTATAGAAAAAACAAATGTATTTTAAAAGATTTTATTGAATTAAATTTTTATTAATGTAAAATACAAAACCTTTATTCTTGTATTTCATGACAATTACATTCACCGCCAAAACCTTGCAAAAGAAGGTCTAGAAAAAAATAGGCGGAAACGGCGACCAAAAATTAATTAATTTACTGGTTAAAAATAAAGATGACCAGAAAGTAATAATAACATAAAATTTCAAAGACATAAATAATAACAAAAAATAAAGAAAAATATTGAAAAATTATAAAAATATTTAAAATTTAATAAAATCATTATAAAACCCTCAAAATCGCCAAAAACTACATATTGGTGGCACACACACACAAATCAGATATAAATACACTAGTCAATTTCATTATTTTTACTTGAATTTTGACAAACTTTGTTTTCAATTTATTTGCAATCGGTAAGGATTTGATGCTTTGTAAATATTGTTATATTAATATATATTATTATAATATATATATATTCTTTAAGTATGCAATAGAACTTAGCCGGGCAAACTGTTAGATCGGATGGCGAGTTAATTTTTGCTAGTTGTTGAGCTGTTTATGCCTCTGCTAAATCTTTGGCTGTCTGGTCGAAAGAAGCAGGCCTCTATTTGCAAGGCTTTGTTTAAAAACCCAAGACGGCTGATGGTAACGTCGGTCGGAGTGAGCACTTAAATTTATCGGAAAGAGTGGCTTCAGCGTAGGGGTGCTAGGCTATAATCAGTACGCATTGTTTAGGGATAAAGATTTTTACAAACTCTCGTCGGATAAATTATTAGTTGAGCAGGGCAGCTAGGGCTAATATGATGTAGATCAGGGGTGAGCAACCTTTTTAACCCACGAGCCAATTTAAATTTTAAAATTTTCGAGCGGGCCGCACTCATTAATAATTTACAAAGCTTTATAAATCCTGATGCCACTCTCAATTCGGTAGAGGTGTGGCATGACGAAAATAAGCTAATACGCAGCCTGTCTTTCGCCAATTTACAAAACGGATACTATACTAACGTCACATAATAATTAATTTATTGATGGGAGAAAGTTAATTAAATAAATATAATTCTATTTTAAAAATGCTTGGCGGGCCGCGGGTTGCTCATCCCTGATGTAGATACTGATATAGAAGTAGGATGAACCATTTGTTTTCGGGTTAATAGGTTAAATTCAAAAGTTCTGATAGATTTGGGTTAATTCGAACCGGCAAAGTTTACCACAGTGGAGAAGGAAAAACCACTAGCATGAGTCCGGTAACATTCCAAAGAGATGCTTTACACGACTACATTATAACTATTCTACAAAAAACCGGGAAACTAAATTTTCCGAAGTACCACTCGTCCGACCAAATAATGTCAACTCTACTCGATTACTGTATTATCGGCGGACTTTTAGCTAACGGAGAATCTTAAGGATAAATCCAATAAATAGAACAATCAATAATAAAATTAAGATTAAATAATTTTTATTTCTATTCTGTACAACCAAATACGAATATGACAAAATGTAGAGACGAAGTTAATCTCATTAAGTTTTCGATCGAATTTACACTAAAGATCGCTCATAAATGCGATTTAATCTACAGTGACTGGCAAAGTCCAACCAAACGAGAGTTGCAAAGTAAATCTCAACATAAGCCAATTAAGCTATCTAAGGTACATCATCACTTGCATGCATCCGTCCACTATGACTGGACCAGAGAACGGCTCAGTTAATCGTGTCACAGACCACTAGAAGACACATATCTTCCACATACTACATTTCGACATCTTCGTAAGGTGGGATGCATACTGTTGATTGAGTTGCGTGTTCACAATCCAAACTTGAATGTCTGTTCCCAGTTATGTATGAATGGATGCTTATGATTAATAATATAAATAAATAGAATGAATTCCTTAGACATTAATTTTTCCCGTTCCACAATGGCGATTTATGAAATGCATTTTTTTCTAAATAAATAAATTTTAAATTACATTTGGTTTTAAAAATGTTTTGTAGTATAACGCTCTGCCTATTATCATGAAGTTTCCGAGAACTACACCAACCTCACAGTCAGTACCATCGTCAGATCACCACTCCCCGCTGGAGGTTAAGTAGAAACAGTTGCTTCAGAAGTACGAAAACATAAAAGGAACGTGGAGTTCTCCAGATGCCACAAAAGAACTATTCAAGAAAATCCACCAGCTTTCGCGGTGTCGGGATGATTTAATAATTGAAAATCGTTCCAATCGTATCTTGATTTTAGATCAAAGTGTAGCTCTCCGCAGATCTTTACAGAGAAAGAGCTACAAGCCCGACTGCCCATTTGAGAAGTGACTTTTTCAATCAATTTATACCGACCCACGATCTGTCATTATCAAATACAACAAATTTCACTAGTCAACTAGGACATGCATCCATGAACAACCCAGCGGCAAATTGTTACTTTATTGTACCCTGTCCATCCGCTTGACACAAGTCGAATAAAATCCGTCGTTGATGAAAGAAACGTAGAGCGAAAAACCCCTTCTTCAGGCTAATTTAAAAGCTGTGAAGACATGAACCCAAAATGTTTCAATCTCACCAGCTGAAACTTCGGTATCATTCATCACTCTTCAGGAGCTAACAGATTTAACTCCCGAGGTTGTCTATGCTCCTATTTCCGATTGCTATCGGACTCGAAACCGTTGATACCCTTTTTATGGCACCTCCAACAACCAGCGCAAGTTCATGAGACTGTGATTTTCCGTCCTTTTGAAGAGTTGCCAACAACCATGATGAAATACCACAATTTTACATGCTACTCTCATTTACTGATAATTATTGACTACTGTTAAATTCAGCACGTTGCCAAAAATACTTTTGTTAGATTTTCTATAGTGTCAAGACCATCTTTCTGCATTGCCTTTTCTGCTTCATCACGATCTAAACATGAAACTAATGCAAATCTTCTGGATTGACTATCAGGAAATGTAACAACTTTCACATCAATCAATTGCCCAAATTGACTAAAGCCTTCCTTTAACATCAGTTCATCCAAGTCAACACCAATGTCACAAACAAATATTTGTACTGAATCACTATAATCAATTTTAGCAGATTTTACAGCTGCAGACCCTGGAATTCTACTAGATCCACTTGATCAATTAACTTTAATTTGATTACATCTGTAGGTGTAATCAGGAAAAATGTTCAAAGGATAAAGACAAAATCGAAATAAGTGACTTTGATCAGCAATGATAGAAAAATGGAGAGTTTGAAGCTTTAGCGGTGGCTAGTCTTGTTGGAGAGATGCAATTGGTCTCAAGAAAAAGATTGATGTAAGCATTAGAAAGGAATTAACTTTCCAATGTTAAAGAAAAAACAAGTAGTTGAGGAGCTAATATGAGTAGATTATTTTGGTTGCAGAGATCATTGAAGGAAAATGAATGACACCACTGAGATGGGCAAGTCAATACATGTTATTGAATCATTTGCTTTTGACATCAAAAATTTGAAAAATCTCTTTGTTAATCGGACTTTGAAAAATGTTGAAAATTTCAAAATGTCGGAAATTTTTGAATTTTTGAGAATATTTCCTAAGTGTCCTTTAGATACATGCAGTCAAGGAAAAAGAAAATATGTGATTAACAAAGAAATTTACAACTCAAGTGCAACTTTAACAAAGATATGTTCTATATAGATGCAAATTTAATAAAGAAAATTACAATACATGTGCATTAGTAACAAAAAAATACTAAAAAATAGCAATACATGTTATTGAATCATTTACTTTTGACTTAAAAAATATTTTGAAAAATTTCGCATTTCAAAATTGCTGTGATAAACGCTTGAGTTTGGTACAGAAATTACGTTAAATGATTAATTTTATTTCTCCATAGTTAATATTTACCAATTTAATTTGAACATTAATTTGATTTTTTATATTTAATTTATATTGCAATGATCATTTATAGTGTTGAAATATTCATAAAATATTGCAATAATATTTATTACAACAAAAATATTAATAATAAATAAAAATAATTAATATTAAATTAAAAAAGATTATTTTATAATTGAAAATTTTTTAATTCATTAATATATCTTTTGCAGCAATGGCTTATCTTAGAATTTTTTTGTTTAAATAATAATTATTATAAATAAATGGTAACACTAATCAATATTAATAAAATCAGAAAGATTCGAATATATATATTAATTTTGAACTTAAATTGCAAATGTAATAAATTATTTCAATTATGTCATGAATTTATCTTCATTCTATTTTCATTCTCCAACGCATTTTTTATTCACGCAAATTGAGCTGGCACAAAAATCAACACATTTTTCAATCTCCAATATTTCTAGTTTGAAATAATTAATGATAATAATAATAATAATAATAATAACAACAAATAATAATTATTTTAATAATAATAATAATATAGAATATAATGCAAACCTTGTACGTTTTCTATCAAAGGCGCATTTTCATTGTCAGATAAGTCCAAGTTTGTTTCATTGGCACAAATCCTAATTTTAACAAACATTAATATTACATTTAAAAACCATTGTTAAAATTACACAATAAAAACCAAAAATATAATTGAAGAAGTGCTAAAAAATATCATTATAAAAATAAATATTTGCTTGATTTAGAAACGATATATATATATATATATATATATATATATATATATATATATATATATAATGCCGCTCTTTCAGCCGAGATTATTTCTCATAAAATCCCGGCTGGAGAAGCATTTATGTTTAAATTAGCTTAATCTGTAGTAAAATCGTGTTTTCAAGTCCACTATTATGTCAAAGACGCATTTGGTTAAAGGAGACATTTGCAACTATAATTTATGTATTTCTCTCCTATTTGGGGGCCGGGACATGGTGTATCTATGAGAATTATTTTATACCAATATTTTTATGTTATGGTATTGTAATAAGAAATAATGATAAGAATTACAATAATTATAACAATAATAATGATTATAATTTTTATAAGTTGTTAAAACATCTTCTAAAGTTTCCTGAAAAACATTTGTATTAGAAGAATTCATATTCCCAAAATTTATTTCTCATTCAATATTGTTAATTATTTAAATAAACTTTCAAGCATTAAACCAAACAATCCCGTGTAATAAGCAGAATATCTAATATGATTTATCTAGATTCTAGATTATAACATTTAAATAATAACATTAGTTAAATTTGAGATTTGAATTATTTTAAATATTATTTTAATTAAATAATAAGTTTTTTCCTATATTTTATATTTTGTTATATGCTTTAAGAAAATTATGGAACGTATCCCTATTTATACCACGTGGGTCGTATCTTTTTTATGCGGTTTTCTGAGGAACGTATATCCACATAAAAAGGAATTTAGTGTATCAGAGAAATTCTATATTTAAAATTTTAATAAAAGTTAATAAATTACATATATTTTTAAAATCCCTTACTGAAATTTATTATCTCCTAAATATTTTATCAAATTTACTTGAAATTATTTAATAAATCGCTTGAACTAAAAAGAATTTCATATTTAAAATTTTGATAGTTAATTATACCGATATATTTTGAAAATTCATTATTAAATTCAAAAAAATATTAATTATAATTTTATTATTTTTATAATAGAAAATTGATTTTATTTTTTAATTATTTATTTTTTAATTATTTAAATTCATTTTAAATCACTCTAACAAATCATCCGAAATAATAATAATAATAATAATAATAATAATAATAATAATAATAATAATAATAATAATAATAATAAACGAAGATAAAACACTGTTTGTACGAATATTTCGACAGTTTAACTGTCATCTTTAGGCTCCAAAAATCAACTCAATATTATGGATTATTTATATTTTTTGGAACAAATTATATTTTTTTTATATTTTTCATTACAATTAAATATTTTAATTAAACATTTTAATTAAAAATTTAATTAATAAATAAATATTTAAAAATTTTTAAACTTTTTAACTATATTTAAAAAACATTAAAATAATAAAACAACTTTAAAAATTTTTAATTTAGTAAATTTTAATTTGACAAATAATCAAATAATATTAAAATTTTAAAAAATGTTTTAAACAATTACGAAACATCAATTTGTCACAATTAACATACACAAACTATTTAAAAACATTCAAATCAATCCCTTCGCCATATTTCTCCTATACTTAAATTCACAAACTTTTCTGGAGAAGTATAATGACCAGTATCAGTTGGTTTTCTATAAATGTTTATCTTTGCGTTGAATTAACAAATTTAAAAACGCAATCGATGACTTTCTCTCCGTTTAACGTGTGATTACAAAGTTTTTATGTAAACTGTTCATAAAATGCAAAAGCGGCTCAACATGTTTTTGGATTTTCAAATACGAGAAAATCATCATCCACATACTTTTTATAGACAAAGTGTTTAAAAAACTAATTTGTTTAAATAAATATAAAAAACCCATAATATTGAGTTGGTTTTTTGTGCCTGAATATGACAGTGGCGTCGATCCATCTTAATTATTGGGAGCAATAAATTTAAAATAAAAATTAAATTGCTGCCTCGAACCTGATCTCATTTTCGAATTCAAATAAAACTTTATTAACCATTAACCGCATGCAAAATTATCATTACACCGCCCGGAGTTTTTGATTTATTAATAAACATATTGCGAATCTTACTAGAATTAGAGACGATCTATACTTTAAATTTCCCATCTATTTATTTAACTTCCTCTTATAATTTGTAAACCCTTTCGAGTACGGCAGTACTAACACAAATTTAGGCTTATTATTCTTATATACATTATTACTATTATTTAGATCAAGCATGTCAAACATGCGACCAACAACGTATAACTTTGCGGCCCACTCATAGAAGTACATAAAAATACGAAAATTTAAATTTCCTAGCTTCCATATAATTTTTGTACTACCTATTTCTTTGATAGAAATAAAAAAAACATTAAAAAATTATTTCGAAATAATCATAGGCTAGACTTTAGTCATAGACTCTAAGTAATAGAAAAAATATCAGCATAAAATAAATATTTAACTAATTTTCTTTTGTGGAATCATTTGTTATAACTGTTACAACTTCTACACACCTATCTTCTAGAACCTTCCCATACACCTACCTCCTAGAACCTTCCACACGACAAACTTATGGATCCTTCCATTCACCAACCATCTGCCACACAGCTATCTTCTAGAACCTACCTTTCTGAAACCATTCACACATACACACACATTCTAGAACATTCCCGAAAATACATATCACACACACGCACTTATCCACACTGATCTACACTGATCGCCACAGATCTGCACAGATTCGCACAAATCCACACCCATCTGCGCCCATCATCGCCTAACACGCCTACAACTACATCTACGACTAAGTCGTAGACTTAACAAAATTACTCACTAGTAATATTTAAAATTTTATTAATACAATAAGTTCTTGATTCATATGAATTGAGATGATTGTGCTTGGAATCAGCCAATTGAGGAGGTAAAATTTTGGGTTTACTATCATTTAATTTTGAAAAAAGATTTGTCTCAATAAAGTTCCACTCCTCGAAATTTCTCTGGCTTTACTGATTTTCATCGGTTATCTGATCCTGCTTTGCGCTTTAAGTCATATTCGAAGGTTTGATACAGAGAGCAGATTGACAGATATTTGAAATAAAGTCTATAATTGCTTCATAGGAGAGAATTTTGAATTTGAGAAGATCCATCAATGTTTTAGTACTCGATTGCTGAAAATCGAAATGTTTCTCCAGCGGATCTAATTAGCTCGAAAAAGCATCATTTAAAAGTGTTTTGTTTTTCATTTTTTTGAAATATAATATTTTTAAAACAAATTGAAACTTTTCTATTGTTTTATTTTGAATTTGAAATTATTCATCATAAAACTTTAATTTAAAAATAATTTCTCATTAAATTAAAAATCAATTTTTTGGCTTTTTAGAACGCCAGTGACATGATAATGCAATTTTATTGAAGAATTTGTGATGTTACTCATTGCACATGCTTTTACCAGACCAGTGACTTTTTCAAAAGGAACTTCCATCTTACCAAGTAGATCATAAGATGCTGGTAGAACATATCTCATAGAACCGATTATACAAGTAAAGATTTCAACAGTAAAGCTAGGTCTGGCAGCCTGTATTTGTTTTTTTAAAGAATCATATTTTGCCAAATTTTCCTTATTCACAGTTTTAAACGTGACCAAAGAATCAAAAGGACATTTAATATCAACCATAAGAATTGTTTTTTTCTCATTAGAGTGTGATACCAAGGAGCATGTGTGATCCACAACAACAATCAGTGAAGGATTTGTATATTTGTTGAAGGCAATCGTTGTGACGAATAAATGCAAGAGTAAGATGAACCTTGCAATTTTGCAAAACATGTGGCAACGTTTCATATTGGTTATGGCAACGCCTACACAATCTATTCTCACCTTTTATATAGGGTTTTGCAAAATTATCCAATGTGTTTTCCAATGATCCTCTCGTAATTCTGTTTTAAATATTGCTCTATTAATATTAAGGGACACATAAAATGTTGATGAATTACTAATGCTACTGTTTTTCTATTTTGTAAAATCTGAATCATAAAGAGAAAGATGAAGAACTTTAGAAACCAAACAACGATCGAATTCAGTCAATATTATTGTTCCTTTCAAAGCTGTTGTCAGGCGAAGAATTGGCTTATCATCCAACACTTCAAATGATATTGTAATATTATGCGTTTTTTCAAAAAACCGAATCGCTGTTAAAGGTTGAAAGAAACGAGTTTTTTTTCCAGAGTGCTTTTGAATAATATCAGCTTTATTAATCCAATTGAAACTGTCTTGGAGTGACGGGTTATTATTCCCAAGACTAAGTCCAATGACAAATTTTAAAGAATCTATATTAATACGTTTTGTAAATTTACAATTAGCAGTAAAAAGTCTAAAAAGTGGCTTAGAGTTTGCGTGTGATATTCATCCAAAAGGTCAGTGCAAGATTCACCTCCAATTTCAATCGAGTTATAAAAGTAACTGATTTCAGAATTGTTAGATAAACTCATCATTTTTCTCAAATGACTACGAAATTTTGTAGTATTATTACAAACGTTTGCAGAAAGAGCATTAATTTTAATTTCTCTCTTTCAAAATGGGAAAGTTCTTATAAGTTTTCAACTTTTGCTAACCGCACAAATCGGAATCCGCTAGCTTTTTCGCATCACTGACAACCTTATTCAAAATTTCATAAGGACTTTGGTTAAGTTCCTCACCTATTTCTACTCCAAGATATTGATAAAATTCTTTACTCAATAATTTCTTTATTTTTATATTATTAATTGAAATTTCACTAATGGTGTCGGCATTTGGCAGTTGAATATATGCACACTTTTCAGGTCGATATTCAAATCTAATTTCACAAACTACATCAAAAGCAATATTTAAGATATTATGCAAATCATGAGTATTATTAGCAATAAGAGCGATATCATCAGCATAAGCAAGAACTTGGATTGAAGATTCACCAATTTTGAAAGGTTTTTTTTGAAAGAGTAACAGCTTGAAGGACAGGATTTATTGCAATGGCAAACAAAATCATTGAAAAAGGGCATCCTTGTTTGACACCCTGCTTTATAGGAATATTCGGAGTAACAATTGAACCACATGGATAGTATAAACTGGTTTCAGTGTATAGAAGTTTTATAGTGTTTGTGAATTTTTGACCAACTCCAATGTATCGTAAAATCTTCCACATGTAATCATGGGGTACACTGCCAAAGGCGTATTTGATGTCAAAAAATGCAATTACACTAGGCGTATCTTTACTATATTTTTAGTACACAAGACAAGATGAAAATACAGAATTGTGTTCTACACAACATTCATGCACAGAACCCCCTTTTTGTCCGATATGAAGTGGATTGTTTCGATTTTCGCATGATGTTAAGTGTCCAGATAATATTGACGCAAATATTTTATAAACCACGAATAAACAAAGCAATTGGTCGCCAAGAAGAGATCAGATTATATTTATCACATTTATCCGGTTTAGGAATCATTAGAGTTTTAAAAGTTTGTAAACGTCCGGTATAGTATTTTCCGTAATGATTTTGTTGTAAAGAAGAGTCAACAATTTACCTTCTGGGTCAAGAATAGCAATATCGTTAAATTTAATTCCATCAATTCCAGGAGATGTATTATTAGCTCATTTCAGTTCAAAAATAATCTCTTTATCTAAACATTATCATGACCTTTAATTAGCGGATCTTGATGGCTAAAATTATTAATGTGATTTTTAATTGCTGGTCTCTCATTTATTTCATCGTTAACTAAAATGTTGTATACCTTCGTTTTCATATTTTGATTAACTAATGATTTGAAGTTAATTTTTAGTGGTGGAACTTTACTGATTTTAGTTACACTTGTTTCTTTACGAATACATATTTCATTAATAATAAAGTTACTGATTTCGTTTATACATGCGTTTTGTAAAGTCAACAAATTCTCATTTATCAAAAGTATGTGTTGATCTAATTTTAGCTTTACATTTGTTTTATTATAATGTCTTGTACAGTCGATAATAAAGACTTTATGACATCTCCAATATCACGGAGGTTTATATTTTCCAAAGACAAATCTAAGGCATAGTGTTTGATAAACGCACATTTGAGAATCCTAATTAACAAGACCAAAGCCACGAATATCATGAGGACAGTTACCAAGTATTTTACAAAGTTCAAGAGTTTCTTTGATTTCATTGATTTTAGTCAATAAAGCGTTTGCTGTACAAAGATAAGGGAAGTTTGGAAGTAAAGATGAAGGATTAAGTAGATAATGTTCATCAGAGTTGTAGTTGATGACCATTTCAGCCATTTCAAGCAATCTCTTTGTCTCCAAATATCGTTGTAAAAAGAGTTACTGATATGGCCAGAAATTTAAGTAATCAGATTAATGCAAAATTATCTTGTTTCGAAGCTTTCTCTATTGCCTATGATAAGAGTACGGACATTAGATGCGTTGCTCAGTTAGCTGTTTTTTACGAGCAAGCGACACAGATTTCAACATTTACGAAGAATTATTGGAACTAATGCCGATGCCTGGAACTACTACATGAGAAGATATATTTAATTGTGTTTTTGAACTTCTTCAAAAATACATTTTACGTCAGTCTAAATTCATTTCTAGCAACAGATGGATCTCCTTCAATGACCGACAAAACTAACGGTTTTTTAGCATTACTACAAAAAAAGGCTAAGTGAAATATATGATAGGTCCAAGATTCATCATATCCATTGCATTATTCACCACGAAGTATTATTTACAAAAGTAATAAAAATGGAAAATGTGTTGAAGTCTAAAAAAAATTATAAATTTTATAAGATCTCGAGGCTTAAATCAACGACAGTTTTCGAGGTTTCTAATTGAATTAGAAAGCAAATATTCTGGTTTGTCATACTATTTTGAGGTACGTTGGTTATCATGCTCCAAGGTTCTTAAAATATTTTGGGATTTAAAAGAAAAAATATGTCAGTTTTTAATATCCAAGACATCACCTTGTTTTCTGATACGGTGTGGTTGCAAGATTTATCATTCATGGTTGATATCACGAAACTCTAATCCGATTTAAATTTCAAACTGCAAGAAAAGGATCAGACCATCACAAGCATGTGTGACCAAGTTAATGCATTCAAATGTAAACTAGTTATTTGGGAAAAGCAGTTGAAAATGAGAATTTAGTGCATTTTTAGACATGGTGCATGTATAAATCCAGTTTAGGTGAAACTACATCATATGAAAAATACGCTGAAAAAATTGTAAGCTTAAGAACTGAATTTGAAACAATATTTTCTGATTTTAAATCGTTTGAAGACAAGTTTTTTTTTGTTTTCTTCAATTTTCTAAATAAATATAGAATCAGTGCCTAATCATATGCAAATGGAGGCTATCGATATCCAGTGCAATTCTAATTTGAAGGAAAAATTCATTGAATTTGGAGTGCTTGATTTTTATAAATTTTTGCCAGCCAGATTTGAAAACACTTGAAGTTTCGTATATGAAATTATGTCCTTGTTTGGTAGTACCTATAAGTGTGAACAATTATTTTTTCTTATGAAAGAAAATAGGTCTCCAATCAGATCGAGAATTACTGACAGTCATGTCGGGTCAGTTTTAAAAGTCATCACTGCAAACAAGATTGCCCCCGAAGTAGAAAAGATAATTGCAGAGAAAAAATGCAAAACATCTGGTAAAAAAATATTAATTTTACTTTTTTTAATACTTTACAAAATAAACCTAGTTTACTAAAAAATTTTAGTTTTTTTATTTATTTGGACCCACATAAACTTTTTAATTCTTTACTTGACCAGTGCTAGGATTTGAGTTTGACATGCATGATTTAGATCAATACTAAATTCGTATTCATTTGTCAAATTACTCTCAAACCTTCCCAAACATGGATCCTTAGGATTTGTATTCAATTTTTCAACTGCTGGCAAATATAATAATTATTTTAATATTTTATTATAATACAGATAAAAAGTTTAATATTTATAAAAAAATTTAAAAATTAGTTTAAAAATATTTATTAAAATATTTAATTAAAAAATAACTTGTTTAAACTATATAAATTAATCCATAATTTTTTTAATCCATAAGGTTTTTGTGCTTGAAGATGACAATTAAACTGTCGAAATATATCGTATGACGAGTGTTTGAATGGCGTTTTATTTTAAATATATAGTCATATCAATGAAGATATCCGTAAATTTTCGATTTTTTATTTTTGTGCATTTACACTCGCTCGCAATATTTTATTAAAATAATAGTGTAATATTACTCTTAAACTTAACACGGGCCTTAAAACTTCTTTTCAAGATGACCTTGCCTGAAATTTTTACTGTACCTAAAATATTACTGTATTTTCTTGGTTATAAGTCACGTCGTAGTATTAGTCCCACCTTCGTAAATTACGTATTTTTCCGAAGAACTTATCATATTTGTCGCACACAAAAGTTTGAAGCTGACCCTAATTCCGTCCCCGGCATTATCCAATATCAGATTAATGTATGTCAACTGTAATAAATGTCATTACAAACGTTTGTGTTGTTGGTGTCTTCCAGTATCACTCATGCAGAAATATAAACATACCGTAGATAAAAAAATAAATTTTCTATTATGTATAAAAATTAATAATGGCATAATTTTTATTAGTCACATTTGTCTTTAAATAGAACAAAAGTAGCGACTGTTAAGCCGGAAAAGATGTTAAGTTGTTTTAATTTTCAAAATATTATTCAAAAAGTTGCAATTATACACATTATGGTAACTTCGGCCGTATAAAATACAAATAATTAATAAATCAAAGGTATTTTTTGCCCCCGAGAATAATAAAAACTTAAGAAATGCAAAAGATGAATATTTAAATTTGGAAATAAAATTCAATTATTTTATTGAATAATTAAGTGACTTATCAAAAGACGCGATTTTAAATTTCTGATTGCAGTTCTGGATTCTTCGGAATGCATTTGCCATTGAAGCATTCGCCACCTTCGCATGTCTCTCCACAGTCATCAAAGATCATTTGATCTAAAAATATATTCAAAAGATTTTAATGATATTCTAGATTCAGAAGTTGTGTTTGATAAATTAGAACTTCTTGAACTTATTGGCACTTTTTACGGCTGTCACAACTAATCATATTTTTTATTTCAGTACTTTTATAGTGTTTTTATCATTTCACTGAGACGGGTTTCGTGCTATAAACAAGGATGAAATTGTTTTTGTGCTCATCAAATTAAGGCCAGCATACTTTTGCTATATGCAAATACATCAAATCAACCTATGACTCTTGTAAGCATTTTATCATTTTTAACCTTTGAGTTATAAAATTGAAGACAAGAGGATGGAGGTCAAAGGTCTGTAGGTTTCTCTCCATTCCGACATTAATCCAAATGATGATATTAGTTGATATGGAACTTCAAAAAGGTTACTCATTCGTAAACATTATCGTTGTCAATCTCACTGAGTTTGATGGGAAACATTTAAGAACAATGCATAAACAAAAGTTTAACTCAGAGTCCAAAACTCAACTTTCATATAAACGTTACAACTTTTGATTTTTATATTCAGAAATTCATATAATCAAAAAATTTACCTGGGATATTAGCAATGACAGGAGCATCTGGAATCTGTGACACAAAATCTCCACTAAAATAAATAATTAATTAATTAAGTTTTAATTAACTAACTGAATATTGGAAGTAAAAATTGAAAATATGAACAACAGATATAAATTCATGTAACAATTTTTTTAATCAAGTATCAGTCACAGATTGCATATTTATATGATTATTTATAATATTAATTTCATTTTGTTTTAATCCCATCTTGAAATAATTATAATTCTAATTGGCATATTATTAACTTTCGATTTGTTTTAATGTTATGTTTAAAATTTCAAATATAACCAACAATAATAGTAATAATTATAATAATAATAATAATAATAATAATAATAATAATAATAATAATAATAATAAAAATAATAATAATAATAATAATAATAATAATAATAATAATAATAATAATAATAATAATAATAATAATAATAATAATAATAATAATAATAATAATAATAATAATAATAACAACAAACTTTCTGTTAAGTTAAATACGTGAACCGTATAATTAAGTACTACAAATTGGCGACAAGCGCCAACTGACTTTTTTTACAAAGTCAAAAGTTTCTTTCAGACCATTTACAAATATTAAAACAAACATATTGCAATTCTAATTAATTCTACTTTTACTTTTCATTTGAAATAATCCTCTATATAAACAATATAAAAAACAAAAGTAAATAAGTGAAATCATTTCTGGTTGATTATTTTTAATGAACAAGACTATGTTTATTTTGCTAATTTCAATGAGGTTTATTATTATTATTATTATTATTATTATTATTATTATTATTATTATTATTATTATTATTATTATTATTATTATTATTATTATTATTATTATTATTATTATTATTATTATTATTATTATTGTTATGATTTTTATTATTTTTATTATTATTATTTTTAATATTAAATATTTTAGTCTTTTCTTCAATAATGTCAATTCAATGCCATTTATGAAAAGTTACAATCCTACAAATGGAAAAGGTTGATTTTTATTAAACTAATTAATTTTTTTTGCTAAAATATGCGTATTAATAATATTTTCTATAATAATTTGTAATAAATTTAGAAAGAAACCGCTATTTAGCACTTTGTGAAATTCCAGTAATCTTCAATGAATTTATATATTTAAATTTTATCATATTAGTAAAGCGAAGTTCAGGAAATATTCTTAGAAATTTTATCAAAATTAGAAACAAAATAAAAATTTGAAAGAAAAATTAAAAAAATTATTTATTTATTAAAAGATTGTTTTAATTGATTTTCATTTCTAGAGGTCTCTCAAATTAGTTGTGAGACTTATTGCAGAGGAGGACGTTGTGAAGATGAGAAATGTCTTCCTTTGGATCTTCTACGAGGATGAATAACATTGAATTATTGTCAATTTATGCGTGTTATATTTTGATTTAAAATTTGAAATCACCATAATTTTTGTATTTTTTTTTGAAAAATTTATTTAAAAATAACCGTTTCAGTAAATTTAGATATAAATTTTAGTGATTTTTATTCCCAGGAGAGTAATATACTGTCGTTTTAACACTTGTTTTATACATTTTTTAAAAATTATTTTTTCCTTAAATTTTCCTAATGATAAGAAACATCCTAGAACTTTACATTTCGACGATTACTACTGCATTGTATTTCTGTTTAAATGGTTTTCATGAAACGCCTAAGTTAACCGATATTTTAAATATGTTTAGAATTTTTATTTTTTGTAGGTTGGATAAAAATGTGTCCCACTGCTGATCTCAGTTATATGAATAAATAGCTTCAGCTGTATTGACAGGTTTAAACATTAAATCGTCAGTTCTCATGATAAGCTACAATAACATCAATACAATCAAAATAAGAATGCCGTAATTCAGTTAAACAATAGCAATAAAAATTGAATATTATAAGTGTGGTCGACTTATATTTTGCGTCTTTTAATAGGGTACATTTTTATGTGATAAAATACGTTATGTGAGCTCATTAAATAGGTTTCTTTTAAGAAAATAAATTTTAATTAAATTATATATAAATCTCAGAATTCTACAGAGTGAAAACTGATATTCAATATTTATCTGTGATTATCCTTTTTATTCATACAATTTACATTTGCAAAAATATGAATATTTAGCAAAAAAAGTCGTACTTTTCGTGATTCCTTAAATTGCACATTTTTGTATTTTCATTTTAAGATTATAAGAGCCACATTTAAGTAAAATTTAAGTTATCTAACATATTTGTGCATTGAAATTTTTTGTAAACATTGTTTAAATAAACACATTTGTCAACAAAAGTGATCAATAAAAACAAATTTTATTATTATTAGAAAACGCTCACTAATTTTAAATATTTTGACAGGTTCACTGACATTATTAGCTAAGATTTTTAAAAAAAAATAAATAATTGTTTAATTTATAAATTTAATAACTTTTCTATTTATCATTAGAATTTAATAACTTAAAAAATTTTAAACAAAAAATTGCATAATACAAATTTTACTTTTTATCAAAAAATACACATTCAAAACAAACACATAAATGTGCTCACTGACATTCATTAATCCCAATAAAAAAGAAAATTGCTTCTCAATAATTTGAGTAACCATTTTTTTTAATATTTTATTTGTGCTTTTATATAAAGATAATAATAATAATAATTAAAATATATAACGCCAATATAAAACTCTTCGTACGATATATTTCGACAGCATAACTGTCATCTTCAGGCACACAAAACCAACTAAAAATATTATGAATTAACTTATAATTTAAACAAATTATTTTTTTTATATTAATTTAATTTTCTAAAAAATAAACACTTAAAAAATATTCAAATACTTTTAACTAATTTTAAAATGTTATTTATATAAATATTATAATTTTTTATCAATATATTAATTTGTAAAAAATAATGTAATTTTTAAATTAATTTATTTTAATAAAATTAAAAATTTTTTTTTTAAAAACAATACGTAAACATGATTTAAACTGTTTAAAAACACTTAAAATATTCGTAGTCACAGCACTTTGCACATTAATCTTTGGATCCAATGACCTTATCAGCAAGGCTTCACATATCACGCGTTACCAATAATTATTTAAATTTTTCAACAAAATTCTAAAATCAGACATTCCTATTTCACTTTTACAGCCTTTATTGTGCTCACTAATATTAGTCTAACCCTTCAAACGACAATGCTCTAGAACTCGAGTACAGATATGACGGGAAGTCTCTCCAATGTATGTGGCATTACATCCATTACATGTAAATTGATAAACAAGATCAGAACACAATCCAACCGGAATTTTATTATTATTATTATTATTATTATTATTATTATTATTATTATTATTATTATTATTATTATTATTATTATTATTATTATTTTAAACAAAATAAATCATTTCAAAAGATATATTAGATCACAATTTATTCATTTGTTCCCATAATTACGCTGGCATCTTCCGTTGATGCACTGTCCGTTTCCACAGACCATTTCACAATTGTCTCCAAAAATTTCTGGGTCTAAAATAATTTATTTTAAAAATATTTTTAATAATAAAATATTTTACTATTGCCTCCTGGAGGAAATGGTGGAGGTTCCGTAAAGTCTTGACATAGACCACTAAAAATAAATAAACGTCAATTATTACAAAACCTAATAATGACAAGAATTACCCCATCCAGAGGGATATGACAAGAATTATTATGAATCCAGTTTTCATTGAATACAAATGAATAAATTTATGAAGTTTGAATAGTCTTTTTATATAAAATATTTACTTTTACTGGATTTTAAATCCTACTTCAACGTGCTATCGTGTCAAATGTTGCTCGAAAAAAATCTCCAAATGCTTTTTAACAAAACCATTTAAAATATAATATTTTATATTAATCTCATTTCTGAACCGTTCTTAGCGATCTCAAGTACTTTGAAAGCATTCTGAATCTGTCTGTTATTTAACTTTTCTCATGGTTCGGGTTTAGGATCAGCCAAACCACTTGAGCCTAATCCTTAACTTATGTACCAGTATAAAGTTCACATATAATAAATATAATACTCAGTCATTTCTTTCTTTCGACATTTTGTTTATAGATATAAATATATAACAAACGAAGGGAGAAGTACAAAGATGTTCACTGACCTCCAAATGTTAGTTTTGTACAATGTCAATGGGCTTTCTCTATGAAATTTGACATATTTATTAATATTTGTGAATTTAATTCATAATTGCGAAATCATTTATACTAACAAGAGCACGTTCATTCATTTTCTGACAAACCTTTCTTCTTTTCCTTCATCAATTTTGTCTCCCTTAATACCAAGTTTGAGATGTATAAAAGTTTAGATTTATTAGATTTCATCAATTTAATAAAATTTAATACATTTTTTGTGTAAATTTAATTTAATTAAAATAATTTATTAACAAAACGTTTTAGGCATTTAAAAAACATAATGAGTTTAACTGACCATTAACACAACTTGCGTACGATTATCTGTCATTTGTTTTAACACTGCGCGATAGCACCAAAATTGACATCAGTGTCAATTACAAACATTCTGTCTAGCATTAGAAATTCAAGTACTGGAACTTCACATAAAACTTTCATTAAACTATTAAAACTGTTTTTACATTCATTATTCCAAATTATGGGCTTATTATTCCTCGAAATTACAGCGTATGACGGAGACGCAATACGTGACTGATCTTTAATAAAACGTCGGTAATAATTAGTAAACCACAAAATGATATAATTTGAGGCGCACGTTGTGCTCTTTTGCTAATTCTATTTATTTTCTTTTATTTCTGTTTGTATGAACAACTTTATTACTGTCAGTATGCCCAGAAAAGTTTAATTCATTTTTATGGAATTAACACTTTTATGGATTAATCTTCAATCCAGGTTCTTTTCTGTGACTTTATGAGAAAGAAATTTATAGAAAATCAACTGATACTTGTCTTTATACTTCCATTGACATTTTTTCTAAATTTAAGTAGAAAAGAAATTTGATAGAATTAGTAAATTTTTACTTTTTCAAATTCATTAAAAAGTACTGATAAAATGGTTGAGTTGTCGATGAAGAATGTGTATTCAAAATCATTTTTATTATTGATGACAAAAGAGGCTGTTGATAAATGTATTTAAACTTTGTTGAAAATAAACTTGTATATAAATTTTGTTGAAAATACTTGTGGATTCTAAAATTAATATGCAAAATGCTGTGAAAGTTAGCGTTTTGAATCTTTAAAAATAGTTTAGGTGTTAAATTTAGAGTATGTGAACTGCTGTTACTTTCAAATATATTGAACAAGTATTTTAAATATCTTTGTTTTTAAAATTTTTAAATTGAGTGTTAAAACTAAAATTGTTTTTGGGTGATTTAAATATAAATTTCAAAAATTTGTTGAAAATAACTTAATTTAAAATCAAATATTTATTTAAATTTAAATAAAAGCAATAATAATAGTTTACGTAAATTTTTTAAAAAACTAAAAAATATATAGTTTTTGACACAATACTTAATTATTACAATTAGTATGTTTACGTTTGTTTGAATAACACATTTTAATAATTAAATAATAATAATAATAATAATAATAATAATAATAATAAAAATAATAATAAAAATAAAAATAATAATAATAATAATAATAATAATAATAATAATAATAATACGATACATTAAGTGATATCCAATACAATTAATGTATCATATATTCTTTGATAAGAATCTATACTATAATAAAAAAATATCATATTTATTAAATTTAAAATATTTTATTTTGCCATAAATGGATGACAGATATTGTTGATGCATTTCCCATGTCCACAGAATGCTTCACAGCTGCCAGTTTTGTCTTGTTCTAGAAAATAAAATAGTTTAAAGCATTTATAAATATAAGTACTAATAATCAAATAAATGTTACACATATTTCTTCATTTTATGTTCTCTGAAAATAATTTTTTTTCAAAAGTCAAAAAATAATTTATGCAGCCATTCTCATAATTATTAGTTTATATAAACTCTCCAAATTGCAATCCTCACGTGGGATATCTAGGTATAATAGAAAAAGAAATTTTATCAAAATGTATTAAAATCGACACTCAAAAATGTATCTCTTCTATTTAACAACATTTAAAATAAAGGCTATTTTGAAACTATATCTTTTTTTATGAGTAGCAAAATCATTTATATAAATAAAATTTAAATAAATAACAATGGTAGCCAATTTCCGCAATGTTTATTCATAAAATATGAAATATTTTGATCGATAAACGGCCCTGACCACTCCAAACCAAAATTTAACTAGACTTTCGCTTTCTACTCTTCTTCTCTGATATTCTCTTTCACTAACAAATATATTTATTTAAACAAATTTCCAAAATATTTTTCAAAAATAGATTTACCAATATTATAAATTTAATAGATGAGAATAAAAATTTATTTTAAAGTATTATTATTATTATTAAAACCAACATAGAAAAATGTTAAAATATAACCTGAAGAATTTTCATTTTTCGGTAAAGGGTTATGGTGCGAATGATGTGTCATGTTCCCACATTGCCAACTGAATTGACAAAATATAATTAATCATAATAAAGTAATAATAATTTGAAAATTACCAGGTTGATATCATTAAAACAAATATCAATATTGACAATTTATTTCCGAGCATTATAAATTGTAAAATAAACGATTAATTAAAACAAAAAAATCAATTGCTAATCCCTAAAATGCTTGAAACATCTGGCATTTGATATCGGAGAGGATTCCTTGCAATACCTTGCAATTCCTGCATTCTGTTGCATGTAATATAACCACAGATTTACTCAGTACACTATGTGACTTTTTCTCATTAAATTTTCTTTGGCCGTTAATTACGAGCTTCATTTAACATAATTATTTTTAAATAAATAACTAAATAAGCTTGGCAACGATTTTATTAAAAGAAAGCGCCACTCAAACACTCGCTTTACGATATATTCTGATAGATTAACTGTTATCTTCGGGTACAAAACCCAATCAAAATAGTATGGATTAATTTATATATTTTAAACAAACTATTTTTTAATTAAATATTTATTTATTAAAATATAATAAAATAAGATGCAAATAACATTAAATCCAAATTTTAAATCTAACATCTACTTTAAAATGATTAAATATCGTCTAGAAATATGCGTCTCGAAACGCAGGGATTAACGTGTTAATAATAAAATCTCTTTATAAAATGTAAATGTCCCCCAAACAATAATATAATTGACAATAATATATCTTTTGATACTATTAACATTGGATTGCTGGATCGAGTCAATTTGACTTATTTACGATTTTATTGCTATGGACATAAAAAACTGAAAGTAAGCCTAATTTTGTTAAATAAAATAAAAACATTCGGAAAATTTCTAAAACAGAATAATTATGAAAAAAGGTTTAAAAGAAAGTTTTTTTAAAATAAAAATATTTTTTTAAAATTTGATATTTTTAGGCAAAATAGGTATAAACGGTTTATATGCTTTTAAATTTAGAAGCATATCTCATAAATATAAAACGTACCAATCTGTTTAGCAAGAAATCGGCAACAACAATCTGCAAAAGTAAGAGACAAAAGCAGAAGCAGTAAATTTAGCTTAAACAATGGTTAAGATGGAAACGGTGGTCTTAGTGTGGTTTTGGAATATCATTCTGGAGTGCGTAAGTGATGTTAGCCTACTGTTGCAGTCAGAAAAAA
Source organism: Schmidtea mediterranea (assembly GCA_022537955.1). Taxonomy (NCBI): domain Eukaryota; kingdom Metazoa; phylum Platyhelminthes; order Tricladida; family Dugesiidae; genus Schmidtea; species Schmidtea mediterranea. The sequence continues at coordinate 46,905,466 of CM039681.1, forward strand.
AGATCTTTGCACTGTAATAGGACTCCTGAAGTCTTTTCAATTTCTAACATCTCAGATGAACAAGTTTAATTTTTATCGAGATAGCGCTTCAGAATTGTGCTTTCAAAAGCATTTCTATTCAAAACGTGCACGTAAACCAAATTGCAAAGCGGCTGATAGCAATGAACAACCTGTTGTTTTAACCGGCGAGGAAAAGTTTGAGTGGCGAACATCTCTAAAAGAAATCAGATCATTGCCGACAAAGAAAACACCGATGCAAATGTTGAAATTGATGAATGAATTGAATCTGAAGACCGCGTGTCCAAATGTGTATGTTGCTCTGCGCATTTATCTTACTTTGCCTAGTTCAAACTGCAGCGGTGAACGATTTAAAGGTATTTAAAATGCTGTTAAATCAACTATGGGCCAGGAAAGACTAAGCAGCTTAACACTGATGGATATTGAAAAATGAAATTGTTCAAAGCCTTGACTTTCAGGATATTATCGGTTCTTTTTGAGACAATTAAGTCACGTAAGAGAGATGTTTAACATCATACAGCTCATATCAGTATTTGAGAGTTATGATTAAAATTACATTCATTTTATTTCATATTTTGAATTTAGTATTTCCTCTGGTGTCGATAAAATAAATGAATTACAAGACAAAAATATAGCATAACAATAAAATTACTAATATCAAATTAATATTTGAAAGTCATATAATTATTGTTTCAAACAAAAACCTAATATAAGCACAAATATATTTTTAAACACAAATTTCCTTCCTCTAAATTCAATTCATAATTCCAGCTAGTTTTAAAAGAATTTTTTTTACAATAATTAAACAATCACGGAACAAGTGATGCATTAAATTTAAAAATTAGTAGAATAAACACAAAAAATTAACTTTTTTTTAAAAGAAAGTTTTGTAGATTTTTTTTCTTCCAAAAAGAAAGGTTTTATATTTTTTTTAATAGAAAAATTATTAAACTCGACAAATGTGCATTAACAATAATTATTGAGCTTGACATGTTCCAAGCTTCTTCAATTTCATTTTAACGAAAATGACGTTCCAAACATTGTTTAATGGACTTGGAAATTATTGAATTGATTTTCCAGAGTCAGTTTGGGATTGATATTCGGTTTCGTTTTGTGAAACGATCGATGAAATTTCTTTTATTTATTTGGCGCTGAACTATCGCCTTGACGGATGTAGAAATCGAATAAGCAGATAATCAAGATTAATAGTAAAATAACTAGAATATCACGATGCTTGATCAAACGATTCATTATTTGAAAAATCATGCCTTTTAGAATAATATTTACATAGATGTCGATAAGACCGTCAAGCACCTCACTACACCCGAAATCCGGCAATCTAGTGTTAATATTGTTAAAGCTTAACATTTCAAGTTATAAATTGAAACACAGGTAGCTGCCCGTTTCCCCCTAAATTTATATGAAATTTGAAATATGATTCAAGCCATTTAGAAAAGGTACTTTAATATGAAAAATTATTATAGAAGCTTAAAGGTTATAAACTTAGTTTGACTTCTAATGAGTCGTCTTCTAGTAGAATTCGTTGAGACATCATTGACAACAGTAACAAACGAGAATAATTGTGATAACTAGAGATCAACCTCTTTTTCCTATACAATACAAATTTCCAGACCTTCTTTTATCAAGCGCTATCAGTTTAGATGAGAATGAATTTTCTGAAGAAGAAGAGAAAGATATACAAAGAAGACATTGCCATAACATTTGTAAATTCAGATCATTAAGAGTTCCAAGAAATTGAGAATTTTAATACAAAAATAGGATAAATGTATGTAAAATGATTTGAATATGCAGTGGTTCATAAGCATTGAAGAGAGATCATACAAAAATGATCATCAGTCACAAACGTTCAATGGCAAAAAATAGAAATGAATAATGGTCAGTTTCATAGGCAATTAAGGCCGGACCTTCCTCCATCATGAAATTTTTTTGATAATTTTTTTATGAAGATTTAAGTGAAATATAGGAATGAAATTAAAAACTATTTAATGTACTAAATTTATTTTCAAAAACTTCATTCTGGCACATAAGTTTTTGAATTGGTTCAAGTGGCCTGAATGATCCTATACCAAATGCAAAGTCAAATAACTGACAGATTCAAAATGTCCCAAAATTTTATTGAGGTTTCAATGAGAAAGAATCGACACCATATTGCAGTGAAGTAGGATTTAAAATCCAGAAAAAGTAAATATTTTATATAAAAAGACTATTCAAACTTCATAAATTTATTCATTTGTATTCAATGAAAACTGGATTCATAATAATTCTTGTCATATCCCTCTGGATGGGGTAATTCTTTTCATTATTAGGTTTTGTAAAAATTGACGTTTATTTATTTTTAGTGGTCTATGTCAAGACTTTACGGAACCTCCACCATTTCCTCCAGGAGGCGATAGTAAAATATTTTATTATTAAAAATATTTTTAAAATAAATTATTTTAGACCCAGGAATTTTTGGAGACAATTGTGAAATGGTCTGTGGAAATGGACAGTGCATCAACGGAATATGCCAGCGTAATTATGGGAAGAAATGAATAAGCTGTGATCTAATATATTTTTTGAAATGATTTATTTTGTTTATAATAGTACTAATAATAATAATCATGACAATTAAATAATAATAATAATAATGACTTAATAAAACCATAATAAGGTTTCTTGGTAGGTGCATTTATTTATAAAAATAGTTAATAAAACATATATTAATCCTTGATAGCAAGTTTTAGTTATTTTTATTATTATTATCTTTAGAAGAAAGTTTTTACTAAATATACGTTTCTTAATATATTTCGACAGACCATGTTTTTTAATTTTTTAATTTAATTTAAATATTTAAATTACTTTAAATTAAAGATTTCTTTCAAAAGATCTTTAATTTCATTTTTAAATTATAATTAATTCACAATTAAAATACTTTAAATATAATTGACAAACCATAAAATTTAAAAACAAAGTTATTTAACATCGAAATTTAATCATTTAAATCATTTGAAAACAACACCAAGATTTACAGTTTCAATTTAATATTGAAAACAGTTTCATCCATTGCATGTAAATTGTTAAACGAGATCGCAACACAATTCAACATTGATTTCTAATTTATCGATAAACATTTTGCTTACTTTACACGTATTAGAGACAATTGTATAGTTTTACTTACTAACCTACTTACTTATATTCAACTTACATTCTTTAAATGTATCAAATACGGTAATACAAAATACACAAAATTCATTACACAAATAAAATACATAAAACTCATCATTTTTACACACACACACACTATTAATATAAAGTTCATTGCCTCCATATTTACTTACACTATTTAAATTACTCACAGACCTTCTCAAATTTGGATCCTTAGGATTCTCAATACATTTATAAACAGTCTTCATCATTAATATAAACAATTTTGAATATTCAATTTTTATCAACAATATCGATTTATCAAAGTTTTTAATGATTTTCCACAAAATAGGAGATTCATCAATTTTTTTATAAATGGTATACTGATAAAAAAAATTTATATCAAATGCACAATTAGCTGTTTATTGTCAATATGACTAATTTTCAAAAATGTATTATATTCACATGTGAACGGAGAGAAAGTGATCTATTGCGTTCTTGGACTCGTTAATCTAACGCCATTATACCAGTGTGTGACTTTTATGAAACTCTATTTATTATACTTCTTAAAACTAAATTTGAAGAAAAATATGATTAAAGGGTTGATTTAACGTTGATGATGTGGATCTCCTATTTTGTGGAAAATCATTAAAAACTTTGATAAATCGATATTGTTGATAAAAATTGAATATTCAAAATTGTTTATATTAATGATGAAGACTGTTTATAAATGTATTGAGAATCCTAAGGATCCAAATTTGAGAAGGTCTGTGAGTAATTTAAATAGTGTAAGTAAATATGGAGGCAATGAACTTTATATTAATAGTGTGTGTGTGTGTAAAAATGATGAGTTTTATGTATTTTATTTGTGTAATGAATTTTGTGTATTTTGTATTACCGTATTTGATACATTTAAAGAATGTAAGTTGAATATAAGTAAGTAGGTTAGTAAGTAAAACTATACAATTGTCTCTAATACGTGTAAAGTAAGCAAAATGTTTATCGATAAATTAGAAATCAATGTTGAATTGTGTTGCGATCTCGTTTAACAATTTACATGCAATGGATGAAACTTTTTTCAATATTAAATTGAAACTGTAAATCTTGGTGTTGTTTTCAAATGATTTAAATGATTAAATTTCGATGTTAAATAACTTTGTTTTTAAATTTTATGGTTTGTCAATTATATTTAAAGTATTTTAATTGTGAATTAATTATAATTTAAAAATGAAATTAAAGATCTTTTGAAAGAAATCTTTAATTTAAAGTAATTTAAATATTTAAATTAAATTAAAAAATTAAAAAACATGGTCTGTCGAAATATATTAAGAAACGTATATTTAGTAAAAACTTTCTTCTAAAGATAATAATAATAAAAATAACTAAAACTTGCTATCAAGGATTAATATATGTTTTATTAACTATTTTTATAAATAAATGCACCTACCAAGAAACCTTATTATGGTTTTATTAAGTCATTATTATTATTATTATTTAATTGTCATGATTATTATTATTAGTACTATTATAAACAAAATAAATCATTTCAAAAAATATATTAGATCACAGCTTATTCATTTCTTCCCATAATTACGCTGGCATATTCCGTTGATGCACTGTCCATTTCCACAGACCATTTCACAATTGTCTCCAAAAATTCCTGGGTCTAAAATAATTTATTTTAAAAATATTTTTAATAATAAAATATTTTACTATCGCCTCCTGGAGGAAATGGTGGAGGTTCCGTAAAGTCTTGACATAGACCACTAAAAATAAATAAACGTCAATTTTTACAAAACCTAATAATGAAAAGAATTACCCCATCCAGAGGGATATGACAAGAATTATTATGAATCCAGTTTTCATTGAATACAAATGAATAAATTTATGAAGTTTGAATAGTCTTTTTATATAAAATATTTACTTTTTCTGGATTTTAAATCCTACTTCACTGCAATATGGTGTCGATTCTTTCTCATTGAAACCTCAATAAAATTTTGGGACATTTTGAATCTGTCAGTTATTTGACTTTGCATTTGGTATAGGATCATTCAGGCCACTTGAACCAATTCAAAAACTTATGTGCCAGAATGAAGTTTTTGAAAATAAATTTAGTACATTAAATAGTTTTTAATTTCATTCCTATATTTCACTTAAATCTTCATAAAAAAATTATCAAAAAAATTTCATGATGGAGGAAGGTCCGGCCTTAATTGCCTATGAAACTGACCATTATTCATTTCTATTTTTTGCCATTGAACGTTTGTGACTGATGATCATTTTTGTATGATCTCTCTTCAATGCTTATGAACCACTGCATATTCAAATCATTTTACATACATTTATCCTATTTTTGTATTAAAATTCTCAATTTCTTGGAACTCTTAATGATCTGAATTTACAAATGTTATGGCAATGTCTTCTTTGTATATCTTTCTCTTCTTCTTCAGAAAATTCATTCTCATCTAAACTGATAGCGCTTGATAAAAGAAGGTCTGGAAATTTGTATTGTATAGGAAAAAGAGGTTGATCTCTAGTTATCACAATTATTCTCGTTTGTTACTGTTGTCAATGATGTCTCAACGAATTCTACTAGAAGACGACTCATTAGAAGTCAAACTAAGTTTATAACCTTTAAGCTTCTATAATAATTTTTCATATTAAAGTACCTTTTCTAAATGGCTTGAATCATATTTCAAATTTCATATAAATTTAGGGGGAAACGGGCAGCTACCTGTGTTTCAATTTATAACTTGAAATGTTAAGCTTTAACAATATTAACACTAGATTGCCGGATTTCGGGTGTAGTGAGGTGCTTGACGGTCTTATCGACATCTATGTAAATATTATTCTAAAAGGCATGATTTTTCAAATAATGAATCGTTTGATCAAGCATCGTGATATTCTAGTTATTTTACTATTAATCTTGATTATCTGCTTATTCGATTTCTACATCCGTCAAGGCGATAGTTCAGCGCCAAATAAATAAAAGAAATTTCATCGATCGTTTCACAAAACGAAACCGAATATCAATCCCAAACTGACTCTGGAAAATCAATTCAATAATTTCCAAGTCCATTAAACAATGTTTGGAACGTCATTTTCGTTAAAATGAAATTGAAGAAGCTTGGAACATGTCAAGCTCAATAATTATTGTTAATGCACATTTGTCGAGTTTAATAATTTTTCTATTAAAAAAAATATAAAACCTTTCTTTTTGGAAGAAAAAAAATCTACAAAACTTTCTTTTAAAAAAAAGTTAATTTTTTGTGTTTATTCTACTAATTTTTAAATTTAATGCATCACTTGTTCCGTGATTGTTTAATTATTGTAAAAAAAATTCTTTTAAAACTAGCTGGAATTATGAATTGAATTTAGAGGAAGGAAATTTGTGTTTAAAAATATATTTGTGCTTATATTAGGTTTTTGTTTGAAACAATAATTATATGACTTTCAAATATTAATTTGATATTAGTAATTTTATTGTTATGCTATATTTTTGTCTTGTAATTCATTTATTTTATCGACACCAGAGGAAATACTAAATTCAAAATATGAAATAAAATGAATGTAATTTTAATCATAACTCTCAAATACTGATATGAGCTGTATGATGTTAAACATCTCTCTTACGTGACTTAATTGTCTCAAAAAGAACCGATAATATCCTGAAAGTCAAGGCTTTGAACAATTTCATTTTTCAATATCCATCAGTGTTAAGCTGCTTAGTCTTTCCTGGCCCATAGTTGATTTAACAGCATTTTAAATACCTTTAAATCGTTCACCGCTGCAGTTTGAACTAGGCAAAGTAAGATAAATGCGCAGAGCAACATACACATTTGGACACGCGGTCTTCAGATTCAATTCATTCATCAATTTCAACATTTGCATCGGTGTTTTCTTTGTCGGCAATGATCTGATTTCTTTTAGAGATGTTCGCCACTCAAACTTTTCCTCGCCGGTTAAAACAACAGGTTGTTCATTGCTATCAGCCGCTTTGCAATTTGGTTTACGTGCACGTTTTGAATAGAAATGCTTTTGAAAGCACAATTCTGAAGCGCTATCTCGATAAAAATTAAACTTGTTCATCTGAGATGTTAGAAATTGAAAAGACTTCAGGAGTCCTATTACAGTGCAAAGATCTTTTTTTCTGACTGCAACAGTAGGCTAACATCACTTACGCACTCCAGAATGATATTCCAAAACCACACTAAGACCACCGTTTCCATCTTAACCATTGTTTAAGCTAAATTTACTGCTTCTGCTTTTGTCTCTTACTTTTGCAGATTGTTGTTGCCGATTTCTTGCAAAACAGATTGGTACATTTTATATTGTTGAGACATGCTTCGAAATGCAACAGCATATAAACCGTTTATACTTATTTTGCCTACAAACATCAAATTTAAAAAAATATATTTTTATTTTAAAGAAACTTTCTTTTAAACCTTTTTTACATATTTATTCTGTTTTAGAAATATTCCGAAGGTTTTTATTTTATTTTAAAAAATGAGGCTTGCTCTCAGTTTTCTATGTCCATAACAATAAAATCGTAAATAAGTCAAATTGACTCGATCCAGCGATCCAATGTTAATAGTATCAAAAGATATATTATTGTAAATTATATTATTGTTTGGGGGACATGTACATTTTATAAAGAGATTTTATTATTAACACTTTAATCCCTGCGTTTCGAGACGCATATTTCGAGACAATATTTAATCATTTTAAAGTAGATCTTAGATTTAAAATTTTGATTTAATGTTATTTGCTTCTTATTTTCTTATATTTTAATAAATAAATATTTAATTAAAAAATAATTTGTTTAAAATATATAAATTAATCCATTCTATTTTGATTGGGTTTTGTACCCGAAGATAACAGTTAATCTATCAGAATATATCGTAAAGCGAGTGTTTGAGTGGCGCTTTCTTTTAATAAAATCGTTGCCAAGCTTATTTAGTTATTTATTTAAAAATAATTATGTTAAATGAAACTCGTAATTAACGACCAAAGAAAATTTAATGAGAAAAAGTCACATAGTGTACTGAGTAAATCTGTGGTTATATTACGTGCAACTGAATGCAGGAATTGCAAGGTATTGCAAGGAATCCTCTCCGATATCAAATGCCAGATGTTTCAAGCATTTTAGGGATTAGCAATTGATTTTTTTGTTTTAATAAATCGTTTATTTTACAATTTAAAATGCTCGGAAAACAATTGTCAATATTGATATTTGTTTTAATGATATCAACTTGGGAATTTTCAAATTATTATTACTTTATTATGATTAATTATATTTTGTCAATTCAGTTGGCAATGTGGGAACATGACACATCATTCGCACCATAACCCTATACCAAAAAATTAAAATTCTTCAGGTTATATTTAAACATTTTTATATGTTGGTTTTATGGTAAAATTGGTAATATCCATGTTCAATTTTTAATAATAATTTCATTTCATATTTTGAACAAAATACGTCATCTGAAATAATAATCTGAAATAATAATAATAATAATAGTAATAATAGTAATAATAGTAATAATAATAATAATAATAATAATAATAATAATAATAATAATAATAATAATAATAATAATAATAATAATAATAATAATAATACTTTAAAATAAATTCAGAAGTTTTTATTCTCATCTATTAAATTTATAATATTAGTAAATCTAATTTTGAAAAATATTTTGGAAATTTGTTTAAATAAATATATTTGTTGAATTAATTTGAGTGAAAGAAAATATCAGAGAAGAATAACAATAATATTTTAAAAATAATAATAACACTTTTAAAAAAAATTTATAAGTTTCTATTCTCATCTGTTACATTTATAATATTTGTAAATCTATTTTTGAAAAATATTTTGGAAATTTGTTTAAATAAATATATTTGTTGAATTAATTTGAGTGAAAGAAAATATCAGAGAAGAATAACAATAATATTTTAAAAATAATAATAACACTTTTAAAAAAAATTTATAAGTTTCTATTCTCATCTGTTACATTTATAATATTTGTAAATCTATTTTTGAAAAATATTTTGGAAATTTGTTTAAATAAATATATTTGTTGAATTAATTTGAGTGAAAGAAAATATCAGAGAAGAATAACAATAATATTTTAAAAATAATAATAACACTTTTAAAAAAAATTTATAAGTTTCTATTCTCATCTGTTACATTTATAATATTTGTAAATCTATTTTTGAAAAATATTTTGGAAATTTGTTTAAATAAATATATTTGTTAGTGAAAGAGAATATCAGAGAAGAAGAAGAGAAAGCGAAAGTCTAGTTAAATTTTGGTTTGGAGTGATCAGGGCCGTTTATCGATCAAAATATTTCATATTTTATGAATAAATTGGCTACCATTGTTATTTATTTAAATTTTATTTATATAAATGATTCCGCTACCCACAAAAAAAAGATACAGTTTCAAAATGTTGTTAAATGTTGTTAATAGAAGAGATACATTTTTGAGTGTCGATTTTAATACATTTTGATAAAATTACTTTTTCTATTATACCTGGATATACCTGTGGACATGGGAAATGCATCAACAATATCTGTCAATCATTTATGACAAAATAAAATATTTTAAATTTTAATAAATATGATATATTTTTTATTATTTGCCATTAGTATAGATTCTTATCAAAGAATATACGATACATTAATTGTACTGGATATCACTTAATGTATCGTATTATTATTATTATTATTATTATTATTATTATTATTATTTAATTAATAAGATGTGTTATTTAAACAAACACTAACATACTAATTGTAATAATTAAGTATTGTGTTAAAAACTATATACGTTTTAGTCTTTTAAAAAATTTACGTAAACTATTATTATTGCTTTTATTTAAATTTAAATAAATATTTGTTTTTAAATTAAAAAGTTATTTTCAACAAATTTTTAAAAATTTTTTTATAATCACCTAAAAAACAATTTAATTTTAATCCTCAATTTAAAAATTTTAAAATCAAAGATATTAAAAATACTTGTTCAATATATTTGAAAGCAACAACAGTTCACATACTCTAAATTTAACACCTAAACTATTTTTAAAGATTCAAAACGCTAGCTTTCACAGCATTTTGCATATTAATTTTAGAATCCACAAGTATTTTCAACAAAGTTTCACATATAACACACTCCCAATAATTATTAAAAGATATGAATAATATTTTTAAATCAGACATACTTATTCAATCTCTTCTGTCAACAAACTTCAAAGACTCAAGTACAGAAATGATGGGAAGCCTCTCTAATGTATTTGCCATTATACCTATTATAATGAAATTGATACACGAAATCCGAAAAACAATCCAACCAAAGTTTAAGGTTTATTAATAAACATACATCGTATTTTACACGAATAAGAAACGATTTTATAATTTAAATTGTTCAACATCTTGATTATCTCCTTTTTATAATTTGTTAAACCTTCTTAGTATAGCAATACCAACTATAGCAATACAAATTTAGGCTTATGGTTCTTACATGCCTCATTAATATGATTTACCTGACCATCCGACTTACACCCAATAGTCAAATTACACCCAGACATCCTTAGGATACTTAATACATTTATCAACAGCCTCTTTTGTCATCAATAATAAAAATGATTTTGAATACACATTCTTCATCGACAACTCAACCATTTTATCACCACTTTCTAATGAATTTGAAAAAGTAAAAAATAAAGATCATTAAAGAAAATTTACTAATTCTATCAAATTTCTTTTCTACTTAAATTTAGAAAAAATGTCAATGGAAGTATAAAGACAAGTATCAGTTGATTTTCTATAAATTTCTTTCTCATAAAGTCACAGAAAAGAACCTGGATTGAAGATTAATCCATAAAAGTGTTAATTCCATAAAAATGAATTAAACTTTTCTGGGCATACTGACAGTAATAAAGTTGTTCATACAAACAGAAATAAAAGAAAATAAATAGAATTAGCAAAAGAGCACAACGTGCGCCTCAAATTATATCATTTTGTGGTTTACTAATTATTACCGACGTTTTATTAAAGATCAGTCACGTATTGCGTCTCCGTCATACGCTGTAATTTCGAGGAATAATAAGCCCATAATTTGGAATAATGAATGTAAAAACAGTTTTAATAGTTTAATGAAAGTTTTATGTGAAGTTCCAGTACTTGAATTTCTAATGCTAGACAGAATGTTTGTAATTGACACTGATGTCAATTTTGGTGCTATCGCGCAGTGTTAAAACAAATGACAGATAATCGTACGCAAGTTGTGTTAATGATCAGTTAAACTCATTATGTTTCTTAAATGCCTAAAACGTTTTGTTAATAAATTATTTTAATTAAATTAAATTTACACAAAAAATGTATTATTAAATTTTATTAAATTGATGAAATCTAATAAATCTAAACTTTTATACATCTCAAATTTGGTATTAAGGGAGACAAAATTGATGAAGGAAAAGCAGAAAGGTTTGTAATGAATTAATAGATTCCGAAGATGAACAAGTAATTAAGATCATGGATTCAGAAAAAAGAACCTCAAGACGAGGAGAAAGCTCAACGCATGAAGGAAAAGATACAATGAACGATCATTCACAATAGTCATTCACAATTAAATTTAAAATAATTCCAATGTTGACAGTGATAGTACTGACTACGCAGATCAGTACTCATTAACTGATGAAGAAAATTATTTTCAAAATGGATCGGGTATAATCGAAGAACCAGAGATTGAATGTGATTTTTATAAATCCCATAGAATTATTACATTAGATCTTTCCAATTATAATATTAAGAAAATTATAATTCCGCAATCACTATTTAATAAATTAAACATCTGCTGAAACGACATTAAAAGCGTGAAAAGATGGTGAAATGAAAACTATAAGAATTTCAAACAGAGCCACGTTGTTGACAGTTAATTTTTTGAGTGAAGGTATCAACTCTTTAAATGAGAAAATAGCTATCAGATCTGAACTTAGGAGCTCCTGGCACTTTAATAGGATCCTTGAAATAAATGAAGTAGATTATCTGGACATATACGAACTCCGGCAAACTTGAAGAATAAAATCATAAATGTTCAAAATAGTGATAACCTTTGTTTCATATACCGTGTTTTGGCTGTATTGAAAAATTTTGATATCCATAAAATAGAAACAAACCGTCACAATATCATTGGTATATTAATGAATTAAATTTTGATTCTGAAAATCCACCAACATCATTAAATGATATTAAGAGATTTGAAGAACAAAATCCAGGATTAGCGATAAATGTCCTATCATGTGATCCAGATGATAATTTTTTAGAGGATGATGATATTGTTATGAAACATCTTCATATGGATATAGTTCGAAAGACAAAAGTTTTAAATCGGGAGTGTGTATGTTTAGATAGACCGTCATATATTGGATAATCAGTTTAAGATCTATCAAAGCTACGAATTTATGAACTCCAATACATTGAGTGTCAAAAATATAGAGAACAATTCAATTTCAAGGTTAATATTGTAGCGGGAGGCACGTATTCGTTCTTTTCGGAAATTAAGAATCTCAAGTTAAAAGCATTATTAGAAGCTATGATAGCAGAAAATTTGTTAGATACATCCAATTATAATCCGCTTCATCTTTTATATAACAGAAGACTGGATTCTGTTATAGAAAAGTTTAAAGATGAGAGTAAAAGAATTTTATATGACGAATGGATATTTCTTTGACCGAAACTTTATAGTCTTTTAGATGGTCTAAAGAAAACAATGAGAGCTTGAATGAAACAGAAATAAACCATAAATTATACCTTGACTGTTTTAATGGGTTAGAAATACCTAAAGTCATACTTGGGTCAAAACATCATCAACTGTACACATTTAAATAAACAAAGGTTGCTTTAACAAATAAGGATTTTTGAATAATGACAAATTTAAATTGACTATGAATCGTTCTAACATCAAGCCAACAATTTCAATCCAACAACAATTCAACAAATACAAATATTTTCAAATCAATTATATTTTAATTATTGTAAATATGTATGTAAATTCAATGTTAATTAATAAAAATGTTTTAAAAATTATCTTATTTTAGTTAAATTTTGAAAGAAAAGAAAAGAAAATGTATATATGAACCAGAAATATTACTTGGATTGCAACTTGTAACTTATAAACCATTGTGTATAAATTTATTTTCAAGTAGGAAAATAGTTGTACTTGGATTAAAAACTGTAAATTATAAGTGAATTTTTCAAAAGATTGAAAAAGATGTAAAAGAATTGATTGGTTCTCCAGCACTATAAATATTGTAGCTTTTAATAATCATTTCATATTACAATAACTCAACTTTCAGAAATCGGTAAAAATCGGTTTTTATATTTAATATTTATAAATTATGTTTAGATTATTAAATAGAAATTCTTGTTAATAAAATATCCGAAATTTATCCGAAAATCAAACAGGATATTATGAATTGCGCTCCGGGAATTATACAAAATATTTCAGGCAACAGGGATTAACATTGAATGTATCTTTTTTCAACATATATTTATGATGTACGGATATGTAAAGTAAACACAATTACTCAAAGCTTTGAGTTGTTTTTATAAAAGCAAAGAATGTATTATTTATAAAAGAAAACAAACAATAGATGTTCTGGTTAGCAATTTGTATAAATATCAAGCACAATTATATTACAAATAGATTGGTTTTAAATGTTTCATTGTTACTGACTTGATGTGTTGGTGTGAAAATAAATTTTTATAATATTTTGATTATTTGTTTAATCAAAATCTAAAATTTAAACTTCTATGTTAAGAAGTTTGAATTTCCCTTGCAAAAATTTTATTTTTAAACAAATATTTTTGAGATCTTCTTCATGAAGTACATCTAAAACATAAACATTGGTATTAATATATCTATTCGTGTGGGTTCTATATATAAATAAAATGAGTTTATTTAAAAAAATATTCATATATCGAGCGACAATAATAGACGATTGAACAAAGATTCGAGATCTCCATTCAAATCTACTTCAGAAAGTTGAAAGTCACATCAAAATATGGTGATTTTTCTATGATCTGTCATAAAAAAGTCTGTTCGGACCAAGCCAAATTTCTGAGAATTATCGATTGAATCTACTTTTTTTAATTCCTGGGAGAACCAAGAAACGTTTCGATGATATTATTTTGCAATCTTTTTAGTTGAATAAAGACGCAACTTTTTCATGAAGAATGTTTCGACAAATTACGTCGCGTTCTTAATGTTCCCAAAAAGTAGTTCTTAAAAAAATTAGATATTGTAAGAAAAAGAAATCTTTTCCCTGATTTTTTGTGTGACGTCATTGAACACATCTTTTTTATAAAGGATATCATGACAAAATTATAAGAATAACCAAGATATACCTCTGACTATAGTCAGAAAATACACTTTGCAGATTTTTGCCCTTTTAAATAAATAATTATATTTTTATGGTGCAAAATCTTATTTGCACCTGCGTATAGTCTAAAAATCAAAAAGGTACCTCTGTCTATATTCAGAAAATCACTTTGCCTTTTTTTGCACCTAAAAATCAATATAAGCGCGATAATTTGTAATGATTCATCAAAACAAATGGGAGCCTCTAAAGGAGTATATGTGCGATAATTCATACGTATTCAAGGGGTCGCATTCCTACTAACAACTATATATAAGAGATGGATTGCTATCAATTATAGAGGATAGAAAAACGTAATTCCTCAAAATTACGTTACCACATTGATAAATTACATTCGTATTAAAATGTGTTATTTAGGTATTAAAAAGCTTTATATTATACGAAAGATTTCTTTTATTGCAATAATATGAGTCTCATTAAATGTATAAATGAATACTCAATCTGTTCAAAGGAAAAAATAGAACAGGGACAAACGAGAAACTTATATAAATTAATTCATTTCTTTCCTAAATTCTCGAAAATTAAAAAATCTTTTCTGTTTAAATTTCTGGTTTTTCTTTCTAACAACATACTCCGTCGTAGTAGAACTCTACAAACTCCTCACGCAAAGAGTATTAATATCCTTATTTATTTGGGTATATAATCGTCGAAACGTTCTATCTTTGCATATAATTTTGTTTCATCAATACAATTTTCAATAAAATGCTTTAAGCAATAAAAACTTCCAAAAATTCAATATTTGTTATTTATGAGAAAATAGACAACAAACGGAAAATTATTATAATAAAGACACCATCACAAGTACAAGTCCAAATGAGAATGATGATCAATGTTTGTTAAAATGTCGTTTTCTATTCTAAAATAAAAATACTTTTAATTTTGTGGAAAAATATGACCATTTTTAATGGAGACAATATTGGCAGTTTTCAACACTATTTCACAAAACTATTTTGTGATTTTGTTATGACTTTATATCGTTTCAATCATGACTTAAAAAGCTAAGGGCCAGGAAAGAGAAACAAATATTTCACTGATTAAATATTCGATTGTTTAATTGACTGCAATCATTGTATAGGAAATAACATAAATTTATAGTTATAAATGTTAAACTGTTATACAGTTAATTTGTGAATAATAATTGAAACCTATAATAATGATTTATTCCGTGTAAAGTTTTCACCTCCATAAAATGACATAACATACATATGCGTTGCTCATAAAATAATTTTTGTTGATCAGGCTTAGTTTAAATATATTTATAAAAATATGGTGTCACTGTAAAATGTGTAAAACTTTCACTTGCCTAGCAAAAGAAAGCACCTTCCTTAACAGTTTTGGAAACATTACGTTTTGAAACATTTACGTAAAATAAGAAAAACTATGTGCGAACAGTAATTCAAAATTTATATATAATATTGAAGAATTCATTTAGAGAAAAAAACGTATTCAATTTTATTCGCAACTATCTTTGATGATATCGAAATTATAATCTCTTAATTTGTTTGAATAGTTAGACTTGGGGTTGCTAGGTGCTTGCCTAAAGTTATAATTACTAAAATAGTTAGAACAATTACTATATATAGAAACCGTTTTAAGCAATTATTACTGCAATTAAATAATACTAAGAATAATGTATAATAAAAGATAGTTAAAAATAGTAATAATAAATTAATCAATTAATAAAAATAGAAATTTTTATTTCAAATAAGGTAATTTTTTTTTACCAAAAATAAACAAATTAATTAATGTAATAAATATATAAGGAGATCCAATTCTGAGATAGAGAGAGAACCATAAACAAAACTGTCATAATTAGAAAATAATAGCGATATGATTAATGGACAAAAATAGAGAAAATTAAAAATTGGAATTTGGAGAGAGAATTTGAAGATTTGATGTGACATATTTAGCCTAAAAATAGTATTTAAATCGAAGTCGTTGACATTGTAAGAAAAACGAAATTGAATTGTACAAGATAAGTCGTTATCAATATAAGTCGTAAATTGCGGGAAACAGAAACTGTCCATCAGATCGTAACAGTTCAGTTGTAACAGTTCTAGAAAAACTTAATTTTTTGAAATCAGTTTTCTAGGGTTTTAAAAAGCATAGGATATATATCTAAACTAATATTGACACCGAACTCTGGATGTTAATCGGTCACGGTTAAATTTTTTTGGAATCCTTTATCTTTACATTATCTTAATAGAGAGGAGTTGTTGATCAATTAGGATCTAACTTTCACCAATGTCTTCTTCTATATTAAAATTTTAAAATTTGAATACATTCAAACAATCAAAGAAAATAATTATCTTTTAATATCTAAATGGACATACCTAGGGTGTTAATAACTTCTTCTACCGAGTGAGAGTCTAGATCTATGTTCTCGTCTTTAAAATTAAAATGTTAAGTTAAAATAAAACATAATTTGGAAAATAGCATTTCCTTTAAATATGTAAATAAACCTACCTGCTTTGTCAATAGCATCTTCATTCGAGAAAGAGTCTAAACTAGCTTTTTCATGTTCTAAATTTAAATTTTTATATTATATTCTATAATTTTAAAAATATTTTTAAAATTTAAAATTTAAAGAAATATATTTATTTTTCTATAAAATAAGTACAAGTGACAATATTTTTTAAATACTTTGTTCAAAAGCAATTAAATTATGTATTTTTAACTAATTATTTAATACAGACCCATACAAAATACTGCCCACAAGCCACGTGGTGCCGATAAGCTACTCTGCTTTTTTATATTGATAGTGCCCATAATTAAAATTCTAATTAAAACCAAATTTGATTTATTCAAATAATGATCTCTAAATATTATTTTAACAATATCTCCAGAGCATAGTTTTCAATGGAGTAATGTATAAATAAGGAATTTAACAAATAGCATTAATCGACAACATACATTCACACTATCTTTAATAAAATTTTTATTTATTAGAATCTAACCTATCTTCATTTGCGACCCCCATTTTTTTTGAAAAATTTGTCGCGACCCCTGAGTAGACAGTAGGGTTTTTTTAATCGTCAACGTAGTTAAAATGAAACTATTTCTGGAATTTCCTTTTATTAGAGGTTTTTACACAACACATAATTTTGTGAAACAATGGTTTAATTTATGCATATGAGTACAAATATTTATTTTATAAAAAAAATACATTTAAACATTTATTCATAAGAATTCAATGTGAGGTTTGTGCTTGCAAAGAACTCATGATCGCCTCCATGTTCGGAACTATATTGGAAAATGCAATCCGTAAGTCATCCTCTGGATTTAATCGAGATCGATATTTTGTTTTAATGGCAACTAATTTTGAAAAGCCGGATTCACGTGAGTAAGTCGATGCGAATTGAATCAAAATATTAATTTCCTTTTTCATATTAAACAAAAAAAAATTGTTATTAGTTTATTTACTTTGATTATAAATATTACAAATCCTATTATTTACCTAAATAATAGAATCTGTTCCTAATAGGCTTAAGTTGATTGAAAATCTTTTACATTTTTATTCGATATAATTACAATAATATGTGCACTTTGATATAATGTAGTGCAGTTAATTTTAAAAATATGTTGTTTACAGTACGTTTTATTTTAATTAAAAAAAACAATCGTTACTGCATCTAATTCGTTATGAGTCACTGTATATTAATTTTTTAATTAAATGTTATTAATGCACATCGAAAACACTAATACACTGTACGATAATAAAAAAATATGTTAAATAAATACGTACCTCACTCGATGTCCATACGAACGTGAACAAAACTAATGAACTACTGAATGAATAAACGTGAACAAAACCAACGTACTACTGAATAGTTGAATATTCCAGTAAACACACTCAACGTCTGGTTGGGGTGGGAGCGGAGCAGAATCTGTCGCCTGCGACATGCCCGAAGGTAACATGAGAAATTAAAATTCCTTAGAGTGAGCTCGGTGTGCTGTGACTTAAGTAACACAATAGATACACCATTAGTACGATACTTAGAAAACCGTGGATTGACATAACACTAGGTTTACGAGCGCGCTATATTTTTTATTGTCATATAAAGTTCTTTTAATTTGGCGACCCTGAAAATTTTTGTCTCGACCCTTCTGGGGTCGCGAACCACGGGTTTCGCACCACTGTATTAGATTGTTAACAATATAATCGCTTTAGTTACGTAATTACATTTTAACATCCTCTTGTTTAAATTGATTTAGTCTTTCAATGTTTCTTACAAACGTTCTTTTATTGCCTTATTTTACTTCATAGCTTCTTTCGTGTATTTGTTTCACGAGTTTTACAACCCAAATATATCTTTAATCATCTTTATGATTTATATTTTCTGTCATAAAAATAACATATTCTATTGTCAACAATTAATAATATTTAGCCATCGCTGATTTTTATTTTCTTTACTAATAGAACTTTGTATTTTATATAATTGATGGTGATTGGTCAATATTGTTCAAATATAATTTTAAATTAATATTTAGTAAAAAATGCATTTAATAAAATCTTTGGCACGTACCTTCAATAATTTTAGAAGATTCATTTTCGGAAATCTCAGGTTTCAAATTTTCTCCTTCTGAATTTTTATTTATTTGAATTTTTAATATTTCAATATAACGTACCAATGGGAACTGAAAAATCTGGAATCATGGGAGTCTCTGTTTTAATTTCTTCTTCTTCTATATTAAAATTTTAAAGTTCGAATATATTCAAACAATCAAAGAAAGTAATTGTATTTTAATATATACCTGGACTGTTCATGACTTCTTCTGTCGGATGAGAGTCTAAATCTATTTTCTCGTCTTTAAAATTAAAATTTGAAATTAAAATATAATATAATTTGAAAAACATACCTGCTCTGTCCGAAACATCTTCATTTAAGAAAGAGTCTAAACTGGGAGGCTCTGCATTAATGTTCTCTTCTTCTAAATTAAAGATTTTAAAATTTGAATACATTTATATCTACCTGGACTATTCATGACTTCTTCTGTTGGGTGAATCTCTAAATCTATCTTATCGTCTTTAAAAATAAAAAGTTAAATTAAAATAAAAAATAATTTGGAAAATTTCGTTTCCTCTAAATATTTTAATAAACATACCTGCTCTGCCAATAGCATCTTCATTTAATAAAGAATCTAAACTGGGAGGCTCTGTTTTAATGTTCTCCTCTTCTAAATTAAAATTTTAAAATTTGATTAAATTCAAGTAATCAGAGAAACAAATTATCTTTAAAAATCTAAATAAACATACCAGGACTGTTCATGACTTCTTCTTCCGAGTAAGACGCTGGATCTTTGTTCTCCTCTTTAAAATTAAAATTTTTAATTAAAATATAAAATTATTTTCAAAAAAAATACTAAACACCTTCATTTAATAAAGAGTTTAAACTGACTTTTTCATCTTCTAAATTTATATTTTAATAATATTTTTTAAATTTAAAGAAATTTATTTATGTTTCTTTAAAATAATTACATATGGCAATATTTTTTAAATGCCTTATTCAAAAACTTTTAAATTGTGTATTTTTAACTAATTATTTTATATTTTTATTTATTTATTTTGAATTAAAATTGTTTGCAAATAAATAGTCTCAAGTAAAATATTGACACATTATTTTTAAATTTTTGCGATTTTCTGTTGCCTTAAGCAACACTGCAAACAATGTGACTTAAAGTGTACCAGGAAAAATGTGGAATGTATTTGATTCAGCTGTATTGTGTACTTAACTGGCACGAAAAGCAATTTACGCGTCTCCTATATAGTACTGATGAAAGCCAAAAGCTTAAAACTAACATATTTGACTGGTTATCACAAACCTTGTATTGACTTCATTTAAATTGAATATTAAAGAAAATTATTTTTTTAAAATTAAAGTTTTAAGTTTTATATATGTTAATCTAATGACATTTATATTTAATGAAATAGTAAATAATTTTAAATTGTATAAAAATAATATATAAATAAATAAAATTTAAATAAAAAAATTATATAATTTAATTTATTATTTAAATTTAAAAAAAAGTATTAAACTTAAATTATTTCCTTTGTTAAACATGATAATTATCTTACCGAATGCCCCCGAATCATCTTTTATTGGATACGGTTCTATATTTATAATTTCGATTTCTGAAAGTTAATTGTTTATTAAAAATTTTTTTAAATATTTAAACCTGTCTCTTCTTGAGGATTTTCATTGTTTCCGTCAACATCACTGTTTGGTGGTAAATCACTCATGCATTCCCCTTCAACGCATTGGCCTTCCACACAATAGTCTTCGCAGATATATTCAAAATCTAGGAATATATATTTAATTTAAATGATGAAAGAAAAAATTGCATTAACCTGGTCCTGGTCCTTCGTCTAATGGATTTGGATTTGGATTATGACATATTCCATCTACGCATTCACCACTTTCGCAATATTCCTCACACAAATCTTCCTCTGGTTTATTGTAAGAAAAATCAAAAATATTTCATTATGATATAAAAATTCATTTTATCCCTTTTAACTGTTCCCAATTTTTTATTATCTTTTAAGAAGTATTTCTAATGTAAAATATAACTTGCTTCTATTTTGTTTCTTTTCATCCAATTAAATCTAATTTATTGCGCAATTATCATTATAGCTAATTGTCTAATCGCGTAAGTCATTATTTATGCAATTACGCGTCTGTCGGCGTTTTCTAATGTTTGAATAACAAATCTTTAAATTCAGCAAAAATGAAAGGTGTTAGACGAAGTAATAAATCATGATAAATATAAAGTCTTGAAAGTTTAATGTACCATTAAAACAACCTCTCTAAATATGTCTCAAAAGCCTCCTGGGAGACAGAACGTGAGAAAAAAACTACTTTATGATCAATAATTTTGATATCTACGACTTTCTCTTAAAGTTGAGGATTTTGGAAAATATCCATCTTTGTATTTTGAGTTTTTCCATTGGTACTTTTTCTAGCATTTTGTTTAAATTGAGCCTTTTTTCAGAAACAATGGATTATTCTAGAAAACTTTGTTGAACGAAATCTCGTAAAATTAAACTTCCCTTTTTTTATCAACCAGTAACTTCTAGCTTGTTTAAGTCTCAATTACTTACCTATGGCGTAGTTAATTAAAAAAAATTGCCAGCCCTAGCTATTGTGACCCAGGATAATTGAGGGCCCTCTTTATTAATTACCATTATAAAAAAGTTAAAACATTATTACCTGCAAGTTCGTCTGTAGTATCTGACAATCGAGGAATGACAGCCGAGTCAAAAAGAGAGCTAGAAAGGAATAAATAACAATCGTATGGAAAGTCTCGACAATTTGACGACTAACCTTAAAATTAAACATAAATAAATAATAATAAGAGATTTATTCTTCATGTTTTCTTGAGAAAAATGAATCTATTTACTTTGTCATGTAAGCAATATTAATTTTGTTAATTAATCTCTTTTTGTCGCCATCTGGTGCAGTCCTTATGGGGTTTGAATGACCCTCTTGTTTGGCAACAGTTGGCTGGTACTTATTACTAAATTAAGTAATTTCCCTATTCGCCATGGAGACAGATTTTCATGGATTTAACAATTTAATTGTTTTAATTTATATTTGGAAAATTATTCTAACCTTTGTTTGTGGGATCAAGAAACTAGTAAAAGTAACAATCACTAAAGATTGATTGTATTCAGTATTCCTAACTCTTAGGTGAATTATGCTCATAATCGTAGCAAATTGGGGAAATACTAGAATCCTCTAAGTCAATGGAAACATATATTAAAACAATTATATGGAGAAAATATATCAGATGCATAACCAGGAGAGACGTAAAGTTTTTGTGAAGATTCAAAATGTTGAACGTAAAAACTTTTTAATGGAGAAAGCTTAAAAATAAATTCTATTATTAAAAATTTTAAAAAATAAAAAAGTGAAAATTTATTTAAAAAATTGAAAAATAGTTTTAAAATTAAATTTAAAAACAATAAAATTCATAAATGAATAAAAATATATTTTAAAAAACATTTATTGAATTTTCAAATAAACTTAAGCAGTTTTAATCACAGTTCTGTTTTATGATATTGAAGATTTCAGTAAGAAATTAATGTCTCTTAAATTTGTCTGAATATCGAGGAATAATGAATTTGTGTAGGGAAGAAAATCTTGCTTTTCAATAAATTTTTATGACTTTATAAATTAGCAATTGCAGTTTAGTTGTTTGTTTATATTATTTATTTACTAGTTTTCTTCAAATGAGTCTAATTTTACAATTTAAATGTACCGAGTTACCAAATACCGAGTTACCTATGGACCCCACGCCTTTAAATGACCCTCTGACAACAGTTTCAAATATTTTATTGAGTTGATAACAATTGAAAGAAAACGCAAAAAATGGAGGAAAGCATTTCTGAGCTAATACGCTTATAAACGAACTAACTACTCAGTTGAAAGGAAAACTCAAATATAAATTCGGGCGTTTAGGTTAAATTTAAAATTTTTATTCAATAAGTGGCGATAGTAAAAAATTGCGTTCTACTGACTGAGTCAGTCAGTGATATAATATGCATAAATATGTATAAAAAAAGTATGACTAATTAATAAAGTTAACAGAGCATAATTAATTTTTGATGTATTAATTTATTTTCATAAATTTTAATAATTATTAAAGTTAATAAATAATTTTAAGTAAGAAAATTATTATGTGGCCTAATATTGTCTGTTTATGTAAAAAGCAAACAAAGTAATTAAAAAATTAAAAATATTTATTTTTTAAATAATTTTAAATTAATTTTCAAAATAGGTTTAAACGTTTCAAAATTGTATGAAAAACCCTGTAATGAAAAACTATAAAACGCTGACTACCCAATAAGAATATTTTTATTGAATGCAGTCATAAGTTATGAAACGCAGCCGATAAATACGTTACTCAATAAACATGTTTAAACAAAAAGTTTGCGAATATTTCTAGCCAAAAATCAAACTTTTTAAATCAAGTTCAAGAAGCCTAAATTCAGATTTTAGCAAAACCAGATATTCAGTTATTTCATTAAAACAGAAATATCCTGGTACCAGAATATCAGAATGGTATTGAGTTATGGCAAAACATTATCAATAAGGTGTACATCCAGGGATCCAGAAATTGAAGCAATGTTTACGGAATTTGACTGCTAGGATCCAGAAATTACTTTATTTTACGCAATGATATAGTATTTTTAAAACCTGTGTAAACAAATGTCTCATTTTGTTATTCTTGCTTAAATAAACATAAAAACCATTGATAATTCAAACGTGTGTGATTATAACTTTTAATGATGTATATTAGAATGTCATGTCTTGTTAATCCATTTCTTAAACAAACAACAAAAACCCTTTGAATATTTATACTTTGTTTGAATGGGCATTTTTTTGTAAGTCTACTAACAGGTATAAAATTTTACAGTATAACGTTTGTTGTTTCATAATTATGCTGTTTTACTCTTTTACAGTTTTCATTGAGTGCACTCATCCATTTTAGTTCAATGCCAACATCATCTTATAAACAGTCAAAATTCAAAATCATTTTACCTTGTAAGCTACTTATTCTTAGAAATTGTTGGAATTTCAAGTTTGCTTGTTTTGGACGTCAAAACCAGGTGGAATTCATTAATTTTAATGTTGGAAAGATTTTTGGAATTAAAAGTTTCATTGAAAAAGACAGCTTCAGTTTCTAGACAGTCTTTTGGGCTCTCACCTTGAAATCTCTTTAAAGAAATACATGAAGGACAGACTCAGATTATTTTTTTTGACTTTCCAACGGTAGCAACATGGATTCAGTTTGTGAAATCACTATGCTGAAAAGTACTTTAATAGATAAGGCTCAAAAGCTGAATGTTACAGTCAATAAAGTGACCAAATTTGAAAATGAAACAGTTGATAATAGAGATTCAATTTCTGATGAAAAGTCCAATATCATGACAGTACGGTTACCATTGCCTTGAAAAAGGACAGTAGCGAAAATTGTGTTCATCAATAAATGTTATCAACTAAAACCAATACAATTGATGCTACGATTCAACGGGAACTGGAATTCTTCAGAATAATGGGCCAAATAGAGTAGAGTGATGGAAGTTCTGTATAATACATTAATAAGTGTGCGACCTACTAGTGTAGACTCCGACAGCAAAATAATACCAGGAATTGAAAGATTGAAATATTGCACTCCTAATTTCCTACAATATTTTGCGAAAAAGTAATCCAAACAGAGAGAAATAATGTTCTGAAAGTTATTGTAAGGGATATTCAGGAAACTGAATATTTTTCTCTGAGAATTAATTGAACACCATATAAATCACCAATTACATCAGCTTCCAGACGACTTTACAGCTCATTGCTGAAGACGTAAATCAGAAGCCACAGATAAAGAACACAACAGAACTTTAAGCGGTCAAGCATCATCTGAAATCTTGATGATATCACTAATGAAAATGTTTGATGGCTACAAGAAAAATCTAAATGAAAAACGCGAGGTTCAATACACTGACAGAAGCAGACGTGTTTGCGTAAGAAAAATATATCACAACGACACATAGCTTTGATTAAGTAACACCTTTGAAGCTTATCAAAATTAAAAACTAGTGAAAATATAAAATGTTAGCCCTTAAATATTGAAACTTTTAGTATTAAATTTTTTAAAAATCTTCGTATTCAAAATATTGTCTGAATACAAATGTATTAACATTTTAATGAAATTTACTATTCACCTCTATCTACAGTATACACAAGGATGTCTTATATTAAAAATAGCACATATCAATTGGCTCGTTTGATATGTGCTTGTATTTAATGGCAAAATAATATGACGTATTGAATGAGATGCTAAGCTCGTAGTGTAGTTAAAGCTTGTTCAATGATATTTATTATTTATTCAATTATAATAATTATTTTTTTTAAAAATATTTTCGTGAACTATGCTTATTCAAAATGAACTTCTTGTTTCTGTAACGCTCAGGCATTATTAAAAAAACATGTATATGATAATATGTTTAGGCCCCCCGATTTCGAGCTTAATTTAAAATTGGATTTTAAAAAAATACCGTTTTGTCATTTATTTCATTTTCATATATTTTAGGAACAATTTGTTTTTGAAACTAAACTTTCTTGATACTTCTCATTAAAGCTTTATTAAAGATCTAGCAAGTTGAAGAAATTCACACTTTAGCCCGTCTACCATTGAATTTTCAAAAATGTTTATATGAAACTATTTTTCCTTCGACTTCCTTGAATTTTTAATTTTCTTTAATTAGGATCCAAATATGTTTTCTTACATCTTTTGTTACTCGGCGTATTTAGATAATGAGATTCGTCTCTACCATTGCTGACGAAGCTTTTAAAAAATGTTTTATTGAAATTCCTCACGTTTTTCGAATTTTATTCAAAAAAGGAGAAATTTCTGGGAAGTGCCAAAGGAAATTATTCATTCTTTTCAAGATTTTATCGAATTCTCTTGGGCAAGAGTTAAGAGCGTAATATAAATTTTAATCCAAAAGATACGTGAATAAAAACTTACTTTTAAATCGAGTTGCCGTTTAAGAGTTGTATAATCATCATTGAATAAATAATTGAGACCTTACCCTCAAGACTCTCCTTCAAATAGCAACATAGATAAGTGAGCGATAAAAATGAGTCTCTCGAATAATAGTTGTAGAATGTTATGATTGAAACTTGGAAACTCATTTACAAATAGTAAAAGAAGTCAGAACTGTTTTAAATAAAAAGGTCAAACTTCCAAAAATTTACTTTATTAATTTATCTACATAAACCTCATTTATATTTCATTTAGTGAGACTTATGTGGACTCGGCTCATTTTATGGGGTATTCAATTTTTTTAAATTTTTTTAACTTTTTAAATTTTTTAAAAATCAGTTCTGCATCAGTTAATCCATAAGAATTATATTCCTTAAACGTTACTAAAAAAATAATTTACGAATTTCGATTGTTTTAATCTGTGATTATATTTGTCACTCACTATTTGATTGGGATTATGAAGGAATGACATTTTAAGCCTGGGGAAATCGGAAGCTCCACGCATGACTGCGTTGAATAAAACTCATATAAAAACAACAGTTGAATTGTGTCGCAGCCAATAATGAAAAATTTATTATTATTATTTTGTTTTCTGTTCGTGTGGATTAGGTGAGATTTTTATAAAATATATTTTCATAAATATATAAAAAGCTTTTGATTCAGTCATTGTGACGTTTTTGCACTGCCAAGTTTTGATTCAAATTTATCGAATTCCGTCGAATCTGAAAGTCGGTTTCTTGATGTAAATGTTTAAAGGAAAACTTCATCTGATTTGTTTTAGATAAGATATTTGAAGACAATTGCGTCCTCCTCTGTAGGAGTGGAAAATGTAAGGATGGCAAGTGTTTACCTTTAATTTAGGATCGGCTGGAATAGTTGTTGAAATAAAAGGTTTTTGGGAAATTTTTAACTCCTAAATAAGAGGATTTCAAAAAAAGGATAAAAAATTTATTTGGCATTTATTTATTTGTTTAAATAGTGCTTCCAAAATAATTTTGAAATGGGAGATTAAAATGTTTGTTTACTTTAATATTGTACTTGTAAGAACTCATGTGTGGAAAACCAAAATAAAATTGACTACTTAATTTTTATAAGTAGACGAAATAAATAATTTATTTAAATAGCCAAATTTAAGAAACCATGAAATGCATATCGCTAGATACTTTCCCAAACAATCTCGCATCCGATATAAAATATGCATCATTAATCATGATGTTGACACGAGTCGCATGGGATGATCCGAGAGTTTGGCAGTGCGTCGTGCCAGGCAAATATTTTCTGTCAATATTTTTTAACTCATTCTTTTAAAATTAAGGCACTATCGATTTTATTATTGATTAAAATGGCCTCTGGTGTGTTCATGGTCAATGATTTGAGTTTAAATTGTGATGCCCGAGAGTTTTATGACGTTAAATCATGTCAGTTTTGTTTGAATTAGTGAAATTTTACGTAACATTTATTTTTCTAATAATTTATTCTATCATAATAATAATATTAATAAATTAAATTAAGATAATCAAAATTTTTTTTAAAAATTTAATAAATAATTTAAAATTTATTAAGTTCACTATTTCATTAAAATTATATTCACATTCCTGAAACATAAATATTGAAGTGCAATCGATAGAAAATTTTATTGATTTATGTGCTAGCTAGTTTAAAATCAATATTTCAAATCTTTTTCTTTTGCGTATTTCAGAACTTTTTTAGATCGAATAAAACAAACTTATCTATGGGCGCCCGCAGAAAATTTTCTAGGGGCGGGCAAAATATTTTTAGTATTTTTATTGTAGTTTTAATTTACTGTAGCGTATTTGTATGGTGAACGAACGGACAGGACAAAAAATATTACAATATAAATTTAAAATAAAATTTATTCTTTAAACAAGAACTAGAGTCGTATATTATCACTACCAAACATATCTACAATTTTGTCCATAAAGTATTTTTTGTTGCAGTATGCTTAACATGCACGATCCAGACAGACGTTCATCTGACATTGTAGATCTAAGCCATGTTTTTACACTATGTAATGTGCTGAACGATCGCTCCATCGTACATGTTGTTGCTGGTAATGCTAGGAAAACTAGTAAAGCATACCTGACACTCGGATAAAACTTTGTAAAAGGTAACACGTCGATGAAATTTTATCTAGTTTTGTATTCTCGCGTTTTCCAAAAATCAAACCAACACAAGGCTTTAGTTTCAAAATTATTAATGTGGTATACCTGATTAATAGTAGACATTATATCATTAAACTATTGACAATTCAGTTTGCACAATTTCGAAGGATGTAGCAGCGCTAAGTTAAATTGTGCACTGTTGGCTTCATAAAATCGACTCCTGTTGTGTTAATTAGAAAATCTAAGTATGGAATGTAAGCTGTTTGTCTGAAGTACTCTTCAATACTTATGGCTCCCAGATTACTTCTATGCTTTTGTCTTCCACACTGTATTTAGATAATCAGTTCAATATCCACTTTCTGTCCGAGTTGTGCTGTTTTCTTAAAATTATCCCTTAAATAGTTATCGGAATCACATCGTTAAAGTTTTACTACACTTAGCAGGTTTTGAACTTGCAGTTGGACTTCTGGAAGATCAACTTGAACATCTTGAAGAGCCTGAGTAACTGGTTCCAGTATGGCAGAGTACTACGAAATAATATTGAGACAAAATAGAGACGTGCTGGACTTTGATAAACAATATAACTGATGTGCAGCCTGTTGTGTATTTCCACTTACATGTAATGAAAATTCTTCTAGATGACAATAAATATCTAGAAAAAATCCGAATACTTTAATCACTTAATTGTCCATCTTGTCTCACACAGAAGAAGAATATTTGGGACAGAGGACCTTCTTTTTGGGTTTTCACGAAAAAATGTAATAATTCCATTGATAGTGTAGCGCCAACTTGGCGATAATGTTGCTTCAGGCTGGCCAACGTTCTGTCTCTCCACACTTTCTTTATGCTAACACAAAGTGATTTAAAATAAAAGTAACATTATTTGACTATTTTCTGTTATTGTAATTGTATATGGAGTTTTTGAAAAGGAAATTCAAGTTACTTCCAATCGAACAGTATTAGTTTGAACTATAAATCAGATTGAGATTTTTTAATTGTCAAGTATGAAGTAAGAAATTTTATTAATTATATATTTTTTAATTATTATTAGTTCTATTCAGATTGATTCTATTAGTAGAAAATTATTGGGAAAAGATTTTCTTGGAGTTTTCCCTCTACATAAAATTTCATATACCGATGTTAACAAAGCTTTGATTGTAAATACTCAATCATCTAATCTCAGTGGCGAACATTGGCTTGCAATTTATGTGAAACCAAATAAAATATATGTATTTGATCCAATGGGTTTCTATTATCCCCCTTTATTAATTAATAAACTAGAATCGATGTTAATGTCTATTGAATACAATCGAATTCGTTATCAAAATCCGATGACAAAAACATGTGGACAGTATTGCTTAGCTTGGTTAAAAACAATGAAAAATAAATAAATTTATTGAATAAAGTTTCTTTTCAAAATTGTTTTTTAATTATAAGTGTAATTAAAGATGAATTATGTAATAAGTATTACTTTTAAAGAATTAAGTTCAGAGGATTATATGTATTTAAATGTTTTTGGTGTTATGTAATTAAGTGTGTTTTATAAACTAAATTTTACTTGGTCTATCATGTAACTACTTACATGTTTGTTAATATATAACTGAATGCATTTTTTTAAAAATTCACTTTTATCAAATACCAAACTTTAGTTTATCATATTTTTAATTATTTTTATTTTTAGAAAATGGAATCCGTCAACATTATAATTAAAGATTTAAAATCATTAATAAAAATGATCAACAAAAATGTTTAAAATGTTAAAACTTCGATTCGCAAAAATAAAACAGAAAATGTAAGTACTATTAAATTTTAACTATCATATCATAATTATAAAATGATAATTAATTATATTTGAATTAAATTTAATATTAACATTTTATTAATTTAAACACAATAAATTCAAAATAATATGATAAAAAAAAATAAATAAAAAACTATGACGAATAAAGTTAAATAAATTTTATTTAAATACATTTGGCTTCAATAATTTTCCAAATTGGTCGAATAGTCTGGTTTCTTTCTTTATATCCTTGAATTCTTATTTTAATCATAAAATGTTCATTTTCTTTTTTATTTTCATAATTACATTCTTTTTCACAATTCATAGAAGTGAATTGTTCATTAAAACTAATATCTTTGTTGATTGCTAGTAATAACTATGTTATATTTTTTCGATCAATTTCTCCAATTTCACAAACTTTCATATTATATAGGATTTGTTTCAATGTTGTTGGTTCCTATTAAAATTTATTAATAATAATACTTTTAATGAAAATACTTACTCTAAATGAATATATGATTAGAAATTTTAAATATTCCATTGAATATTGTAAAAACATTACTGGTGAATTTCTGCTTAAACTTATAGCATTTACGGAATTTTCCTCAAGAATTAACTTGACAGCTTCTTTTCTAACCGAGATTTCTATAAAAACAATTAATGAATAATTACATAATATGAAAAACATTTACTTTTATTCATTTTATGATTTTAAACTATTTTAATCTACTTATATAAGATTTTCAAAATAAAATTAACCAATCAAAATTCATTTATTCATTGTGTGTAAAATTAATTTAATGTTTATATTTTAGTGATTTATTTTAATGATTTTTAATGATTTATTTTAATGATTTTATGATTATATATTTAATTTTTTCTTTTATTATTACAGGTAATCTTTACCCCAATTTTTGGAATTCTCCACAACATGATGGAAATTGTGATACGATTATGGAGAATTATTATTCTCATACCTATAACCATATCACCAATTTTATTTGTCCCACGTGTAAAACCACCCATAAAATGAATTATATAGACTTTTATTCAAACTATAAGGAACATTTAACACAGTTTAACTGTAAGAGAAAATATATTTTTAAATTACCATTGACTGATAATAATAATAATAATAATAATAATAATAATAATAATAATAATAATAATACAAAAAAGAAAAGAAAAACAAATAATAATAATAATCCACGCTCTT
Source organism: Schmidtea mediterranea (assembly GCA_022537955.1). Classification (NCBI taxonomy): domain Eukaryota; kingdom Metazoa; phylum Platyhelminthes; order Tricladida; family Dugesiidae; genus Schmidtea; species Schmidtea mediterranea. Next base: position 46,936,729 of record CM039681.1, read on the forward strand.
CGAAAGTTCCTAAAATTATAGATACTATTATACTTTCTGACTCTGACGAATCAAAGATGGTTGATGATGTAATAATCATTTCTGATTCAGATGATGTTTCTGATATTCCTTCTGTTATTGTTAATCAATATGGTGGCTCGATAGCACATATTGTTAATTTCAATTTAAACCAATCACATGCCATTGTTAGAATGGATTTTTCGAATTTAAATTTAAAGTTAATTACAGTACCCACACAGTTAATTAATAAATTAAATAATGTTCTAATAAAATGGGATCTGTTAAGATTCAATTTTGTATTGATGTAGAGTTTGAAAAAAATGGAGAATTTCAATCTTTCATCATTTCAAACTCTGCCAATAATGAGTGATTCATTTTTAGATGAAGGCGCTACTCTTGACGAAAAAATAACATTAATTAATGACAAAGGTAGTAGCTGGGTTATAAATAAAATAAAAGAAATTCATTTTGTTCTTACCAAGTTTTCACAAATAAATCGGTTGAGTAGTCATGGATTTATTCCACCATTATCCTTATTAAATAAACATTGTACTGTAAATGTTGCTAATTCCGATAATTTATGCTTCATTTACAGTATTTTAGCTATTTTAAATCATGAAAATATAAGTAACCATCATAGAAATGAAACCTTTAGCTACAACACATCTGAACTTGACTTTTCACCTTCGGATTTACCTATGAAACTTTGTGACATTCAAAAATTTGGAGCTAAAAATCCAAATCTTTTCATTAATGTCCTTATGTATGATGAAAATAATTTCATTAATAATTTTTCTAACACCCTTATGTCGAAATAATTCATCGTTCTAAAGTTAATTTTATTAGAAAGCCTTGATTCTTATAATTATATCGCTGTTACTAAATTAGATAGGCTTTTAAATTATAGGAATCATTCTTTTACTGATACTAGAGTTCAAAGTATATGGTGTTATCGATGTCTAAATGGTTTTCGCAATATAATTTCATTAAATAAACATAAAGGGTTGTGTGATAAAAATCAATTAGGCACAACTCGTTATACATTACCTTTAAATAAAAACTTGGAATTTAAGAATTGGGCTAAAACTGTAAATCCTCCTTACGTATTTTACGCTGATTTTGAGGCTATCTTACCTTCAGATGACATACATTTTCAAATACATATACCGATTTCGGCCGGTTTATTTTTAATTAACAATTTTACAGGTGAAAAATCATATAAGCGTTTCCTGTGTGATGATTGTGTAGTTAATTTTCTACAAGAAATAAATAATATTTCAATTAATACTGTTTTACCCTTTTATCAAAATAATTATAAAAAGAAAATATTATTAACAGACTCAGACATTCTTTCGTTTTCTTCGGCAACTTGTTGTTATTTGTGTAATAAGATTTTATCAATACCTGTTAAGGACCATGATCACTTTACTGGAAAATATTTGAAAGCAGCTTGTTCCAAATGTAATATTTCTCGACAAATAAGGTTTGAATTTCCAGTTGTTTTTCATAATTTGAGAGAGTATGATCTTCACCATATCCTCAAGTATGGTATGAGTGATTTTAACAAGTGGAAAATAAGTTGTATTCCTGTAACAAGTGACAAGTTTCTTTCTTTGTTGGCAAGAATCAGTGGATTAACTGTAAAATTTTTTGATTCTTGTCAATTTATTAATATTTCATTAAGTAACGCAGTTAAAACATTGACCACTGTTCCTTTAGCTCGTTCGGGATTTGTAGGTAGTATTATCGATACTAAAGGCATTTCCCTTATAACTTTGCAACTTCTCAAGAAGTTTTAGAAACTACATATGAACTTCCACCAATTTGGGAAGATGTAACTGAAGCCGAATATAGTAAGGCTCAAAATTTTGCATTAATGATCCTATGAATCCTTGGAGAGCTTCGAATACATTTTCAGCGAACAAGTGACTGTTAATTAATTTATTTTTTTATCCTTTTTATACTTATTTTTTGTACGTTTCATAGTAGTTTAAGCACAACAAGCACCCCAGACTGTCCCGATACTCTTTTTACATGAAACTCGGCCGGGCTCTAACAAATCCACATTATAACAAATACATAAAATATTAAAGTCGTTATGAAATCAAAGCATAATTGTTATATTTAGTATTGCATAATATAATTGATGTCAGAAGTGGGATCTGATATAATATTTAATATTATATTATAATTTTTTTACCTTTTTTGACATTATTAACCTGGGAATTTATAGCCTTTTAACTAATCTTCCCGGTTTAACACTTTTTACAATTGAAAAGTGTTACATGTTCTTCGGTCACATTCTCCTTGGGTGTCCTGACTTACAAACCTCTTTCTGTGTAATTCTCTAATTCAAAACTTTCTTTTGTGCAATTCATTTACTTTTCTGCAATTTATGATAAAATTTTTTTTTAAATAAATATTTTAACATTGTATCAAAAAAGTTATAAACTTAGATATTTATTTGTTATCATTCTTTTGTTTGAGGAAATTTTTTTATTAATTTCTTAACAAAAATAAACCAAACATAAAGTTGTTTGAATATAAAAGAAAATTTCATCCGAAAATATTACACGAAATTTAAACAAAAACAATAAATTATTCATCATTATAACTATTCATATTCAATATCAAAATTCCAAATCTCAATATTTCTTGATTTAAATAATAAAATGATATTTTCCGCGATTTTTGTCACGAAAAATCCAAAATCGTTCCCTAAAATATTCATAATTCTCCCGAAGATTTTACTGAAGAAGAAAAAAACTAGAAGTTTGACCGCGAATTATATTATTAACATCAATTATTCAACCCAAAACGAACTTGATAGTTTATTCTTGACTTCCAAAACACGACAACAGTGAGCATATTTCCCCAGTTGATAGAGAGGGGGAAAACAATGACCCGGACAGTTGACAGTTACGATAACAACATATCTTCAACACGATCTGGTTTGGATGTTGAAAATAATCCCATTTGAATTGTATATACCGATCATGTTCTCTGTTAGACTCTGCTGATAACGTTGTAACATTAATTATTTTTTTTTACTCCCAACCCGATTCAGTTCCGTCAAAGTGGCAATCGCTCTCTATTAGCATATTGGATTCGACAGTGGGAAAATTGGCGGGATTATCTAGGATTAATGCCTATGTGACCGGTTTCAAATTGATATTTCACTTTCTCCTTCAATCGTCATTGGAGTTTAAAAACACATTAATGGTATTAGGAAATAGCAGATCCCCACGAACAGAAAGTGTAAGCCTGGTTGAAGGTCGATAAATAATTTAAATATAAACTATTATCATTTTTTTTACCAAATTTTTTTTTATATTATTTTTAAAATTGCAAATTATTTGCATTTTAATTAAAAATAAATTTTAAATATGAAATTGAGATGTTAAAAAAAATTTTTGTAAATATTAAAATTTTAAATTATAACTTAACGATTTTAATGAACTATTTATTAATATCGATAATTAATTATTTATTAATAGTAAAGAATATTATAATTAATTCTATTTGATGCATGCATTGAAATTATTGTTGATTGTTTTATTATTAGCAAAATTCACCGAGTTGTTTATATAAACAAGGATGAGTAAATTGTTGTGATATGAAATTATGAATTACCTTAATAAAAACAATTGAAATATTTTATGATGGCGTAAGTCCCCCCTCCTAAGGTTAATGTAGTAAGAGAAGGTGCGACATTGAATACTATTTTCATGAGCTCGGTTTTAATTGCAAAAGTGTTTTAATCGAATAATAAAAAAGATATGTTTGTTTAAATTATTAATTATAAAAAAAATTCAAGTTTCTTATTATGAATAAACTTTAATAACTGATATTATTTAATGTTTTAATTTAGGTTATCAAAAAACTGTTTTTGTTTTATTCTTTTTATATTTCTTATTTTGTTTTTATTTCTTATTATCTTAATTTATCAATATTGCATTATTTATTTTTGTTATTGAATTAGATTTGTCTTTAAAAATAAATAATTATTTTATTTTTGTAAATAGAAAATTTGTAAACACTTTTTAAGGCGTTTTATAATTCTTAGCATAGGGGCTCCAAATTTAACAAGACGCCACCGTAAGTAATTAGTAAAATAATTATATTAAATGCAAGGAAAATAATAAAGATAGTGTGAATAAAAAAAGTGCTATGTGTTAAAAAATATAAAGTATTTTTAAAAAATCTTTCTTTAAACTCAGGGGTAATGTCACAGTTTTATTCTTTAAAATGTAATATACCTTGATTATTTTAAATAAGTATCACGGCTTCTTCAATTTTTCACATTGACTCTGGACAAGTGCGTAATTATAAATTTATCTGGACCCCAAATGACTTGATTTTTTTCAAACGCTTAAAAGCAATTGATAACTGAAAATTGCATTCACAAAGTACCCTTAAATAAGCTCATTGATAAAGTGATCCAGATAAGGATTTTGGGGCATTACGGTAACAAACAATTTGGGCCGGGAGTTTTCAGTAACAAGCAATTCGGTAGGAGGAATGATTATGTTGGGCAAATTTTGCCACGAACGAACAACAATATAAAGTATTGGCATTTAATATTTAACAGAGCGTTTGGAGTACACCATATCAATATATACATGTTTCTTGGTGATATATAACTTGAACAGAACAAAAACAAAACAGCAATCAGTCAGTTATCTACTGGACAAGAACCAAATCAACATAAAAAAATAGTACGCTTCACTAACTCGTCGTTTGGGGAATTTGGTTCAGGATTACGTTCCTGTCACACATAGATAAGATTTTCTGTGTTGGATTTCTCAAATTGTTGCATATTAAAAGATCATAATAAAAATGTATTTGTGACACTATTGAAGATTTAATATTTCCCTATTATTTATGACGTTATTGAAGGGGGCAAATACAATGTTACCGATTTGCCTGTTACCGAACAGACTGGTCACCCCAGATAAGCCATAAAGCATTTTTGAAAAATATGCTTTGATTTTTCATGTATCCTTCACTTCCTGCTGTAAATTTCTAAATAAATGATTTGACATTTAAACAAAATATAATTACACGCAATAAAAAAATAATATTTTGGTTTAAATTAAAATATTAAAGGATCTTAGGTGGCTTAGTAGATTGTAGAATTGCTTGTTTATTTTATAAGAAAGGAATTTGTTGTTTAAAATGAAATTCCAGAATTTTTTTTGTTCGAAATGCTTACAGTATCAGAACGGTCTTATGGAGCTCTCTGTGAACTGCAGAACTTCCGGAAAGATAACAACGATATTTATAGACATCAATATTTATAATTTTGGTTTTGATTTGATTTTTTTTAATTTCAAACATCATTTTATCCAGATTATGAAAATGAAATAGTGAATCAAATATCAACTTTAAAGCGAACAAGTATGGACATGACATCAAGTACAGACATGAATTATTAATAAAAATTAACAAGACTTTTTTATCATACATGAGAATTCATGAGAATAAAATGAAAATAACCAATTGGTAAATGAAAGCCTTTTAATTTACAACCTCCAAGGTATAAGTGCATTTAGACAGACATTTGAAAGCCGATTCAAGGAAAAATATAAATGTATAATATTTCACATAACAAAAATATAACCGTACTTTATTATTATTATTTTTATTATTTAATATTATTATTTATTATTATTATCATCATTATGATTATTTAATATTATTATTTATTATTACTAAATATTATTATTATTATTATTTTTATATTATAATTTCTCAACGTTTATAGCATAAAAATTAATTTTGAGGTCGACAATATTTATTTATTGGAAAAAATTTCAAATCATTTCTCATAACCAATAGAAATCGAGATGCTGGCGGAGTCGTGAAATAATATTCAAGCCAATTATATTGATTGGAGAATGCGAAAATCATTTAGATATTATTATCAATCAGCAGAATTTTCCATTCATTGTTGTCAATGGAATCTAATCGATTTCACCACCTGCTTCAATCCGGCGTTGGCATAAATTCATACGATTCATCCAAGACTGGTGGATATCATGACTATTTTTATGAAAATGGAAATCATTTTTCAGATATTAATTTGAACTACATCTCTGATCCCTATCGATTTAATTATGATTCAACGGAAGCTACAACGACTTTTGAAAAAGAATCCTCCCAACTCGAGAAATTCGGTAAGTCATATTATAATAAAATATAAATTTCATGGTTTGTGAGTAGCATGAGATTGCTGCTCACTCGTGCGCATCGGATGCTTTGTCGATATTTTATATAACATCAATTTTTTATTATATATTACAAATCCAAGTTAATGGCTCAATAAAAATATTATATTCCTTTTTATCGTTTTTAAAACATACAACTATTTCCTGTTTTTTTTATTATAGCATATTTCAATGATTCTTGTTTGCCAGAGGAAACGAAATCTGACTGGAGCAAGTCGTGTGAAGAACCAATCGAAAGATCTGACGCTAGTCCACACATCATGAGAAAGAGGCCCCGAACGACATTTTCTCAATCGCAACTATTGGAGTTGGAAAAGGAATTTATTCATACCGCTTATCTGGATCGAGCAAACCGAATCTCTTTAGCAGGCAAATTAAATCTGAAAGAAAAACAAATTAAAGTAAGAAAGTATTAATTAAAGATAATTTTGAAATTATTAAAAAAAAGACTTTACATTTGATTTTGTTTTGTTGACGTTTTTTAAATATTCTAATAGCCAACAAAGAGGACATTTGATTCCGCATAAAGTACCTATGAGTATGAAAGGAAATTAGTAAAACATTATAGACTTGATTGTAAAATACCCGGTAATCAAAAATTCGTCTACAAATATTTGGTATACTGATTCATAAGAGGGGGGGGGGTGAGAGGTACACGACTCAAATAGATAATTAATTCATATAAACGTATGTTACGTCACACAAAAAGTTTGGTGCTATTATATTTTAATTACGAATTCTTCATTATAGGATCTGCTCTACTTACTTACATGATATTTTAGTTTAGAATAAAAGAGAGTCTAAATGATTTGAAAATGTTAAAATGGATTTGAGATCCATTTTCAGGTGTTGAGAAAACAGAAATTAACAATAATAATAATAAATCATTTAGACCGCTGTAAAAGGGTCTAAAAGAAAAAACGAACTACAAATAATAGTTGAGTGAAATACAGCTAGAATGGAAATATAAGTTTCTTCACGACACCCATTTCTTTCAAAATAATTAATTTTATAAAAAATCTATAATAACTGAAGCGCGTCTGTCTTTGGATTCATTATAAATAATCAAAATTTTACCTTTACTTTAATTTTTTTTTCCAGAAATATTACAGTTTTACACTAATATAGTTTGAAAATCGACCTTTCTCTATCGAATGATATACAATTTATTCAATTTCATCATATATTTATTTAAAACTGTTATTTATTTTTGTAAATATAATATACATTTACGTTACTAATTGTTTAAATTATTTGAATTTAAAATTCGATACTGTCAATATTGTTTAATTGTGGGTACAGGGACGTAGCTAGGGGGTAGCATAGGGGGAATTTAATCCCCCTTAAATAAAAATATTTGACACATTTACTTGTGTAAAATATTTTTTTTTATTTTCCATGTGAACTTTTAACATTGCTCGATGAATCGCAATAATTATTAATTTTTCCCCTCCCCCCACAAGCTGAAATCCTAACTACGTAACTGGGTGGGTAAATAACCTAACTTACTAAATAAATAATTACATTTTAGAAAAATTATTTTATTAAATTTTAATGAGGAAAATAAATAATATATTATCAACTTTGATAAACTTATTTTGATTTTTATTTACTACTGATATAGTGAATATTTTTTAATGTTTGAAGGAAATGCTAATGAATTGAATGTCTATGCATAAAATATGAAAAATTAATACTACAAAAATCATTTTTGGGATATTTATGCAGATAACTTTCTACTTTTGATTAAGGTTTGGTTTCAAAATAGACGAATGAAAAGAAAACGAGACGAAAGCGAACAGAAACGTCGAAAATCGCTTAATGAGAATCTGCCCGATTCGTCAAATACAATTGTAGATCACAACAAATTTCATTTGCCATTTCAAAATTCAATGAGTCGCAGTTCGAATCAATGTTCAGAATCAGCGACGGGAAACATTCCATGGAACCTGGATAATGGGTTCCCCAGCTACAATTTTGATAGTTCCTGTCCTCGAAGTCCACTTGCAAAAAACGATTGTCTCGGTCATTCTGGCTTTAATTTCGAGTCGTTTATCAATCATTACAATCAACTATACGATTTTCCATCGACAATTGAATCTCAATATCCATATAATGTCGACAATCCGGCATTTATTTCCTATGATTCTTCCTTTCACAACAACCTTCCAAACTGCAATCAATCCTCCCATTTTCATTATTGCTCAGAATTTCCTTATGATGAGCTACAAAATTATCAGAACTATTATCAGAACAATTACTTCGAATAATTAAATTTGTGATTAATTGTTATCTCCGGATTAAAATTAATTAGATTCAAAATTAAATAATAAGGAGAAATAATTATAAATAAATTAAACTACTGACAACCGTTATCAGTAGACTAATTAATAACAAAAAATGAAATATGATTTTTTTTTAACTTACGCGAGTTTTCATTGTTAATAAAATTTATCCTGACTTAATTTTTGTTATCTTTTACAATTATTTTAAAGAATTATTCGAGACCATATCGCTAGAGGAAAGAACTGGAGTGATCTCTTGAATATTGTGTTTGGTCTTTATTCAAGAAAAAGCCGTAGTCTTACTTGCGACTCAGGCAAACCATAAATTTCGCAACTCGTAAAATATATTTCAAAAATCAATTTATTTTAATCATTGAAAACTATAATTGTATTTTTTAATTGAATGACAGTGTAAGAACTATTCTAAGGAACGCACTACTTCAAAGGTGAGTAAATTATAATTGCCGGTCAATTAATGACTCCTCAACCAGTGGTACTCGTAACCTTTAAGGAAAACGACTGCTGTTAACTAGGCGGGACATTAAAAAAACAAATCGAAACTTGAACCAAACTTACGAATAAAATTGACATTAATAAAGCCTAATATTGAAGACTAATGCAAATGGATATAAAAAAAATTGAACCAAAATATGCGTTAGTATTGCCGTACTCTGAAGGTTTTACAAATTATAAAAGGAAGTTAAGTAAACAGATGGGAAATTTAGAGTATAAGATCGTCTCTAATTCGTGTAAGGTACGCAATATGTTTATTAATAAATCAAAAACTCCGGTTGGATTGTGTTCTGATCTTCTTTATCAATTTACATGTAATGGGTGTAATGCCACATACATTGGAGAGACTTCCCGTCATCTCTGTACTCGAGTTCTAGAGCATTGTCGATTGAAGGGTTTGACCAATATTAGTGAGCACAATAGAGGCTGTAAAAGTGAAATAGGAATGTCTGATTTTAGAATTTTGTTGAAAAGTTTTAATAATTATTGGAAACGCGTGATATGTGAAGCATTGCTGATAAGGTCATTGGATCCAAAGATTAATGTACAAAGTGCTGTGACTACGAATGTTTTTAAATAGTTTAAGGATGTTAAATCATGTTTATGTATTGTTTTTTAATATTATTAAAGTAATTAAATTTTTAAATTACATTATTTTTTTAAAAAAATTATAATATAGATAAAAATTATAATATTTATATAAATAACATTTTAAATTAGTTAAAAGTATTTGAATATTTTTTAAATGTTTATTTATAACAAAATTAAATTAATATAAAAAAATAATTTGTTTAAATTAAAAGTTAATTCATAATATTTTTAGTTTGTTTTGTGTACCTGAAGGTTACAGTTATGCTGTCGAAATATATCGTACGAAGATTTTTTTATTGGCGTTATCTTTTAATTACACTAAACTGATTAAATTTTCATTTGGTTATGATTTATTAGTGACTATTATCTAATCTCTTTATAATATTTTCTACAAAATTTGACTATGAATCAGATTTATTTACGGTATTCACGAATTCTCGGCATAGCCTTTTTCAAGTGATTGCTATCATTACTTACCGAGACCATATAAAATACAAAATATATAAATTAATCTCCTATTTTTTTAAATAAATAAACTTTTAAAAAACCGTTGAAAAATCAAGGAGGTTCTTAATAGCCTCATCGCATAGGTAAAATTAACTGCCCTAGTGAGCGGAAAACATTTATTAGAAAATTTACCATAGAATATTTACGATTACATTACTTAACGCAAATTAACTTACTACCGCAAAACTCAGCGATTTATGAATTAGGAATGAAAAAGTGACAAATTCTTAACGAGTTTTTAGAATGAAATTTACGGGTCTATTTATACTAGTTTTGTGCCTGCCTGTTTACTACTATCTCGGACATTGAATATACGCCCATGCATTTCCATGCCTGCATGCAGTTATTTTTATCCATCTACTTTTCTATCATTTTTTAGATATGGCTCTTTTGTATGTTAATACAATCATAATTCAATCTTTTTTGGATTTATGATAATTTTTGCGGAATTATGGTAATGCAACCATTGTTTAATCTCTTTTATTTATTTCATCATTTTTCCTGATGGATTTCCAATTTAAGATGGTGATAATTATGCACTATAATGCTTTTTTATTATTTTATTTTAAATATATATTTTGTATTTTCCTTGTGTTTTTTATTTTATTTAAATATGTATTAATTATTTTTCTAGTGTCTTGATTTGTGATATTTTGTTTTAATTGGTGTGAGATAATGAATTTTATATGATCGTGGTGCGGTTTTCATGCCATGTATTTTGACGCATTTAAAAATTTATTAATTACGATTAATAGATAATCTGATTAATTAAAAAATTCCAGCTCTAGCCCAACACAAATAAGAAATAAATTAATGAGATGTAGGAAACCCGAGGATTTGTAGCCAAAATTATTAATTTCGAGAGGTAAATGACAATAAACAAATGAAAATGAAAAGTGGGTTTAATAATGAAAACGGTTTAAAAATGAAAGAAAATTTGGTAAACTTTTCAGCCGGTCGAAGAAAATTTCAAGAAGTTTAAAGATAATTCGACGGAAATATTAAATTTGTGCTAGTCGAAAATTCGTGAATATCAATAAAATATCTGATTCATAGTCAAACAATAAAAAAATTATTTATGTCATTATAATATACTATATTAATATATAAATATTTATATTTTACAATATGACGAAAACGGTTATTAAGAAGGAAAATTAAAAGCTACCAAAAAGCACTATTTCAAAGTTGAAGTTCAAAGATTTAGGGCTCACTGAAACCCCGCCCCCCACTTCTTTGAAAATCTTGTCTCTGTCACTGGACAAAGATATCCATTCGTATAGCAGTGTTAACGTTAACTTTTGCTTACATGGATTACATGTTACTAATATATAAATTTTAATAAAAGTCATTATTGAACGTACAAGCGCTATGCATAAAAAGCACTAATCCGAGACGCCATTTTCGGAAAAACTGTACATTTTGTTGCATTATTCCTCAAGCTTAGAAATAAATGAATAACAAACAGAATCACAATGAATAGACAAAATAGATAACCCGCATTTAATAAAAAAATAAATAGAATCCGTTGAAAACGAAATACATTAGTTTTCACCGCTTATAAATCAGTAATGCTCCCTACCGAGCGGCCGTTTCTTTTCATGATTACGGAAAATCATCGAAACAGAAGCTCTATTGACAACAGCCGGATGCCGCGGTTTATTTAAGAATTTTAAATTTTTAAGCAATTTTGTTGAGAATGAAGATTATTCTCATTTTTTTATTGGGAAAATTTTCTCCTTCAATATTGTACACAGTAATATATAATACCTTTTATTTACTACTGATAATTGTCAGTAGAAAGTAAATGTAATTGTACTAAATAAAGCTGAAATAATATTTGTTAAAGTGAGTCATAAAAGTAAAATAGAAAAAAAATAGAAACACAATTTACTTAAAATTAACAAAGTAGAAACTTGACAGAATATTGTACTTTCATACCAGTGAAATCAACAAAAATAAACAGTAATTTTAAAAGGACGTACGAATTACTAAATTGAGAAGTCATTACCATCTGTCAGGCATCCGTTTTTCCACCTTAATTCTAAAGCAAGAAATAATTTTCGATATTCGAAATTAGCGTTAATTTTATAATAAAAAGTAATTAATAAAACGTAAGCTGAATCTTAATTGAAAGGAATATTGCCGATTGCATTATTATTATTATTATTATTATTATTGCAGCTAAGATTTTGTAAATATTATAATTTTCCATTAATTTTCATGGACTCATATATTTTATAATTATAAATTTTGATACTCTAAAATACATATCCGATTTTTAAAATAAATTCATAAATATATATTTTATTATTTGTTTAAATTGTGTAATTATAAGAAAACAATCGTTAGAAGTGCGGGTAGAAATATTGATTATTATTTATTTATTAGCTAATTATAAATATTATTATTATTAAAAATGAGATTTTTTTTATTATAATAACTGCAATTTTTTATGTCATATAACTTTTTTAAAGTAAAATATTACAAAAAGATTGATAATTTCTTCAAGTATGTTACTGCTGTAATTAAATTTAAACAATTAATTCGACATGAGACTCTATTAATTAGCTTTGTCCCGGTGGAATTCGGTTTCGATTGATGTTTAAAAAAAATTAATTTCTCCATTAAATTAAAATAATTTATTTCAATAATAAAAATTTTTCGATCATGACGATTACAAGCATACGATATTTCGTTCAATGATATGAAACTTGCAATAGTTAGAATTTTAATTAATTTCACAACTAGACTACAATTTCACAAGACCCACTAAAAGAGTAAAGTAAAGAAAAACAAATTTCTACTCCCTCCCTCTTCTACCCACCCTGCACCTCAATCCGACAATCATTCGAAATAAATCCGACGAAATTCAATTAAAAATATTTCCAATCGAAATAGAAAAAATTGGTTTTATTGAGATTTTTTTTGAATGAAAAAAAAACATTGATAAAAGAAAATCAAATATTTTCTGGTGGAATTATGAAAGTTTATTGTTACGAAAAGTTGCAGTGTTACCGACAAAGAAATTCAATAAACCACAATCATTGATGAGAAAATTCATAGTCAAAATGCCGCGGCTAATGGTGACGGTGTCGTAAGATTTATGATCGAAAGTTTATGACTTCTTTTATTTTAACCAGTTAGCCGACTGACAGGGATAATGACAAACACACACTCATACACACATACACACAGGCATAGTGACACTGGCACCGAAACCCGCGAATCAAAATGATGAAAATTAAGCAGAAACAATTCTTAGACATTTCCCCAAATGTTTTGTGTGTATTTTTTTTGGATAAATTTAAGCCAATGTGTATCGGCATCTGAAAGACTTAGAATTTCAATCTGTGTTGAAGCGTCACAGCTAATTCTGATTTTTATAAAGAGCAAGCTAATACAGGAAAAGCTTGTCAGTAATATTTATGATAAAGCTCAGAGACAAGTGTTCATGGTCATTAGAAGTTATCTGTGGTCCTATTTCAACCGATGACGATTATTATTATTTTGTTGTTGCCGACTTTGCTACTGCTTGGAAAATCAACGTGTTGTCGGCATTCTTGTTGTTGTGCTGCTGATATACACTAACGAGTCTAGTAGTGCGATAAATAATAATTTGTAGTCGACTTTAACTGAACATTTAATTGGAGTCAGATTCTTGAATTGAGCTTCAAGCACATTAGCAGCGACGTTTAAAGAAGAAAAGAAAAAAACAGGAATCATCGAAGTAGGATATTATTTTAGCAATTATTTCAGTAAGTTAATCATGTTCAAGTTTATTTAATTTGTTTCCTTGATATAAACCCTGTAGATCCGAGTTAGATGGTTTTTCCAATTCGAATCTCGGGGAATTATATTAATGAGATTATCTTCTTTAAACAATTTAATGAAAATAGCTTTTAATTGATTAATTTAGAATTTTATCAATTAAAGTAAGCTTTTAAAAATTCAAACAATTATCCCCAGTATTTAGTTTCATATTTTTATTATCTGTCAATGTGTAAGTAATTTCATAGTTTTATATGTAGACAAAATAGCTTTGTTTAACTGCATGAATTTGATTTCAATTCAATGGTAAATTTATGATATTGTTAATAATATATTATATTACATGAATTGTAAAGTATATTGTAATTGTTATTTATATTTCTTGTAATTTCATTTGATTTATCAAAATAAATTTAGAAATTACAAAATGGATTATAACAACTCAAAAATTTGCTTAGATGTTTTCATCGATCACTGGCAGCAAGTTTTGTATTTTATCAATAACATCGACGACTTAAATAGTTTGGAAACAATTTTTAAGCACATAGATGTTATGGTGTCCATTATAATTAAAGAGTGCGACGAAGAAGAAACACACTCTTTGGAAGACATACTAGAATATTGTAGTCAAAATAATATTTTTAAAACAATATTCGATCATTTCATTCAAGAAAATCTACGAGGTCAAATTAAAGAATATGGTATAATCAATCAATTGAGAATGTATGATAACCTGATTAATTTTTTGCCTTGCACACAATTGATGCGTTCAAATGTTAGTTAATGGATTAAATTAGAATTTATTATCGAAATAAAACATTTCAGTTAATTATAACAGTTCTGCATTTGTTAGAGGAATGCTCTTTAAGATCAAGCGTGAAAATCGAACATTTGTCCGTGCACTTGCTATATCAATTAACCGTACTAATAACAAGCGACGTACAATTGTTCGAATTTATCAAAGAGGTTACTTGCTAGTTTAATTTTTGATAATTATTTCAAATTTTTTTATTAATATCTATTTAATGCAATGAAATTTTAAATATTTGGAATTTAAGATATAAAAGGAAGGGTGGAGGGGGGATGGTGTCAGGTGCTTTATCGGGATTATAATACATTATTGAATCCAAATTATGTCTTTGCTACAATATTTTAACTAGAAAAATAAAGAAAATGCTTTATTTTATATTATTTTCAAGTTGGGATTTGTGATAACAAAAAGGGGAGTCGAATTGATCCGCACCAATTTTTGCACAGGTTTTGATCTTTTTGGGAACTTTGTTGATTAGAATTTAATAAGATTTATCACAATGAGAAATTTTCGGTGGAATTTATAATTTGTTAATTGTGATTCGTTTATTTAATCGAAATATTGGATGAGGGGGGGGGGCTCGGGTACCAGAATCTTGTAAAACATAATTGGAAGCAAATTTTATGATTTAAAACATTTCATGTTAAATAAACAATTATAATACTTTATTTAAATCGACTTTTAATTTGTTGAATTAATATTGTAAAGAGGAAAGGGGGGAGGGGGCCGATTTACCATGTACCGATTATACACGATTTTAATATATTTTTAAATGATTTTAGTACTTTATCAGTTGGAGTTTAAATAAATTTGTTATGTTTTAACATTTTCAATGTACTTAATAATTTATTTATTGTAATTTGCTTATTTATTCTAATTATTGAATGGGGGGGGGCTCGGGTACCAGAAGCTTGTAAAACATAATTGGAAGCAAATTTTATGTTTTTGATACATTTCATGTTAAATAAACATTTGACATACTTTTTTAAAATCTATTTTGAAATATTTGAATTAATATTATAAAGAGAAAAGAGGGGATGGGGCCGATTTACCATATACACGATTTTAATATATTTTTAAATGATTTTAGTACTTTATCAGTTGGAGTTTAAATAAATTTGTTATATTTTAACATTTTCACTGTGGTTAATAATTTATTTATTGTAATAAATTAATTTTATCGAAATATTGAATTATGGGGGGGGGGCTCAGGTACCAGAAGCTTTATCAGTATTATGAAACATCATTGGTTGAAAATTTTGTTTTTCTCATACATTTTCTTGAAAATATATAGTCAAAAGTGATGTATGTTAATTTTCGTTAAAATTGAAAGATTGTTATAACGTGGGGGGGGGCGAATCGATCCATACCAATTATACACTGGTTTTATATATTTTCACTGCTTTATTGATTGAATTTTAAATAAATTTGTTATATTTTAACTTCTTTGTTGTAATTAATAAGTTAATTATCGTAATTCATTCATTTGGTACAAATGCTGGAAAATTGGTGGTTGGGGGGGGGGGGTGATGTGCCAGTTAAAAAATAAACAATATTCTTTTTTTATTTCAAACAATTTGCTGCAAAATTGCCATTTAATAGTTGGTATTAAATTGTAAATCTATTATAATATCGAATGCCCTACTGTCTCCCACTCAAAGGGGAGGCTATCATTTCTAAAGCCATTTTATCATTTTTAGTTGATATAATTCGTCCTTAAAAGTAAACCGATTTTGAGAAATTCGTATAATATTATAAACCATTCCGGTGTAACCTCATATAGTTGTCTATATTGGTTTTTCTTTTTCAACCGATTTTATGGTGCCAAATGTATCCCAACCAATGTTTCTAATATTACATTATATATCAATCTTAACACGGTTCATCTTGTCAAATGACTCCGTTTTAATTCTTCTCATTTCTTATGAAACACTTCTTCGTTCCTACAATAGCCATTCCATATCTAGGCTTAATAATGACTAGGAAATTCTTTACAAAAATGCCAGAGAAATTTTAATTAGGAATCAGTATGATAATGCATTCTACTTTTTTGTAATTGGCATTCTTGGTAGTACTGGGGAAGTAGTCAATTAACTGTGTACACAGGTCGGTTCATCATTACTTATTAATATACATTTGAAATATTAATACAATCTTTCCTTAACTTGAGATCCTTCAATATAATCGTTATCGTTTATTCCATTGCAGTTTTAATCATATACACACCTAGGAGTCCATAAGCAAACTTATACCAAATTTTTTTATTGTCAATTATTTAGTATTTAAATGAATCAGTGTTTTTAGTTTCATTAAGTATTAACTTTTCTTATTGGCTAAACGTCTGAAATTGTTGAATAAGTCTGCATTTTTTCTTTTCAAAGCCGCAGCAGGTTTATATTGGCATAGAAATGTTTCTATAAATATTAGTTATAATTATTTATGTTGTTGACCACCCACCCCCTTCAAGACAAATTCCTGGGTATGCTCCTAGTATCGATTGACATCATTTGTACCGTTATAGGTGCTATTCACACTAATATCAGTTAGAATCCAGCACTTGTGCAAAACATATTTATGTTTTTAAACCCAAAACTAAGATTAGATACTTTTACATTAAGACTGCCGTCGAGGAAATACGCATATAGTGACTATATTTTCTGCTGATATCATATTTATTCATCGGTACGATTTCATACTTATGCTGAATTGTGATTGAATCATCAAGTGAGCTATTTGCAAATTGTGAAGTACTGATTTTTGATCGGATTGCACAATTCTCATAGTCATGTAATAGAGTAAATCGATGTCGACACATTGATTTGCACAAGCCGAATGATTTGTGAGTTGATTCATTCAGATACACTTGAAATATTGCAAATTAAATAGCTATATGGCCTTGATATAAATTAGCGTAATTTGATGTTAGAAAGACAATTATAATTAGGTCATGAGGTGGAGAAGTGGAATAGATAAAGTAGAAAAATTCTACAAAAGACATTTTCTAAGCTGTTTGTTGAAAAAAAGTTGATCTCATTTCATGCCCTTTTTTTAGTTTTTCTACTAGATATTAAAATTAAAGTAATAGTATCAGCTGTATTCGTTTGCCACCCACTAAACATAATAGCGACATTTTAACTGAAATCTCCAAGTATAAATTTATGACAAAGGAAATGATAAAAAATTCATTTTCTATTTTCTCCTTGGGTATTTGTTTATAAGGATTTTCAGTAAATAGAGTAAAACAAAAGGAATTATATATTTTAAAATAGTGATATCTCATTCCGTTGGATAAAGCTGAAGGGAACTAGGGAGACCAATGGGCGCACAAGAAATTAATTTTTCCATGTCAAACTGCCGGGAATAAATTTATATTTTGCAAGTTATTGAATTCTTCCTAAAATGCGGACTCGAAGTGTTCCGAATGTCGTTGCTCCACGGAAAGTTATTATAGCCTCGTATTGTTGCTTTATTGACTCATTAAATGGATCCGCCCGCCGAATACTTTGATATTCGACAAAATTTATATTAACCTATTTGATCATTAAATAGAAAATTTCTAAATGTTTTGCTATGTGAAATGCCGTCAATTTATTGCCAATTGCATATCGATTTGTGTGCTGATAATGATGAGGAGGTTGATAATGAAGGTGCCGGTGGTGATTGTTGCAATCATGGTGGTGAGGATGATGATGTTTACGTGTTTCACATACGCGTCCTATTGGAAAATATCAAACAGAATTACTTGAGATATTTTGTCAATGCAAACCCGGCGATACTGGCAAATGCACTCGACACGAATGTTGCCGCCGCTTATCAATTAGTGCAAAACTAGTGATAATCAATCAATGCACTTTCCAATCGGTGATAATATCTCTGCACACACCTTTGACAATGATAACCAATGTCCGGTCGCTGCGGATAAGGGACTATTATTTCGCTGGGAATTATTACATTTCATTCGTCGTCAAACGCGATCGCGATAACTTTTCCAACCGTTTCCCGGAATTAATTAATCGATGATAAACATTATGTTTACTCGCGTATTTTATCAATAAATTTCTGTTTTTGCAGTGATAATTATCGATTTTCTAATAATTTTTATAAACAATGTTTTAGATTTCTACAAATGAATTTCATGAACCGTTTTACTTTATTGGACTCATCATACAATTGATTCACCGCGACAGGGATATCGGTCGGTTGTCCCAGGAAGCTTTGCTATTGATATTCAATTTCACGAAAGATGAAGATTCCGATTTAGTTGATTACATTTGCTATAGATCGGATTTCTCTGCTGTAGGAATTAATTTCAATTTTCTTAAATATGATGCCGATATAATGAATAATAAAAATAATAAATATAATATTTATAATAAAATATTATTTTTAATATTATTATTATTATATTTATTTTTATAAATGTTATTATATTTATTATTATAAAATATTAATATTTTATAATAATAAATAATACTAATAAATAAATAAAATATAATAATAAATAAATATAATATTAATTATAATAATATTGATATTATTTTTAATAATAATAATAATAAATATAATAATAAATATAATAATATTAAAAATAATATTTTATAATAATAATATAAACAATTATAATAATATTTATGATAATAAATATAAATAAATAATAATTATAAATAATAATATTAGTAAAAATAATAATAAATATAATAATAATAATAATTAAATATAATAATAATTATAATAATATTTAAAATAATATTTTATAATAATAATAATAAATAAATAAAATAAAAATAAAAATAAATATAATAATAATTATAATAATATTTATAATAATAAATTTAATAATATTAAAAATAATATTTTATAATAATATAAATAATTATAATAATATTTATTATAATAAATATAAATAATTAATAATTATAAATAATAATATTATTAATATTAATAAAAATTATAATAATAATAATAATTAAATATAATAATAATTATAATAATATTACAAATAATATTTTATAATAATAATATAAATAATAATAATAATAAATAAATAAAATAATAAAAATAAAAAAATATAATAATAATTATTATAATATTGATAATATTATTATTAATATTTTATAATAATAAATAATACTAATAAATAAATAAAATATAATAATAAATAAATATAATATTAATTATAATAATATTGATAATATAATTAAAATAATAAAAATAAATAATAATAATAATAAATAAATAAAATAAAAATAAAAAAATATATAATAATAATTATAATAATATTTATAATAATAAATATAATAATATTAAAATAATATTTTATAATAATATAAATAATTATAATAATATTTATTATAATAAATATAAATAATTAATAATTATAAATAATAATATTAATAAAAATAATAAAATAATAATAATAATAATAATAATAATAATAATAATAAATAAAATAAAAATAAAAAATATATATAATAATAATTATAATAATATTTATAATTATAAATATAAATAATTAATAATTATAAATAATAATATTAATAAAAATAATAGTTTATAATTATAATATAAATAATAATAATAGTAAATAAATAAAATAATAAAAATAAAAAAATATAAATAATAATAATAGTAAATAAATAAAATAATAAAAATAAAAAAATATAATAATAATTATTATAATATTGATAATATTATTATTAATATTTTATAATAATAAATAATACTAATAAATAAATATAATAATATTGATAATATAACAATAATTTATTAATTTTTAAAATTTTTTAATTATCTCAAAATATTAATAAATAAATTTAAATTTCAAAATACAAAACAATTTAAAATTTAAATATTTTTTTTTAATATACCTAAAATTCAATCGATATTTTTGATAATGTTTTGTGATATTTGGCTCGTGAGCGTAAATTGGATGATATGAATAACATCAATAGTGTATACATGAGCCGAAATTTGTGTTGTTATTTCTGTAGTCATAAAACTTTACGAATTATAAGAGGAAGATAAGCAAACCGTAGGGTAATTAGATTACAATCTCATTTCTCTTAAATGTTTTAAATTATTATCCCGTTAAATTTTGATGTTTTTAGTCAATTGTATTTGTTTATTAATTTTAAAAATTTTATTTAAAGATTATATATATATATATATATAATATTTTAGAAATTTTAAATATATTTATTGATTATAGTCTAAATTTAAATAATTTATTATTGAAATTAAATTTAAATAAATATGAATTAATAAAATCTTTTTAAGTTGGTTATTAAATCTACAATTTCTATTGTTTTCTTTTATCTACTTGATGATGACAGGAAAACTGTTGAAATATATCGTAAAGCCTTTCAAATATTATTAATATATTTAATAATAAACAAATAAAATAAATAATAATTATAAAGATTAAAGCAATAATTTGTCAATAGTATCTAGATTAAAGAAATATTGATAAATATTGAATATTTTTCGCATGATTGATTTGCTGTAGTCTATCCATGTAAAGTTCGAATGGAAAACCTAACATTATCAATTATTTAAAGTGCAATAATAATTAGACAAATACATTCAGATATTGGTTACCGGGTTGAGTGGTTTATACTCATCGTTTCCTAGGAAATTGGATAATCTTCCGGATGACTGGCAACAGATCACGAGGATTTACATTGGCACAGTTCCTGAATTGAAGCATAGCCTCGAGATATTAGATTTCTGTAATTTGGCATTAAAGGTTTGTATTGATGCCGTTTGGCTAATTACGATGATTTATTCTTCCTCAGTTACTGTTCTAATGCCAACACAAAATCCCCTTCTTCTCTTTAGCAACCTGACATGCCTTTTCCTATCACAAAAATTTTCTAGGCAAATGCATACATATTACTGTATTAGCGGCTTATATCAGTCATTATCGCTACGCAATTATCTCACACTCATACTCATATATTGCTACATTTTGACACATATTGACAGCAATGTTTTACATTCACAAGGAAATCAAAACATCTTTCTAAATCATTTTAGCGACCTTGAAACCCAGCCTAATAAAACTCTGTTTATCCACCAATAATATATCACTTGTACTTAGCTTTCTGGTTTAGATGGGACACGCAAAGATAAAAATGGACATCCTCGATTTTTTATATACGGGATTCTTATCACCGGTAATTGGGCCTTCACTGCATCAGGTTGGATACATTTTAATCCAGCATTTATTTACTGCCGTAAACTGTCAGAATTCATTGGAAGAAACGATAAGCGCCACCGCATATCTAGAGTTATATTTGAGACATCTGAGGCATCCTTTAATGATAAAATTGTTCCTGCAATTTATATTAACCGAGCGGCAAGAGAATTATATCGTTTTGGATTCTCTGATAAATCGGTTGAATTCCATCACAATGGTGAGTAATTATTATTATTATTATTATTATTATTATTATTATTATTATTATTATTATTATTATTATTATTATTATTATTATTATTATTATTATTATTAATTATTATTATTATTTTTATTAACATTATTATTATTATTTTTATTATTTAATTTTATTATTATTATTATTAATTATTATTATTATTATTATTATTATTATTCTCATTAACATTAATATTATTATTATTATTCTCATTAACATTAATATTATTATTATTATTATTGTTATTATTTAATTTTATTATTATTATTATTATTATTATTTATTAATTACTTTTATTTAATTTATTAATGCAAATTAATTTTTATAAATTATTTTTTTAAATTTATATTTTTCAATACACGTACATGATAGCTAGTTTGTACTTCCATCTTGTAATAAAATTTACCAACCTGACATAGATCATTTCGAAACTGTTTTTTGCATTTCAAGCTGGTTGAAAATCTGAATTTAGACTAAAACAATGCCGTCACTGCTATCACGTTACAATATCTATTTCTAAACCAATTTATTTTGACCACAACAATGATTTGTATTCTAAATTATAACTTAACGACTACCGTCTCATTAAAAATGATATAAAAATGGTTACTTAAACTCTAACGGCTGTAAGTGGTTTTAAATATTTTATATGCTTTTGCTTCCTATAAATCAGTCCAAGCATGAAACCTTTTACTAACAGGCTTACTAACAAAATTAATTAGATAAATACCATAAGATTCCTAATTATTTATTTTTCACATTGAAGGTGAACAATTATTGAGAATACAACTAGAACAATGCTTTTTCTCTCTGATCGCTTTAAACTGCATAAAACTTACAAAATGTAATCGTAATAACTTCTTTTGGTTTTCACCTCAGATTTCTTTTCATTTTTCAATGATATCAAGAATTTTTTATTTTGTTGACTATGAATCAGTAATGATATCGATGCTTTATTGATATCATTACTGATTCATAGTAAACAAAATAAAAAATTCTTAATGACATTAAAAAATGTAAATAAATAAAGAAATTATTTTGAGAATTTTTTACAGTAAAAATTCATTAGAGTTCCTAAAAACCACATAAAATCCAGCGTTTCTATCTATTTTCTGATATTTAAATGAAGAAAAAATAATCAATAATCAATGAGAACATTTACAACATCAGCTGGATTCTGGGTTATCAGATGTCAACAGGAAAATCCTAAATCCCTCATTTCCTCTGAAAATTCAGATAGAACAAAAATTGTATGTTAATAAAAATCGCGATTCATGTTCAATATTGAATATCTAGTAGATTAAATTTCAAATGACATATTAATTTACAAATATTTGACCATGAACCAGTAAAGACATCGATGATTTTTGATATTCAGGAATTAATAGATAAGGATCATAATTACTTGAAAATGGTTGAGCCGAAAATTCGTGACTATCAAAATTATCTTTAGATTTACTGATTCATAGTCAAATATTTTTTAATTACTGTAAAATCCCGAGTATAAGCTGCAGCGCGTATTAGCTGCAGATGACATTTTTATAAAAATGTATTTTTTAGTCGTATAAACCGCAGCACGTATTAGCTGCAACATTTGCGTTGAAAATACATGATTTTAAAATCAGCAACCTATCGTTAAAAAACAAATTTCACCGTGACAATAACCATTTTGTTTTAATCGTTTATATTGTTTACATTTTTTATTGCACTGTTTTGAATCCTTGATTAAAATGGATAACGATTCTGAACAAAAACAAAAGAAACAACGAAGATCTTTTAGTTCAGCAAAGAAAAAAGAAATTATTGAATTAGCTCGTCAGTTAGGAAACATACGGGAGGTTGCAAGACGATATGATATTAATGAAACTGTTATTCGACGATGGATCGCCCAAGAGTCTGTTATCAAAGCAATGAATCCAAATCGAAGATCTTTGCGTGGTGGTAATGCTAGATATCTGGAATTGGAAACGAAATTACACGAATGGATCCTAATTCAACGTGAACGAGAACTTCAAGTGTCGGTTGTTCGAATTCGTTTACAGGCACAAGTAATTGCCAAAGAGATGAAAATTGAAGGATTTGCCGCGAGCTCTCATTGGACTGATAATTTCATGAAACGCAAGAATATTTGTGTTCGACGGACTACCACGAAGCAACAATTACCGAAAGATTGGGAATTTCAGATGGCCAAGTTTAGAAGCACCATCGCAGATTTAAAGAAGGATTTGCCCGATAATCAAATCGGTAATTTTGATGAAGTGCCCGTTCAATGTGACATGCCTTTTGGGTACACAGTTGAGACAAAAGGTGCCAATGAGGTCCGAATTAAAACTACAGGACATGAGAAAAAACGATTTACCGTCAATCTATGTGTTCTCAAAGATGGTACTAAACTTCCGCCTTTTGTTATTTTTGGCACAAAGAAACATCCAGAGACTTTCATTCCTGAATCAAAGCTTGTTATTGCAGCCAATGGAACTGGTTGGATGAATCATGAAACTCTTGAGATATGGCTTAAGTAAGTATGGAAGAGTCGAATTACATTGCCTCCAAAGACACCATGGAACCAGGATCCAAAAGTACCATCATTGCTTTTATTTGATATGCATCGCTCACATCTTGTCAGTACTACACTTAATAAAATTAAGAAGGAATCCAAAGTAGCTTTCATACCTGCCGGATTGACATCAAAGGTGCAGCCATTAGATCTTACTGTTAACCGTTCGTTCAAGTCAAAATTGCGCAAGAAGTGGGAGGATTGGATCATTAAAGATTATGAAAACATCAAACATACTAAGTTCGGAAATATGAAAGCAGCTGACTGGAATACTATTTTTGAATGGATTGTTTCCTCTTGGGAAGATGTTAACCTTTTCACCATTTTGAATGGTTTTCGTTTTGCATTTGGTGAAGACGACGATGTTCTTGAAATTGAAGAAAATGAAGTGAATGTGAACGAGTCTGATCCAAACGTTGTAGAATTACTAGAAAATTTCACTTTTATTGACAATGAAAAGTGTGATGTTGAAAATTTAAATAAATAATCTTATCTTCAATTTGAATAGTTTTTTAGTTGTATAAGCTGCACATCATATTAGCTGCAATTCAAAAATGTTGCCTTTTTGTACGTATTAGCTGCAGCTTATACTCAGGATTTTACAGTAATATAATGTCAAAAGAAATCAGGTGGAAATTAAAATAAATTCTTATAATTGATTAAATTTGTTTATATTGTAGTTGTCATTTTTAAAAGTTATTTAACCAGTTGAGTACCGGAAGAACCAATTGGTGCTTGGTTCATAACTTTTGAACCATAAAAGATTTTTTAATTGTGTTTTTTTATTAAAAGCGCATCGCTAAGATTTTTCAAATAACATTAATTTCGACGATCTACGGTGCATAATTTTTACGTAATTTAATTTGTTTAAAATTGCAAATCGTCATTTATTGATTGGCTCTTTTATTTGTTTTTTATTGTTTTTAATTCATTAGTAAATAAGTTTTTATTTTGTGCAGTTCATTTTTCTTGTGTTTGCATTGTATAGCACATTTCCACTTAGAATTAGCAAAAATTGAGAATAAAAAAATATTTCAGAATTAATAATGACTTTTTATGATATATCTTCTTTTCCTTTGGTTTCAGAAAAATGTTTTCTTGAAGGAATTTGTTTAGAATGAAGTAATCTGTAAAATGAGTCCTTTGCCATTCATAATTTTGAATTTTTGAATTTTTGTTTATTTAGGAAAGAATTGTGTTATAAGTTTGAAATTATGTTTTTAATTTATCAATTCTTTTTATTTATGTTGTATTCTTTAATATAAACCTGAAATCTAACCAAAAAACATTCGGTACTCATTTAACATGACTTTTTATATAATATTAGGATTTGTTAAATTATTATGCATAATAAATGTTAGATTTATTTACTTGTATTTCGATTGTTGAATTCTTGACATAAGGAAAGAAAATTTTTTTTATCCTACTTTCATACTTGTAATATTTATATGGAGCTGGGTTATTAGGTGTCCCAATCTTTAATTTTTAAAATTTAAGAATCCTGAATAAAGTGCAATTTTTATGAATATCCCTGGACAATGTCTGTGCAAATTTAGAAAGAAGTTACCACTTGACTTGGAAAAGTAATTTCGTTTATGATAATATATTTTTGGACTGTAAAAACTTCTTCACTTGCTAATGTGATTTCGAAATTTACATTGTTATTTGAATTCGCCTATGATTCCACTGGCAAATATCACAAATTCTACAAAAAAAAATATCTTAATATAATACAAAAGTTCAGTTATTTATGTTAGTTACAGTTAATCTAATCAGTAAGTTTTTATATTATATTCGGTTTATCTATGTCCTCTTATCCCGATGAAATTATAATCTCTCATTATTCGGATAACAGATTTAATATTCAACCATATACATTTCACTTTATTTATTCTTATATCTATTTTGAATTAAAAATTAATTCTTTGACCAATATTCGAGTTTTCCTTTTGAAATTATCATTATCTAAACTCCAGTAATCATAAATTATGTGCATTAAATTTGCATTTTTAAAAAGTTTTTAAAATACTTTAATTTTTTTTCACGTTAATAAAATTTTAGTATAATTGAACTTTCATATTTACTGTGAATTTCAGGACATTTATGATTAATTTTTAACAAAAAGTAAGATCTATTAAATTTTTATTTAAAGGAAATATTTTTTTATTCACAAATAATTTCGGGAATTTTTTATGTGATTGCAGTAATTTTTCTTCTGTTCCGAGACTTCGATCAATCTTTTTTTTATCAATTTATGAATACTGTAAAATATTTAACTTTAAATTTAATATTTCAATTGAAAATTATGTTTTTCGATGCTTTTCTTCTATATTTTCTATAATTTCCTTGTAAATCTTTCATCAATTCAAAATTTCTAAAAAAGTTTTTTTTGAATTTTGTTAAATTTCATTATAATTTACATTGATTCTCTTTGTTTTTCTCTTACTCATGGAAAGATGGAATGTGATTTAATGATTGAAATATCCTGAATTGCATATTTCTATTAATAAAAATGCCAGTAATAAATAATTGTGTCTATTATTTTGTGTTCATTTCGTGTATTTTTATTATAAGGTTGTTATGTGTAGTGTATGTGTGTTAGGTGTTTTATTGATCTCATTCTATTGTAAATTCACTTACATTATGCCAATGCCCACAATTTTTGTGATATTGGTGTTACTTTTATCTACATATAAATAAATTATTTTTTATAGTAGACCTTAATTTTTGATAATACTGCACTTAATATAGCCAGTATCTCCAATTATGCACGGAAGTCTTCTATTGTTGTTTTTGATATTTTTATTCCAAGATCTGATTTTTCATAAAATTTTTAATTTAAAATGTTACATTCATTAACAAAATTTATCTATTTCATTACTAATGTGTTATTTGTTAAAGTAGTAGTGATTTTTCTTTATAAAAACAAAACATTCGAATGCTGATTCTGTCGGTACTAAAAAGGGCACCATTTAAGAATGAAACAGAAACTCAAAAATCAACTGTTTACAAATGCTGATCATAATGTTGAAGTGACGGCAAATGAGCTAGCAATTGAAGGGGCCTCAGATAACATTAATGCTTAAATTAATACACAAACAAGTATAACAAAACTATTGTTTATAGGTCTCAGAGATTGCTAAGAAAAAATATGTCCAAGTATGAGCTATAAGTATAAGAGTTAAAATTTACTCGTTTATATGACGCTTTGAAAAGGAATTAACTAGGTATTTCAATTATTTTAAAGAACAGCTTCAAGACCGCCATCTTACATATTGTTGCCACGAGTGAAAATTAAAATTCTTTACTGTACATTTTTATAACTAGTTTATTATAAAATTCAATATGTGAATAGATGTTGCAATATTTGGAACACTATATATTACATTTTGTAATTAAAATTAGGCAATTTACAATTTTACGAAATCTTAATTTTAATTGAGATGATATTTTTATTTATCTAAAAATCGACTTGTCACTACCGAATGATGGATAATTTATCCAATTTCACCAAGTATTTCTTTTCAAACTGTTATACAATGTTTAATATTAAAAATTTGATCAAAATTTTCTGCTAGATCGATTAAGGACATCCGTTGATTAAAAATATTTTTAATAATAACAAATTTCTGTTATTTGAAAGTCTACTAATTTGATGAAAATCAAACACTTAATTTTGAGAATTCTACATTATTAATTAAATTATTTAAAATAAATAATATATTTTTTAGATTTCTATTATACTTTTTCGTTTATTTATAATTTGAAATATTATTGATACGAGTAGCAAGTTCTTGGAACTACAAAATTTAGATAATACATAAAAGAAATATATACTTAAAGAACACGAAAAAGCCAAAAAATCGAAATGTTTTCGAGGAAATTATCTTCATCATTAGTCTGCCATCATAATCTTTGTCAAATGTTAAATACGGAAATAATAATGATATAATAGTTATGGTTTAATTATTTAATTAAATAATTTCATTAAATTTGCTGTTGATTGAATGTTTACTTTAGCGGATTGTGATTAAATCACCTAAGCCTCACATAAAATTCTTTCCGACTTATTATTAAAGTTTTTATATAAAATTTTAATATCTTTTAAATCGGCTGTTCCTTTGCGCATTCTTCTATGCTCAATAATATTACTCGCGCCTCTCAATCGACTATGTTCCTGAACCCGTGTGCGACGATGACGGAAAGTTTCTCCAATGTTTATATTTAAAACATAATACATATTTTTCTAATAATTTTATTTTAAATTTTGATATTTAAAAAAAAAGCCACATGTCAAATAAGTAATACATCTGGAATAATAAATTAATAGTGCTGGCTTTTGAAATTTGAAACCCATTTACTATGAAGTTTTAGGCCCCTGAAAACTTTTTTTCAGATTTTTCATTTACAAAATTTAATTAACAAAAATTAATAAGAAAAATATAAAAAAATAAAATAATGAGCATAAAAAAAT
Source organism: Schmidtea mediterranea (assembly GCA_022537955.1). Taxonomy (NCBI): domain Eukaryota; kingdom Metazoa; phylum Platyhelminthes; order Tricladida; family Dugesiidae; genus Schmidtea; species Schmidtea mediterranea. The sequence continues at coordinate 46,965,904 of CM039681.1, forward strand.
AAAATAATTAAAATATTATAAAATACACAATAGATTGTTCATAAGCAATGGTAATAAATTCTTTGTCTTATTATACGAGAAAGAGAGGCTGTTAAAATTTTTATAAAATTAAAACAAAAAATATGAAAAAAGTTAAAAAAATTCAAAATTCTACGGACTGTAAAAAAATAAAACTTTACATGAAAATCTCAATAGGGGAATTAATAACACTCAAATTATTATATAAAAACTTACGATGCCGAGAATATCTTCGATTGGTTTCCAATGAAGTTACTGGACGGCTAACATAAAACTCAAATAAATATTATCGAAAAAAAGAAATAAAATCGAAAATAATGTGTTGATTTGATTGATTTCTGATAAATTGATGCCATTTTCTTAAGGACACCGTGGAAGGAATGTATACAGTAAGATAATTATTTTGTCACTTTATGTTGTGGTGCCTTGTTTTGGTAGCTAAGAAAGGTTTTTATTATTTTCAATCACATGTTAGCTGCAAAAATTCACGGTATTTATAAATATATATGAACCGGCTTACAGTTGATTAGAGCTTATTTTTATTAATTATTTATTTATTTATACATTATTGATTATTAAAAGATAACGCCAATAAAAAACTCTTCGCACGATATATTTCGACAGCATAACTATCATTTGAATGTTTTTAAATAGTTTAAGTATGTTAAATCATGTTTGTGTATTGTTTTTTTAAAAAAAAAATTTTAATTTTAATATTATTAAAATAATTTACATTAAAAAATATTACATTATTTTTAAAATTATAATATAGATAAAAAATTATAATATTTGTATAATAACATTTTTAAATTAGTTAAAAGTATTTAAATATTTTTTTAAGTGTTTATTTATTAGAAAATTAAATTAATATTAAAAAAAATAATTTGTTTAAATTATAAGTTAATTCAAAATATTTTTAGTTAGTTTTTTGTACCTATAGATCAGTGCTTCCCAACGTTTTATCAGTCTACGGCACGGTAACTATTTTGTAAAAATATAGCGACACACTAAAAAAATATACTACAAATTTATAGAAAAAAACTCTGTTAAGTTTTGAAAACAAAAACATTTTTAATAAATTTATCCATAATCTCAATTTTGAAAAAGTTTTAAACAAATACTTTGGAATACCTATATATAAAATCAAAATATATTTCTAAACATATTTAATAAATTCTTTTTATATTTACCTTTAGACTTAAATATTATAAAACAAGAGCTTACGTTACTGGTCACTACTGTTCGCAAAAACTAAACTGAATACTAAATAAAAGAATATCGACATGTGACTATTCATTCACTCGTTATATTTCTTGCAGAGCCTACTTTCTTTTTACTTTACTGAATTTTCAACTTATTATACTTAATTGAAAAAATAATAATATGTTAATTATTTAATATTAGTAATAACATTAGTCGAACAATATTTATCACTTCATAGATAATTTGTAAGAAAATTTTAAAAAATCCACAATTATCCTACGGCGCATCGCAAATGTTTCACGGCACACCAGGGAAGCTCTGCTATAGATGACAGATATGCTGTCGAAATATATCGTACGAAGAGTTTTTTATTGGCGTTATCTTTTAATTAAATCGTGGCCATATTTATTTAATTATTTATTATTGATTATGCTCTCTTTTACGCCCCACGAACCTCGGATTGATTTCACTGTTATTTTTGTAATTTAGCTCGGCGTCATAACTCTTTCTCTATTCCGTACAATGTTGAGTTTCCACAGTGAGGACGTTCTATTTGCCTTAGTGTTCAGGTAATGCAAATTATTTTTATTCAGTTGGCAATGTTTATTAGTCTTTATTGTGCCCGGGAAAATTCTCACCTCGTTAAAACCAAATATTTTAAAGTTGCACACTTAAAATTTCCGGTGAAAATTATTCGATCATCATTTTTGCTGAATACTGGTGCTGAATTTATTAATTTGCCGATAGGAATAATTACTTTTCCGGCTCCTGTGTTCAATAATCAATTACTAAGACTCAACAATCTTGCACAATGAATACAGCTTTCTTAAACAATTCTTTGCTTATATGCGATTTCACTTCTCTTTTCATAAATTTTTAACTCTTTATTTCAATCAGCGATAGTTTTCAACTATTTACACAAGCATTTATAATAATTCCCTTGATAACCAATAGTATTTGATTTACACTTCTCATTTGTTTCTCCTTACGAATTTGATTTTTTTGCATCTCCCAATTGTCAACTCGGATTTTTTGAAATATTGGGGCTGTCAAAAAAAATTTTGATTATTCAATTTCAATGATTTATGATGATAACAACTTTTAATTATTTAAATAGTTAATTTATTTTTTTCTGATTTATACTTCTAAAATTTGCGTAAAATTTACTAGTCATTTATTTTGTCGTTAGTCACTTGTTCGGACTCATTTTACCAAAACTTTATTGATCAATTGTTATTATTAATTTTTAATTATCAAATAAGTGAGTAACAAAATAAGCCATTGCTTTGAAGTAATAATTATATTTTTGAAAAAAGTTTCGATTATTACTTCGCATCAAGGGCTTATTTTAATTAAGGCTTATTTTTATACTTATAATTTTTAATTAATTTTTAATAAATTTTGTGTAAGTCCTTACACTTAGCAAAAACAGTATAAAATAAATGAAATTTTCATTACTTAAAGAAATGACCTGTGTATCAAATCCACAAGGCAATGCTGGTTTGGTCCATTATTTTTACAATTTTCGGTAGTCAGAAAGACCGGAACTAAAGTCACATTACAATTATAAAGTTTGTTTACGTTCTCTATTATTTTTCAAATTTACGAAAAAGTTATAGACTTTTGGACAGAAAATTTTCTATTAAAAAAGTTATTACAAAACTTCACGAACATACAGTAGATTAATAAGGCCGTAATAATTCCGCGAAATATGCATTTTCAATAAGTAAAGTTCAGGATACAGTGAAGGTCATAGGAGACTTGTGGACCAGGGCTTTTTCAAGTTAAGGTTACCTGAATTTATTAAATCTGTTAGAATTATGGTCGAGTTACAACTATTAGAGTATATATAGATAAACGGGTTTGTGAAATTTTATGAACTTCATATTTTGACTTATATCACGACTTGAGATCGGACATTGGTCTATTTATTTACGCATTTAAAAAACTTGTTATAGCTATTTCCTTCCCGAACGCAAACATTTTTCATATTGTCCCTAGAAAGGTTCGATGTACACTAAATTCGTTTAGACCACCTAAAAAATTGGAATTTTCGTACTGTATGAACATTTCTATCAAAACAAGTCACATGAAGGTAGATTTAACAAAGAAATATGTTTATTGTAACAGAATATGTGGAGGAGTGCCTATATTCTGCAGTGTTTTATTTTTCTGAAAGCTTTGCTAGTTACTATGCATACATGCATATACTTGAATAAGACACAGGTTATGTGCATAATTTTTCTGAAATAATAAATACTCCTAAGTTTTCAACACATGATTTTTATCCAGAAAACATAAAATATTTATAACACTATTGGAAACAATACGACCAAATGTTATACGCGATTTGGATTTTTATGTCAGAATTCGTTTTTTGTTATTATTAAAATAATTAATTTTTATTTTCATAAATTTTCAATATATATAATCATTTTGCATCATTTGACGTAATAATCCGAAAACAATGACTGTTGCTTATAACCAATAGCGGAATGATTTTTTATGTTTCAGTTGTGCATGTAGGATATTTATGAAGTACTTCAAATATTTAGAGCGATGATGAATATGGTAGGCGTAGACAAAATGTTGATTGAATACCCTATTAAAAGTTAATAAATGAATTAAAATTGTCCTTTTGGAAGCATAAAAATTCAATGACCAATCAGAATCTCTGATATTACGCCTATTTCCTGGATTAGTTGCCGATTGAAGTTTGAATTTGGTTCTATTCCTTTTAAATCGCATGTGTGCTTTGGATCATAAAGGGTAGATTCCTGAGCATAATCAAAAATCAACAGAAAGTATAAACTCCATTTTACGATTGCTTAATTTCGATTCAATTTTCTTTTGATTACCAATTCTCTCAGTGAAAATTTGAAATGTCAAAGAAATTCATGATCAACTAGTCTATTGGATGAGCCATCAATGTCACACATTCTAATTTGAAATCGAAGAAATTCGTTTATTTATAAATTAATACACTTCAGTTTACTTAAATTAAGCAATTTAAAAGAATAAATAATCTTTAGACATTTATTTATAATCCAATCAGTAACCAACAAAAATTCAAAACCACTTGACTCAAAAAAAGTCCAAATTGATTCGAATAAACAAACCACAAATTTACATTTTAATTGGCCGAAACACGCCTGATAGGATTGCATAAAAGCGAATGTATATAAGCTTTAGAGCCGATTACGAGATACTTATTATTTTACTAATAAACTTTGCTTATTACTTTGTTAATTTAAGGTGTCATTTAAAAGTATTTTAATTTTTAAAAGTTATTAGTATGTGAAACAGGATTTGATACTCACTTCATATTAACTTAGTAGGAAGCATCTAAATCAAACGTTGAAGTATTTGTTTCACCAATTTATAGGCTAATTAAACTAATTAATGGCGATATTATCCACCTAGCCTTTCACACTTCACATTCAGTTAACATACCCGTATTCACTGACATACCTTTGACACACAAATGATCTAGGTGACTATTTTTGATAAGTTGAAACGCAGATTCCGATGGGGAGGGGCAATATTTTGCTGAACACATTTTAAAATTCCAGCAACAGTATTTTCAACTTTCTTCTATTTCAATAATAAATCATTATTGTATCACGGTCTGTGTGTTTTGATCTTTTTATTTTTTTCCGAATTCCATAATTAACCGGCCAATATCGACTATAACATTTGCTGACTGTGTAAATTCAATTTCACAGCGACTGCTTTTATGCGTGTCTATCTTGATAGATATTTAATTCCTTGCGATCACCTGATCAAACAGAAATGGGTTCAATTGTCCCCGGTTTCGAGTGTAGAAGATATTAGCTGTTATGCGAATCATGAGGATAGGCCAACTTTCAAATGTCCTCCAACATCAAAAATTTCCAACAGTATCAATGAAAATCTGTCAAATTCTGCCGAACAGTTTCTTAAACTTTCTCTTGGGATTTATTCTGAAGATCAAAACATCTTACCGACGTTGTTAGTTTTTTTTCTGTTTTTAATTATCTTGATCAATGAGAAAATCAATTTACACTGAATTTTTTATTAATAATTTTCATTAATATCCATTTTATTTATTTAAATTTTTGTAACATTTTTAAAATTTTTTTTTTATGGAAAAAATTTGAATTATAAGGATAATGAGACTCAAGGAAACAAAATTTATAATGTAAGGAAATTTTAGACGATTTTTTTTATTTTACCTTCATTTCTTTTCAGACTGAATCAATATTTTGTTTTTTATTTATCACAAATTTTTAGCACATTATTTTTCAACAACTGGAAAAGGTTACTCATAAAAATAGATATAGGTCAATGTTGTAGAAAGAAATGGAGATCAAAGGAAAATAAAAATAGATTAATCATAAAAAACGATTTTTTGATGTCTTTTTTTTTAAAAAAAAGTAAAGAAATCGATTGTTGAAATATGTTTTGGAGTTCGGAATATCGTTCCATTTCTTCGACTTCCAGATTTGTCTGTATTCCAAAGTCTCAAAATAACATCAGATAGACATTTGAGCATGTTTGACTCGTTATTCATTTTTTATAAATTTATTAGTTATTAAAAGTCAAATAACTTAACAATAAACTCTCGGATGTGAGGAGTATAACTTAGGCCGGCGCCTCAAAAATGTAAACGTTTTCTTTTACTTGTAAAGTTTATTTGAACTTTGTCTTGAATCTATATCGCGAGATTATTTTGGTGGAGGATTTCTATTTCCATTAATATGTATCTCTTCCACACTACTATCGTAATCTAAGTGCTTCTTAATGGGAATCTTTCAAATTGATGAATTGACTCCAGAAATAACGCATTTAATTTTTCTTGCCTCTCAAACCTTTTTTCTCGAAATTGGTGAAGTATAAAACAACCATTGAAAATATATCTTATGTCCAAAATTAACGGTTTTGCAGCTCTCCAGAATCTGGAGTCTAAAACGATTACCAGTTTGAATACTAGCAATAGCTCACAATAATTATACATTTGTTCGCTTTAATTTGAATTATAATTTGTTTATATTTTGTGAGACTCGCTGTGTAAAATGGAAATTCACTGATTCCAAACTGTAATTTTTAAAAAAAACTTGATTTAATTTAAGTGACTTTTAAAAATGTTGTTATCAGTCCAATGTCGAACAAAAAGCTCGATTCGATCACTTTGGAACAACGTCGAGCAAGTCAGAGTCCAGTTGTGATAAACAATCTCCAAAGATTTTCTCTGTATTGTCCATTTCATTCCTATTTACATTCGGCAGCATTGTTTGTGAATCGTAGAATTCTCGCTTCTCATGGATGGCAGTTCAGTTACGACGGAATCAATCCGTCGACGAAAATCTTTGAGGAAATCAATAATTCTTTTGAACAATGGAATCAAAAATTCCAGTTCTCTCATCATATCAAAGAATCACAAGAGACTGTCACAGAACTATATATTGAATCTGATCAGAGAAATTATCCGGACTCTCCGGGTGAAACTCACACAAATATACCTATCAGAGATGTCGGTTACTATTCCTCCAATAATGGATCTGGCAGTACAATATCAAATCAGCAGCCTAACTACTTGCCGCCTGATGAACAGGAGGAGTCTAATGAACATTCAGTATCAAATTTATTATGCCAGGCTTTAAACTCAGCGAAAATGTACAAGTTAAACTTCTTTAATTTTGACTCTCAAATAAAGGAGGTCCAAGATTCAGAAGGTTGCATGGAAATATTCGAAAACCCAGAAATTGATCCATCATTTATCAATGACTTCTCTTTTCAAGTATGCTATTATTATTATTATTATTATTATTATTATTATTATTATTATTATTATTATTATTATTATTATTATTATTATTATTATTGATAAACTTTAAAATCTTTTCTATTGTCGATAGCGGAATCATTTATATAAATAACATTTAAATAAATAAAATCTTTTAAAAACAAACCTCTGGAAAAATCAAATGTTGAAAATTCAAAATTTAATCATTAAGTTTTTATATATTTATTAACATTTTTTCTATAATGCGAATTGGATTTTAAATATTAAAACACATTTATTAGAATTGAATGAATAACTTTTATTTTTAAAAAAATTCAAAATTTTTATTCTAATTTAATAAATTTATAATATTAGTAAATTTAATTTGAAAAATATCTTGGAAAGTTGTTTGAATCAATATATTTGTTGACTACAGTTGAGTGAAAGAAAATATCCATCAAAGAAGAAGAGGAGAAAGTGAAAGTTAAATTTTGGTTATGAGTGATCAGGGCTGTTTATAAATGTTTATGCTAGTTGTTGTGTTTGTTTTTAGTGTTTGTATAAAAATTGTTTGTCAGAACCCAGCCGAGTCACCAGTAAAAGTGTATCGGGACGGTCTGAGGGTGTATGTTGAGTTCACTTAATTTTATAAAACAGTCTACAAAAATAATAAAATATTAGTCAATAAAATATGATAACTATAAAATTTATTAAACAACAACTTTACTAATAAGCGAAAAACTGTCTTGCCTTTTTGAAAGATTGTTGGCTTATAGTAATTAATTTAGTAATTAATTTAATTACTATAAGGGTTTTGATTCTTAATTTAAATTATCAAAATATTATTATTATTATTATTATTATTATTATTATTATTATTATTATTATTATTATTATAGTTACTATTAATCTTATTAATTAATTAAACTAATTATGAAAATTTAGGAAGATGTAAATGAACATAATGTCCTATTGACAACCCATAACGACTGCACTTTATCCGATTTCCTCGTCAGCTTAGATTTGCTAGAAATTCATCAGAAAATTGACTGGAATGTAAATTGGGACGAGATTTCACTTTTACTCTTTGAACATCGAGCTAATGTAAATCCAGGTCATGAAAGATCTAGTTTGACTTGTATTTCTCCCGTGGTAAGTTCAGAAGAATTATATGAGTCATCTAGCAGGTCTACCCCAACAAATGAAGTGATATTCAAAAGACGTCTTCAATCTTTTGATCAATCAATTCAATTTTCTCCAAACATTTCCAATTTTTCTGCGACTTTAGGTGAGATCTGTTTGCTTGTTTTTTTTGAATTTATGAATAATATAATTGATTGATTATATTGTGATAGAAGTGACATCTTTCCCTTGTAATGAGGTTCAGTGGGTAACCCTTTATAGTCCAATCTAATTTTATTTACTTTTCTCTTACAAACTTTGTAATCATAACTTCAATTAACCCATTACTTATCCTCCGATTACAGCTTACTCAATCCGCAAGACTTACTGGACTTCTTTTTTATTCCTTTTTTAATGAAATATTTTCTAGAATAACTGAATTAGTTTTCATTTTCCCGTGGTGATTCAAGAATAATGACTAAATTTGCACATTTTTAACTATTTTTTTGTTCGCAGCTCTTTACTTTTATTTTTTAACTCTATATTCTTTTAATTTGTTATTCATATTTTTGTTTGTTAGGGTTATGCATATTTGCAAAATTATAATAAATAGAAAAAATTGGGAAAATAAATTAATCAATTAAAAATAATCAAAATATCAATATCAATATTTTGCCGATGTCAACTGTCTAGACGAGTACGAAAATGATAATTTTAATTTAATTTGGGACCTCTAGAAAAAGTTTTTAAGAAAATACAAATTAATTAATAAATTAAAATGGTGAAAATAAATAAATTAAATTAAGGAGTAATTCTCCGATTTTGATAAATCTAATTATTCCCAAAGATAATTGACGTTGGAAATTTCTCCCGCGGAATTGCCGAAGCGGCGGAAAGATAAAACAAATAATCCACTAGCTCCCCGAGAGCCCAATCAAAAATTTAACTCAATTTAACTAGTTTTTGAGTAGAGAGATTACTCGAATCAACAACTGCGCCACACAAAATTAAGACATAAATTTAAGCAACTAAAAGTTACAAAAATTGATTGAGAAAACGGTACGAGTTTTGCAAGATTGAAAAAGGAAAAATAGTATCAAGAAAAACAAGACAGAAAAATAGTCAGACTTTTGTCAAAGATATTTTTAGAGATCTAGCATATTATTGATTCAATGGCGGCTCTCCATAGACATCCCTGCCAATATTGAATTGGTTTGAAAGTGGGAATCGTTGTACAATTTTTGGTATCCATAAAGATTTTTCCTGTGTTAAGTTATTTCAGTGGTATTTAAAGAGCATGTGAAGTCATAGGAAACAGTCTTTTCTTAACAATTTAAATTATTAACTCAACATTACTGTCAAAATGTATTCGAAAATTAAGAGTCCAGCAAAGTCTCCGTTAAAGCTTGTGTCATAACTGCTGGAGTGGTTGCTGTGTAGAGTTTTATATGTTTATAGCCGGGTTTATCAAACTATGTTCCGCGGATCCAAAATAAGTGTTCCACGGAGCCTAAATAGATATTTCACAAAAATTTGGAGTAAATTTAGAAAATTGAACATATTCTATTTCATAATGAAAGACGAGCGACGGTTAAACTTGATTGAGTTTTATGACACCAAGAGCGTCAAGAGATTTGTAATTTAAGAACCCAAAATCATCAAAGTCATTAATAGTTTTATTTATTTGTATATTTATGCTTATTAAATTATTGATATTTTTTTATTTTATTTATACTATTATGAATTACCTAACCTCAAAAATAAGGTTTCGCCGGAATTTTCGGATTTGTCAAGTGTTCCGTCGCTGAAAAAGTTTGGTAAACCGTGGTTTATAGAATTGAGCAAAAATACAGAAATAACAACTAACAGTTAATATCAATTATATTAGGATTACAGTGAAACCAATCAATAAATAATCACTTTTACAGGCAAGCATACAATTATTTAGCACGCATAATTTTATTTAGTTGCAGTTCATCTACTTTTTCCTTGTTCTGCTTTATTTTCAATTCTTTCAAATTTTTTGTAAATCGATTTCTAAATTTCTAGTAATTTCTTTCTTTTATTAATTTTTATTACTATAGAGCAGTGGTTCTTAACTTTTTGGTAATGAAGGAGCACTTTGTTATCTCATAATTTTTGGCCGAACAACTGGGGTAATTTCAACTAAGTACCGATCGAGAACGAACGAGCAAGATTTGCACGAGGTGCAAATTCTATCTAAACGTTATGGTTAATGTCGCGGAAATAAAAGAGCCCCCCACCACGAGAATCTTTTTTGAAAAAGTACCCGTGAAATTGCCATTTTTAAGCATTTTAATGTAAAAATGAAACTAAATTGAGTTCTGAAATTGCAAATTTTTTCTGAATTTATAAAAAATTACAAATACAATAAAAATACAGATAAATTAAAAATATTATTAATAATATTTGAATTGAATGATTTTAATATATATATTATTTTTATCATTATTATTATTTATTATTATTATTATTATTATTATTATTATTATTATTATTATTATTATTATTATTATTATTATTATTATTATTATTATTATTATTATTATTATTATTATTATTATTATTATTATTATTATTATTATTATTATTATTAAATTTTTATTGGATAAAAGATTTTGATAGAAAATTACAGAAATTTTTAAAAACAAAATTTTTTACCGTTTCAATAATTTTTTATCATAACTTGCTGTTATAATGTGGTTGAAACAGCCAACATTAGTTTGAGTGACATTTTTTCATTACAATAGCATTTTTAAAAATAATTTCTTTAATTTACCAAATCAAACTGACGATTTTGATTAATAAAAATTAATAATGTTTGAAATAAAATCTCAAATTTTATCACTTCAATCTCAAAATATCGCGGGTTTGTGAAGGACATAGCCAAATAATTGAAGCGCACTGCTGTATAAAGAGCATTATTATTTACAATTTCAATGGAAACTGATTTCTTTATTGACTTTGTTCTCAAATTCTTCACACCTTCGATTTTGCTGTCTAAGTATCACAACACTGGTCGACTTCACTTTTTGAACCGGAAGTTATTAAACACAGACTTGCACCCAAGTCCTTTACGAATATTAACTCTCCAATATGATTGCTATGGATGAAACTGCGGTATATTTTTAAACCAAAGACACCAAATCGTGATTAACCACAGCGGAGTTTTGTCAATATCTATTTCCTTCATACGTTACGAAAGAGCACGTGTTAGCTTTATGTTGGGTGTTCTCCTGAAAGATAGAAAGTCCTACCTATGCAAATCAATAAAGGCACGAAGTCAAAACCGAACGTGTTTTAGTCATTTATGTTTTTGAAACCAAAAATGGAATTGAAAGAAATTAACATGACAAATTTGAGAACCATAGGTTGCAGGAATTCGTGAATTAGGTGAGGAATTCATTGGTGAAAATCATTAAGAGTTATGTTGTCAATGGACTATAAGTAGGGTTCATGGACAAGAAGGGTTCGTTTAAGTTGAACTTTATTGCTGGACATGAGGGGTATAAGTTAATAATTCTACGGGAAATAGATATGCAAGGAGTAGTCTGCTGTTTAACACTCATTTATTATATTTTATATGTAGGTCCATTTCTCAGTGCCATATTTCAACGCCTAAGTGCTCTTCCTACAAATACGCCGTTTATGAATCTGCTCATAACTGGCATCATCACAGATCTCGCTGCGTATCCTCAGCCTCTTATTAAGAGTCTCCTATTAGATATCGACATAATTTTACAGCCGAATATTACTAAATTGTATGATGTAAGCTTGAATTACCATTTGTTATCTTGATGGTACAATGATGCCTGATGCAGATTTTAGCCGAAGTCAAAAATAACCTCATTGAAAAATCCAGTGATATCCACGACTGGGAAAGCATCCTTGTCAATGCTTATGAGTATCTGTATTCTCGTATCGAATTGACTCACCCGGACGGAAATGGCGAAATGAACCAGAATTTCGAGGATGAATTCGAAATTAGACTGTCGACCACTTCATCCGGAGCGGTAAATAATTCATTCTTTGATTTTGATAGTTTGTCGAGACGTTTATCTCAATCTTCGCCTTCAAAGAATAAAGAAAAAAGTGATTTTAATAACTAAGATTTACTTGTTTTTAGTTTTTTCTTTCATTTCTTGCAGGAACTCGAAAAACAGCATTTGGGTTATTGAAACGGAAAAAGAAAGACAATATTCCCCAATATCGGTAAGTACAATTAATTGACACATTTTTATCAATTACTCTATATTGCCCCCGGGATTCCTATTATTGATAAAATTGTGAAAATGCGATAAATGCGGTAAATTTTTATCTTAAATTTTGGGTAATAACAATTTAACACGATAAAAATTATTTTTCAGAAGATAATAGGATCTTTTTAAAGCTTTTTTTGCTCTAGGCATTTCTTCTAAATTGTTTTTCCTTTTCTTGCATTCTCTTTCTTGCTTTTCATGGACACGAGCTGCTGCACAATTGCTATTGCAGAACCAACAACTTGAAGTTTAATGGCACCAAAACTATTTGTACTGAGTTCGATAAGCAAAAAATAAACTGATTCAAACAATTATTTAATTTAATATATTCTGTATATTAATTTGCAAAATATCAATTAGTAATTGACACATATTATCAATTAATTATTGAACCATCATTATTTTAATTAAAAGTAGTTTCGCGTATAAGCCGGTAATATATATGGTAATAATAATAATAATAATAATAATAATAATAATAATAATAATAATAATAATAATAATAATAATAATAATAATAATAATAATAATAATAATAATAATAATAATGATAATAATAAAAGAATATAAGATATGGACAGTTATGGAGAAAAGTCATAGCAATAACATTAATATAATAATAATTGAATTTATATAAGACATATTAAAATCAAGGGTTTCATATGTGCAATATCTTTCAGGTGGACACAAATTATGTATTCCAGATTTGATTGGGCGTGGTGCGAATAAAACGATTTTACACTCATACATAAATATAAATTGGATGGCAATTAAACTTTGTATTTACAACAAGTAAACTACAGAAGTAAACACTAAGATTTACTTTTTCTATTCAACCACATTCAGCTTTCAGACATTTTGCACAGCAATTAACCCTTTCTAAGGCAAAGGAAACTAAAAGTGATGTAAAACTCAAAGTTTATTGATAACAATTATATAGTTACAAATGATCATAAAAAAATAAAAACAAAAAATAACAAAAGAGGCTTTTACGGAGAAGGGGTGGCAATATGATTGTACCAAAAGTAAAAATGATTACCGATAGCGTTACACTTAGATATTTTTATTAGTTTAAAATGGTGTACAGTATATTGCCACCATCTTAGAAAGGGTTAAAATGTGAGAAAAAACATTTTCAAAGAAGCTGGCCTTCTTTTCATTGGGGAAATCTTGCAATAGTCTCATGAGATCCTCTTTGACCCTTATTATCACAAATGTTTCTTCAAGTGTAAACTGGTACATAAAGCTCTTGATTCCTGGGCTTCAGTTACATCCTTTTCACATTACTAACAAACTTACAGTAGTTATGAAAGTTGATGATTATTGGAGTAAAGTTGATCACATATTTTGCATGCAAAAACACTGAACATGAAACATTTTCGGTAAAATGTCCTCACATAAGCGCTCAATAACTTATCGTCCTACGTTACAATATTCTTCAAAATATTTTGTCTGGGTTCATGAAAGAGGGCCAAGTTTTATTTTGTCGCATCTCTGCTTTCAAGAAAATTGGAACGAATATGCTGCATAATTTTATGATTACAATGCCGCTTCAGGATGTTATGTACAGTTTTCTTGCTTACATAAGTCTAGTTGACAGTTCTCTGTAGGTAATTCGTCTCTAGATTTTTTTTTCTTTCACAATAATCTACAATTTTTTGAATTTCTCATCGCCAATTTCCAGGTGTTGTCCATTTCTTTCTTTAACAAACGTATTATTCCTGCCAGAGGAAAACTCTAACCAAATTATAAATAGCGGCTTAGCATTATGCTTCATTTTCAAATGATTCACACAGATAATAAATGATGTTTTTATTTTCTGTTTTCCAAAACACTGATAACGCTGCAAAATACGACTTTCTGTTAATACCTTTAAAAATAGATTGTAAACAATGTCAATAGACGTTCACAAGGTTAAATAAATTCAATATTATTTACCTATAGATTCATGCTTGTTTTGTGTTTAAAATTTAATTAAATTTCCTTTTCTGTATGAGTATAAATTTTATTTAGATATTAATATATCAAATATGTCCTTGTTTGTCTTTCCCTGTCTCTTATTGTCTCTGTCTCTATCTGTCATCTGTCCTTGTTTGTCTTTATTTGTATCTATTTGTCTCCATTTTATCTGTCTGTCTAAGCCTGTCTCTATCTATACCTGTCTTTGCCTCTATCTGTTTCTGTCTGTCACTCTCGGTCTCAATCTGTTCCTGTTTGTCTATTTGTATCTTTCTCTCTATGCCTGTCTCTATCTGTCTCATATTGTTTCTGTTTGTCTCTATCTGTTTCTGTCGGTCTCAATCTGTCCCTGTATGTCTCTATCTGTCCCTTTCTGTCTCTATCTATCCCTGTTTGTCCGTTTGTATCTTTCTGTCGCACATTGTTTCTATCTGTCTCTGTCTGTCTGTAAGTAGCGCTCGATCATAGAAATATAAAACTTACTAATTTATGTTTATAAATAATATAAAAGATTTTTATTTTATTAACTTACTTTTTGAAACAAACAATTTTTTCTGTCATTAAATAACGCTCAATATTTTAGCCGTAAAAGTTTGAAATAAAATAAAACATCGTACTCTCTTTAGCCAGTAATATATTTTATTCTAAAATTAATTGAATTAGCAAAGTTTCGTGTTGTGACACAGGGACACACGGATTATTATTTAGCATTTTTATCACCGAGTGAAATGTAAGTCTTATTTTGTGAGTCGCAGATAATTGTCAATTGCATTTGTATAGCTGAAATGATATTTGTTATGATTCAATTTAATAATTTCGGTGAAACGTCACATAACAAATTGTTAGTAAACCATGCAAAACCTATATTTATAATTTTGTGCCCTTTCGGACCATCATGGATGGACATAGTCTACTAGTCATTAATAATAAGACTACCGATTATTTCATAAAACCTTTATAATTATTTCGAAACTATATTTTTGGTGGTTTATATGCAACTGATATATAAGTCGTATTACGATTTTGCCTCTTAATATATGCGGTAGTTGTTTTACTAGTTTATCGCAATAATGCTTTATTAATTTAATAATCGATTTAATAATTTCTCAATTAAATTTTTTTAAATAAATATTCGTATATCCGGCTGCAGTTATATTTTTTAGATTTTTTTATTATATTTATATTTGGTAAAGAAATGTAAAATATATTTCAAATTGACCCTGAAGTTATTGTTCCGTATCTTAAAGAACTCAATTTCCATATTTTAGTGTTCATTATTAGCTTTTACTTCAGGTTCCCTATCCAGAAATTTTGTTACTCAAAAAAGAAGCCGATTTCAGATTACGAAGCACAGAGAATAAGAAATCTCGCGTATAATTGGATATTGTTTGACGAGTTTTGTAAGGAGTTAGCATCACTGTGCCAGGAACATACCCAACATTGCTTTTTCTAGTCGTTTTCCTTTCTATAGATTTTTATCATGATCTACTTACTTTGTCAAGTTTTTACTATTTCAGTTATTGGAATTTGTTTTCTTTATCATTTTTACAGATGTTTATATATATATATATATATATATGGGAGTGTTTGTAAGTAACTATATTATGGTTTTTATATTGCCTTTTCATATGTTCTGTTGATATTTATTATTTCTGTCATTTATCAGAATTTGTTTGTATTTTTTCACTATTCTCTGGTTTTGTACTTTTGCTTTATATCATCCTTTAATGGAAATGTAGCAAAAAAACGGGACCGGTCTTATTTGAACGTGATTACCCGGGAAGTGGTAATCTTGATTTCAGTTTATCAATGATCATCCACTTTAGGTCGGGAATTTTCAGATTTTTTAATGCAAATATTTTGATTTTGAATTAATAATAATAATTTTGGGTTTGTCAATTGAAAATTATTTTAAAATAACAATTTGAATTGATCGGTGTAAAATTTCGAAATTTCAGAAAATCAACCAAAGTTGAAAAACGGGTCAGATATAAGTTAGAAAATGGTGAAGATCATGGTGATAAGGAATTTATTAGAATACGTTTAGAAAGCAACGGAATTTGTAAAAAGCAGGAAATCGTTAATTAATTAAGGGAAACCTGAGTTGGGTAAACAACAAGAAAGCAAATAAAGAGAAATTTGAAAAACCATTATCAGGACAACATTATTCATTGGAGCAAATCAAAAACAAAATAACTATTTGTTATAAAACTAACACAATATTTCACAATTGGTCACATTAAGCACCTTATAGATATCACTCTATAACAATCAAAACACGATCTGGTTCAATTTAGCTTCACTCTTTTTTCGGTATGTTCCTTTTTATTGATTTTATTCCTTCTTTCCGCCGTTCGAAATAGTGGTGCTTTGTTCAGTCTTATGTTTTTATATTATTTTCCGCGTTAATTTCCCTCTAATCCTGAGTTTGTTGCTTCAAACCGATCTCCGAGCCAGAATCACAAATTTATTGTCGTTCAGCTAGATATCTTTTGGAATCATCTATTAAGGGGAATCCCCTATTAGAACCCCCCTGTCCTTTTTCAAGATATCCATCCAAAAATAGAAATTTATAAGCATATAGGTGTTGGGCCAGAACACAAACGGTCTTGTAAAGTGTTTAAATGAATCGGTAATACACACGCAGACACAATATGCAGATTTAAAATCGAACCTATTAAAACATCAACTAACCCTGCTAAAATACGAGAGAGAAAACAATTAAATATAAATTATAAAACACAAAAATAAATTAAAATAATAACAAAGTGCAACAAGATCCGCACGAAATAAACATAAACATAACATGAAAACCTAACAATTTGACCGAAATTTGACAATTTATCAAAAAATGCGAAATTTCATAAAAGTGGAATAAAAATCAAAGAATTAGAATTAGAAATAATTCAATTAAAAAAATTCAAAAGAAAAATTGTCAAATAAAATTTCAAAATAATAAAATTAACAATAGAATATACTAGAAAATCACAAGGTCAAATTTTGTTTTACCAAATCAATAATAATAGGTATAAAATAGGCACAATAGGTATATATACCGATTCATTTCTACACAATTTTAATCGGTTTTTAGCCTGAATCCGTTTTTACAAAACTTGAAATCGATTCTAACCTGAAGTAGTCTTAACCAGTTCGAAGAGCCAGAAAACTCGATGTGAGTGAGAGAATGTTCGAAAACTCTCTCCACGTCACACCCTTGCAACCTCAAATGAGCTCTGCTTGGATGTCGGCGTGGGGAGAGAATGATGATGTATTATACACGAAGATTTATGAACTACAATGTGGCAAAATATATATTTATTCCAAATAAATAGAATTTTTCTGCCGAAATTTTTCCGGCCCACAGCCGAAACATATTACAAGTTATTAAAATCAAATATACAATTCAAATTGTGTAATTGCGTGTATAATTGCTAATAATTCGTGCCCATGAAGGCTCCGGCGTGAGAACGCAGGAGCTGAAACGTCAATATCATTCCGTATAAGGGAAAATGGTGAAGGGGAAATAGTCTTTTGGCTGTTTCGTCGTCACTCATTTCCCATAAATTCGACCTAAATTATTTTCACATACGGCTAAAATTCAAACATCGAGTAGTCCAGTGGGCATTCATTAACTATAATATAAACACAAACGCGCCTAAGATCAATTCAGGGAAGGTGACGGGATTCTCAATAATAAAATCGTTGCTATGCTCAAAAATAAAAAGAAATTTATTAAAACCACTGAGGAACTTGTTAATGAAACTAAATTGCTATGCTCAAAAATAAAAAGAAATTTACTAAAAGTACTAAGAAAATTGCTAATGAAACTAAAATGCTACGCTAAAAATATAAAGAATTTTATTAAAAATATTGAGAAACTTGTTAATGAAACTAAAATGCTATGCTAAAAAATATAAAGAATTTTATTAAAAAGATTGAGAAACTTATTAATGAAACCAAATTGCTACACTAATAATATAAAGAATTTTATTAGAAATACTGAGAACCTTAGTAATGAAACTAAAGCGCTATACAAGAAATGTAGAGAATTTTGTTAAAAGTATTGGGAAACTTGTTAACAAACCTAAGATGTCATATTCGAAATATAGAAAAGTTACAAAAGTCAGTAAATTAATACAATCGGGATATATACGTGTCTAGTAAGATTAAAACCACAAAACACCTTGACCAGCATGTGAAGTTTTATAAAATGAGTGAGGAAGTAGTTAAATAAATTAAACCTCGAGATGCTCTGATCAAAATGGAAATAGGCTTTTAAAACTACTATAATCATTAAATAAGTTCGTTGACTAAACTAAAATATCGAACTATAAGAGTTTCGATGAACCAAAAATTAGGATCAACATCATTTACAAAATAAAAATGTAAGAGTCTATGTGAAACTACTACCCGAGTTAACTGGATTGATAAAATGATTTCCCAAAAAGCTAATGAAGCCCCAAATTGCCATCTTCTAGGCGAAACCAATTTCGTAAAATATAATGATTACCAAAAGAAAACGCAAAGTTATACAAATTTTATCTATCATGTGAACCGATTAATAATGAAATAGTTAAATAAATAGTGTTAAAAATTTCCACATTAAAATAAGTCATTTTCAAACATCGATAAAACAAAATACAACGCATAAGTACTTATTAAAGTGCGAAAATATATTACTGATCTCAATAGTCTTGATTTGAGATAGTACATAGGAGGTATTTGTAAGCTTCATTGGCGAGAAGTCCCACAACAAACAATAGCTGAATCCATTCGACATAAACCGTCTAACTTTGACGACTTCTATCTCCGAATATACCCCGATACCATGCTGAGGAGACATCTAATCAACCATCGGGAAAACCCAGACTCCAATATTATCGACTAGGAATGGATGCAATCATATATAAGAGATGTAATAAATAACTTACCGTGTGGATGAGTAATAACTAGCGAGACGAAGAACTGCCAATAATAATTTCTTAGAGAAAGGTAGAACCAATGAATCGAGAAAATTCTTGACGATCAATTTTGTTTTGTCGATAACCAATTGTCGTGATTTAACAGAATTCCAAACCCATAAATAAGACCACCAGAGAGGGAAGGAACATGACATTTTGTGAAATATCACGACAAACTACTTAACAAAAATCGATGTGTAGTGTGTCCCAACTGTCAATAATTGGTGAGGAATAAGCCAATAGTTGTCGAAGGAGTGTGCGCGGGTCAAATTTCTACACTAGTAGACACATTCGTGTATAAAAATTAGCTCGATTGAGAATTGGTCATTTCCATTCGACAATTAATATGTCCCGAAAAACAGAACAGATCTCCAAAAAACGCCAGGATTACGAGGAACCCAACATCGCAGGCGCCAGCGGACCTTCACGATTGGGTAAATCTTTAAATTTAGTTAATTCACTTTGACATATCTTCTGAGTCCTAGCGTAAATATGACCCAAACAATGAACCATCCTGGATACCTACACGGATGAACTTAACCAGAGAGCTACGACAATTTATTACTAAACCTAATGAATATGCTGATTAAATCATTCAATATATATATATATATCTTTTTAATACTTATTCATTTTATGCCCAAATAAATTACAGTAATGAGAAAGAAAACACATTGTGGACTTACCAACCAATCAATTATTAAACCCCAACTATGATCAAAATCACCATAAATGAGAACACTAAAACTGAATTTACGAGTCGTTGGTAGAGGTCGGGAGTTTTTCGAGGAGATCCTCGAGGAAGTTTAATATTTGGTTATCTAGATTTGAGATTCGGTGTTTTTTCGATGCCCAACGTGATGGGAAGGGACGATTAAAGTAACCTACTATTATATTTTAAACGCCGTACTAAACCGGCAGCATGAGTAATAAATGTTTATTAAATATTAGTAATTGCAAATATGTTGTCTTTGATAAATAAATGATTTTGAATATAACTATCTACATAACCGTATGAACTTCATTTAAAAATCCAATTATTTATTAATTAGTTGTAACTACAAAATACATTGACTTTGACGAATGGATGGAATGGAGTCCTGATACCTATATGAAAAGAGGGATAGTATCTCAAATCCAAATGTTTAATAAATATGGCCAGTTGCAAATCGACTTTGATAAACCAAAATTTTCGAGTAAAGATACCTACATAAAAATATGAATATCCGTTTAACTCTAGTGTTTATTAGGTTATTAAGAATGTTAGGTAAATTGAACTTCGATAAGTAAACGATTTTGCTTAAACATATCGTTATAAAATTATATTATTTCAAATCCAAACGTTTATTAATTTAGTAGTAATTATAAGTAAAGTAAACTTGGATAAGTAAGCCAGATGTTTATTAATTTAGTAGTTATTCTAAGTAAAGTAAACATTGATGAATAAATGATTTTAATTAAAAGTATCTACGTGAACGCACGAGAACTACTCCAAATTCTGTCCGTTATTAGCAACTATAAGTAAATTGGGTATTGACGACTAAATAATTTTGATTAAGATGTACAGTATTATTTTAGACTTAAATGTTGGATAATTGATCAGAATATATGAGTAAACTGAGTTTAGATAGGTAGACGATTGTGATTATAACCATCTAAATGTGTTAGCAATTTTTTGGAACTCAGCGATCATTAAGTTGCCCGTGGAGCCGAACCGATCAACTGACGCTGTACCTTAAATTATAGTAATTTAGAGATTCATTAATTTAGAATAGAACCCACGGTATCACAGAGGGCGTGAGTATTCGACGGACTTGAGGAAAGTAAACAGAATATTGCCCAATGGAACCCACTTATGAAAGCGAGTTGCAGCTGAATTAGTGGAGTATAATCATAATTGTCTGAAGGGGTAAGGATGAGGAGATCCAAACCTCATTCCCAGAGTAAACTTTTGACGGAAAATAGATCGACTAGTGTAAAAAAGGGAAAAAATTGGTTTATCAACAGTTAGTTAATTACGAATTTGCAATGAGGCCGCGAGGAGAGTGAACCTCAAGGAGACCGCCTCCCGTAAACGATGTTGTCGACGAATCTCTGGACCACTACCAACGAATTGTGAGAATTTCGAAAACTACTATGTGAATAAGCCCATGAATTTTAATCCCGACGCAGGACGCCGTATAAGTCGCATTAAACTAACCAGATCCAGAGTCCGTCAATCAAAACAAATAATCCAGCCGCTATAAATTTGTAAATGATAATTTTATTGTTTCTAGAAGACTCGTGGATCGACGCATCCCGAGTACTAGCCCGGTTCCCCGCTCACATGGCTGCCAGATGCAGGCAGGCGATGTGGGACGCAGGATTTTCTATCTACCCGGTCCGCGAAACCCGAGCTGGCATACAACGAGTTACTGATGATGTCGACCTTCCATACGTGGCTATTAAGAGAAAGCCAGGAAAATATCCGGCTAGGGAGATGCGAGGACAGGCCGAGTATTTACTGGCGCACCTCGAGAGGCATCAAGCCGAGACGAACCGGCAAGTGAAGGAGGCCAAGCGATACCTGCGGAAGATCAATGAGGACATCGCGGCGGCAGGATACCCAGCACTGACGGGTATGCCCAGCGTTATAATGTGTCTTATGAGCTGGACGACCCCAGGCTCCAGGAGCAGATGACGGACATGGACGTGGTAATCCCACGACGCATCCTACCAAGGAGATGCGGAATGAGAGAGAGCTCACCGGAATCCACCGAGATCACCCATACGCCAGAGAGCGTCCTACCATGAAGAGGAAGTAAAGAATATGGAAGACAGTGGTTTCGCGCATGACTTAAATAGAATTTGTTGTGATATGTAACTCATATAAAATTTATTGTGGAATAAATAATGTTAATTTATATTTCGGGTTCCCGTTAATAAAGTTATGCAATTATACCATATAATTTTACAATACATAGAGTTATATAATAATTGTTTACCGAGATCGACGAAAATTCAAATGCGAAATGCTAACTACCCTGCAACGACTCAGTAATAACGATATGATGACATATGATTTTCATCGGTAGAAATTCGCGAATAAAATTCCTTTATTTACAGAAATGGAAGGGCGTCAGTTCCCCATCCTGCTACAAGAACTTGATAAGGCCCGAGCCGCCAATCGGAGCCTACAGGAGCAACTCGTGCAGATTTCTCGTGAGGTCCAGCAGGTCAAAGGGACCTGGATCGAACCAAAAAGGATGAAGACGATCTATCAAAAGATGGAAGCGGCTCAAAGGGGATGGGCTGGTGAACGACATTTAACGCAAAACCTGAAAACTCAAATCAAAGGCTTAGAAACGGCATTGTCGGCGTGCCAAGAGGGGGCCGCGGTAACGTATCCATTGGTTTTTGCCCCGGCACAGCTGGCCTATCGAGATACCGTCTCTCTATCGACTTCCCCATCCACTCGCAATGTTAAACCCAAGAAACACCGGTCAGGAAGAGCTGAGCGCGCAAAACGACGGGCGGCTCAAGTGCGAGGCGGACAAACTCAAGTATAAACAATCTCCCAGGAATATCTAACAAATGTTTTTTTTTCAATAAATGTTTTGAAAACGTGTTGCTATGTCTAAACTGAATATAAGATTTTTCACATTAACGATAAGGAGCAGTTATAAACGGCGGACATATTTTAGGAAGGAACCAAAGACGAAAATCGCACATAGGCCTTCTAGCGGCAGTGCGTTGAACCCAGTTGAGATCGGGCGAGAGCAGTTCCGACGTGGCGCTCACCTTTGGCGATCTTGACACCGATGGTTACATTACCAACGTTGTCTAGCAACGGGTAGTCATTGGGGGACAGCAAATATTTACATCTGAGGTCAAGGTTGTCGAAACCATAGACGCCACATAGGCTAAATTTAATTTCAACAACATATGTAGTAGAACGCAATATTGGTTGAAAAATAGAGAAAAAATACATACACAATTAAAATGATCAAATTGGAAAAATAAGGGACGTGAAACATGCCACTTACTTACTTACCATATATATAGTATATAAAAAAGATAATAGAAAAATTAAAAATAATCATTAATCCATTATGTATAATATTTAAACGACCAATGCTGCTGTGGATGTCCTAAGCACTTGACCCCCTCTCTCCCCATTCTTAGGGGACGTCTTATATGGGCGATCCCTGTGATTTTTGGGTTTGAATTAAAACTCAATTATTTTATTTGTTTTTGATGTTCTGACTCGTCTATGAACTTCTATTTAATTTGAAAATATTTATACGTCTTCGAAACTTTATTTGTCACCGGTTACCACTTTTGATTTTTACTTTTCAAATTTTAATCTATTTTGATAATTTTTATTTCACACCTTTAGTGTGATAACTTGAAGAAAAGTTCCAAAGCAAAGTCTGTCAAATGTATGTCAATTGGTTTAAAAGTAATTAATCAAAAGGATTATTTCTACTATATAAGGAGAATCAAAATCTTTGTTGGGGTATTACGAAAAAGCATGGTAAAATCACTGCGAGGGTTTTCGGATAGTCAGAACAAACGTTTCTTTCTATGATTATTGACATGTGCTTTTTATCCGCATTTTGTAATATAAATATCCGTTGGAAGTATTATTTGTGTTTATTGATTTTAAAGGTGACCCAGAAATTCTGAATAATATAATTTATTTAAAACCCATCAATATTAATTTTGAGCGTTCGAATATTGTACTTAATTATTGCATTCATTTGTTGGGGTTTAATAAATTGCAGTGCCATTAAGTGATTCCTGGTGTTCTTACAACTTTTCAATGGCGGTGATTTGGCTTACTACAAATATTGACTTGAATTAAATAAGTAATTAATATATAATATAACAAGGGCTTGTTTGAGATGAACAAATTGTCTTATAAAACCGTCAATTATCATTGACGTTTAAACACAAGTGGTTTTCGGTGTCCATTGTGTAGTATGTAAAGAGGTTAAATAGATAACCCTCACCATCACTTTAAGCAAAATACTCTGAAGGACTCCGGAGAAATGCCATTCAGAATTAAGCGTAAAATAATCTTGGGAAGTTGGGGTGTAATATTTTCATTGGCATATTTTTCCAATTGAGGTTATTCTTTGTTGCTATGGTAATTATGCAGTTGCCTTCGGTATGTAATTTTTATGAGTTCTTGTGTGGTATTTTGACGATCTTATTCAATAACTTGTTTCCAATTTCTATGATTATGAGTTTGTGAATATTACTTATTAGCATGAAGTTCATCGGAAATGTAAGTATCAAGATTATTTCGTTGCAAATACTGGCAAATTCAATAAATAACTGCATCAACGGAATATGGAACAATTTTCATCGTGTTTTATTACATGTAACAGTTAATAAAAATTTTATTAATTAAAATTTTCAATATTCTAAATTTATCTTTTTCGTCTAATGAATATATAATGCCTAAAATTAAAATAACAAAAATCAAAACTTAATATTAAATAAATTTGCATTTTCTTTCAACACGTTCATAAGTTCTTTTCAGTCGTATTGAAAAATTATTTTGCATCCAATTCTTGCAGGTAGCCCTTCGATGCTTATCCTTGACATTTTGGTGACCACAAATCTGTATTAATGGAATACTACCAATTTTACGAAAAATTTTATAGATTAACATTGAAAAACGTAGTCTCAAGTTTGTAGTATTTACCAAATTTAAATGAGTATTTAGGAAGTGTGTATATGTTACTGCTAAAGTACAAAATGTCATAATGTATACATTAACTAAAAGATTAAAAAAATGTAAGTTTCCTATCTCGTAAATGTTAATAATACATACATTTACCTGTAAATGTATACATCATGTCTACATTTTTTGGAAAATGTAGAAATAATTTACAAATATGTATATTTACCGGGAATAGTATATATCATTAATTTATTTTTAGCTAAATAGAGTTTTGTTTTCGTCAAGGCCCAAGAGATTGCGTTAGTGATTTATTGATTTTATTTACTCCAATGTAACTCAATCTGTCGGGAATTTCGGAATCTAACTTCAAAATTTTTTAATCAGTTTGATTTTGTACTTTTCCATTACCTGCAGGTTTAAGTAAATATGGTAATAAAATAATCGGTAAATGTATGTTATATATTCATTTGTCTAATCTTGTAGTTAATGTACACATTTATCGGTGGGTATAACAGATATAAAGATGCATTTATATAATACGTAAAGTTGAAATGCCCCCTCTCTAACACTCAGGTAGGCATCAATATATTTTACAGTGCATGACTGATATGTTGACCATAATGGCATTGATACACACTAGGATAAATTAAATTATTAATATAGTTGCAGGAATATGAAAACATAATTTTATTAATGTAATTATAAATATTATTTCTGTAAATTATTGGAAATTCGATAGAGGAAATATGGTAATTTTAACCTTGATAACGTTTCTCTCAATGATTGAAAACATCACCCCCATTGATTATGATTTACCCTCGTGCCCTAATTTGAATGTGTGGAATATTTGTGAAGGAACTGATCACTGGATCTTTGATGACGAATGCTCGCATAGTATTTGCTATAAAGGTATATTCACGAAACCTGTGTTCCGTTGTGAGCCGACAATTGAATACTGTGAAGTGCTACACCGCAGGATGATGGATAAAGTTTATTACAGGAGATTTTATGAATTTTTCTATAATTAATAAATATCTTATGCCGATTTTCATGAATTTTTGTTCAAGATGTTTAAAGTAATATTCTCATAATAAATGGGCTTGATCACGTCTACGAATGAGGAATTTTGGTACGACGGAATCTTCTCTTAGATATCTTACAAAGCTGTTATAAAATTAATTTCAACCCCACCCCTGTTGTCCACACCAGAAATTGTCTGTGCTGTACCTTTCTACTTTAGTATGTCCATAATTGACAGATTTTAAAATTTGTTGCAGCTGCATATTTCGTAGTTGAATACCTTTGGGCCAAGGCTGCTTCCATTTTGATTTCTTTCTATAATTTCTGCAATATTTCTAAATCCTGAATTCTTATGGTTCTTGATCTTCTAAAGTATTTTGAAACAACAATACTTTTGACCATTTGTCCGGCCCAGGGAGTCAGGATGCATTTACAAAGTGGTCACAAATCATATGGATTGCACATTCCTCCTCCAAACCACACTTCAAAGTATTTTGGCCAACTTGAAAGATTTTACTACTAAATTATTAGTTTTTTCTATAAGATAAAGTAGCGCTTAAGAGGCTAAATTTGTGGCTAATTTTGCAGGTTTCTTAAAAGTCACTTCTAAACATTACTTATAATCATTTACTGGTTCTGCTTAAATTTTGTGATAATTTAATTATAAATCGAAGTTTTTTGGGTCAGTTATACTAATTATTAACGACTAGTAGACTAAGCCCGTCCATTATGGTCAGATAGGACACAAAATTATAAATATACATTTTGCATGGTTTACTAACAATTTGTTATGCGACGTTTCACCGAAATTATTAAATTGAATCATAGCAAATATATTTCAGCTATACAAAATGCACTTGACAATTATAATAATAATAATGTTGGGCCAGAACACAAACTGCCTTGAGAATAGTTTAAATGAATCGGTAACACACACGCAAACACAACACGCAGATTCAAAATCGGACCCATAAAACATAAACTAACCATGCTAAAATATGAGAAAAAAAACAATTAAATATAAAATCAATTAATACAAAAGTAAATTAAAATATTAACAAAGTGCAATAAGATCCGCACGAAATAAACATAAACATAACATGAGAACATAAAAATTTGACAATTTATCAAAAAATGCGAAAATCCATAAAAATGGAACAAGAATTAAATAATTTGAATTGGAAACGATTCAATTAAAAAATAAAATTGTCAAATAAAATTGCAAAAATAATAAAATTAAGATTAGAATATACTAGAAAATCACAAGGTCAAATTTTGTTTTACTAAATCAAATTTAACACGCAAGGTTAGGGTCGTACAATAGGTATATATACCGATTCATTTTCACATAATTTCAATCAGTTTTCATAAACTTGAAGCAGTTTTACTCTATATAACCAGTTTTCATAAAACTTGAGTCAGTTTACTCAGTTTAATCCAGTTTTGCAAACTTAAAGTAAATTTCTCTAATCAGAATTTTAATGTGAGTGAAGAGATGCTCGAAAACTTTCTCCACTTCGCGCCCAGACAACCTCCTATGAGCTCTGTTTGAGTCGTCGGCGTGGGGAAAGGTTTATGTGTGCGATGTATAAAACAATGAATGCGAAATAAGAAAATGTATTTATGCCAATTATATTTTTTCCGGCCCACAGCCGACATCCCACCGCAAGTTATTAAAATCTACACACCCCAACCAAACTGTGTAAGTGCGGTGTAAGTCCGCCAATAGTTTGTGCCCGTGAAAGCTACGGCATGAAAACGCAGTAGCTGGAACGTTAATATTGTCCGTTATAGGGGAAATTGGGAAGTGCGGAGGTAGTCTTTTGGCTACCCCTCTGCATCCCATTTCCTGAAAATTCGACCTAAAATCTTAAACGACAATCGGCTCAAAATCACCACATCGAGTAGTCCAGTGGGCACTCGTAATATTCTAATATTAACATAAATATTCTTAGGATCAAATGGAAAGGGATCACGGGAAATGACGTTGTAAATCATTTCCATAGTCATGACTAAATAACTACTAAAAATTAGTAATATCTAACGAAAATAAATTTCAATTACCACGATAGAGATTAAATAATTGAATAATGAAACCCGTAATGGAGAAATGAATTGAGAATAGAGTTTCAGCTAATTTAGTTACACATAAGTAATCCAATATAAACTTAGAAGGGATAACAATTAACGATAATAAATTTCAGCTATTAAATAAACGAATAAACCAATTCATTGATGTTGAGAATAAACCCAAATTGCTATGATCACGATAAATAGATAGTACCGGTAATGTTCAAGGAGAATAAATTCCAAATGTTATATCACGATCAAATAAACAAATAGTAAAAATCGGTAATGATAATAAATAATGCTAACAATTTCCTTCGCTACGATCATGAACTAAATAAATAACTAGAGAAATTAACAAGAGTAGTAAGTGAACCGGAGGATGTAGATGGCTAGGAAAAATAGAGATAATAAATAGTGATGACCAGGATAGTTTATTAACAGGGGAAGTCTGATATACGCCGCGAAGTCCCGATTAAAACAGGGTTAAGATAAACCGATTTATACTAAATTAATAAAATGCATTAACGTCACGAAGGATAAGAATAAATCGAACCTATTGGAATTCAACTATAATAAAACGACATTACATAAGTTAATTCCCAAAAAATTGCTAATTACCAAGCAAGCATGAGTGTTATAATCGCGATGAAGGATAGCAATTCCAGTATAAAACATTTTAATATGACTGTAGATATAGCAACTATGTTAAACCATGGATAGAAGGGTAGGAAAAAATTCTACAACCAACATAAAAAAATTGAAAATCGGTAATACCGACAGACATAATTAAAAAGTCAAATTCACAAATGAAACTAAAATTAACATAATGATATTGAAAATATTGAACATTAGGTCTGACGAAATTTGCAACTGTCCGTAGGAACTCGAAACCATACCCCATGGTCAGGGTTGGAGGAGCGAAACCCGTAGATCGAATCATGATTCTCATCAATGGCAACAAACAATAATGACTATCTGAAGTTTTCCCTCCAAAGATCCACATTAAACATAATAACTCTGAATAGGATAATTATAAAAAGAAATAAAAATTAGCATCCCCACCTAAATTCACTGGTCAATGAAACAACGAATTCCAAAAAATCTTTAGAATAAATGTAATCCAGAGGACAGAGATATGTATAGATATCAACATCGGATCAATAAATGTCGACGTGTGGGTAGTCGAGCAAATTTAATACGGGTAGGATATCTTGGCTGAATCAATTGTCAACTGCACCACTAGTTAGTTACTATTCATGACTAATTCACTCACACGCCAACAAGAAAGATAGGGAAAATATCAATAACGACACGTTTCATAGCAGTCCGGGTAGAAAACAACACGAACCGATAATAAGTAAAATTACTGGAAAAATCTAACAGACTGGAATTTACTGGAAGTCAATTAACCAAAATTTCGATTACGTGGCACTTCCCTGGTAATTGATATAAAATCAATGCGTGGTGACAATTTCATTCATTTTTACTAGTAACGCATACAGCTATGGATCCACGCCACGAATGGCAACGAAATGGAGAGACTAGTAATTCTAGAAGAGAAAATAATATCACAGTTGGAAGGGAGCCAGCCACGCCGCAGGATGGTAAGTTCCTTATCGCATTATAACTTATTTAATTTTTATAAATTCATGTGAAGAACAACCTGAGAGACGAAATCGACCAAATTATGCACCATCTCCAGTGACAGCTCATGACTTATCAATGCTGAGATATCCGATAGAATATTCTGCCAGATCACATGATTCCGTTATGCATCTAATAAAATATACCATCAAAATCTTGAATTTGTTATTTCTACATGATTTTTTTGGAGGTTAATATCGTGACCCGTCCACCTATGATTTCTGACGAATGCCAACAACTAGCTTGACTGAAAATGGCAGTGTACTCACGAAGTATCTAGGTAATGCATTAACCGAAAATTAGCAATCACAATAATAACAACGTCACAATCCAACGAGAATAAAACAACTCGCTGCGAAATCCCCAAAACCCAGATGACAAACGTTTCTCCAATACTGGTGAAAATGAACGGACGCCGTAAGGAAATTCGTAGATCAAGATGAACTAGCACGAGCTCCAAATCGTAATTATAATGACCACGAATACCCGGCCAAGTGGAATAGGTAGGATAAACACTGTTAACAAGACGCATGAAAATTCTCCTAAAATACGCCAGATAAGAAATAATTTAATCTCGAGACGATACTCACTGCAGTAGTCCTGACAATACCCGTCAAAGAATCCAATAATCAAACCTACACTAATCTGTCGCCATATAGTTATTTTACCACCAGTAAAACCCATTGTCATTTATATGTTAAAATTTATTTTTAGATAATCGTAGTAAAAAGCATACAGACATTAATTCTTAAATAACTTAATGATTAAAAATTTGCAGACCACTCTTGGATAGACGCGTCCCGCGTTACGGTGCGATTTCCTGCACGATCGGCCACCAGATGTTGACAGGCCCTATTGGACGCGGGATTCTCAGTCTCGCCAGTGAGGGAATCCCGCACGGACACACAAAGAGACGACGGAGAAGTAGACCTCCTTTTTGTGGCCATCAAACGAGAGCCCGGCCTCAACCGACAAGTGGACAGAGCCAGGCGACATCTGGCTGAGATCAATAAGGCAATTGCAACGGGAAACATTCCCAGTACGGATTGGTACGCCCCATCGTATAACGTATCCTTCAATCTCGATGATCCGAACTTGGACGAGGAGTCAGAGGCCATGAAAGTGGTGATTCCACTAAGAATGTTGACCAGGGAGATGGGAGACGAGGGTAGACGTTCGCGAGATCCCAAGACGTTTCAGAGGTCGAAGCCGGTGTAAATTGCAAATAAAGATCGGATTTTATTTTAGCTCTCTTGTTTTTGTTTTCTATAATAATAGATAAATAGAGTTATAGCATGCTTAAGAGTAGATTTTGTTTAAAAAATTAAAATTAGAAATCGGATAAATGAAATTTCATGACGAAAGAGAATTTAATGTTGTATTCCGTTTTGCAGATATGGATCCCCACAAAATTCTACGATGCGAGTTAAACAAAAGCCAAAGATTGAACCGAGAATTACACCAACAAATCGTGCAACTGACAACCGAAATCTAACACATCAAATCTAGCAGGGTAGAGTACAGAAGGTGAAGGCTCTATATCAAAAGATGACTGCCGCCCAGCGAGGTTGGGCCGAAGAAAAGCAATTGAATCAGAGCCAGAAAACCCAAATTCGCGGATTAGAAATAGCTCTATCTGCATTTCAGGAAGGCAATGCAGTGACTTACCCGCTAGTTTTTGCTCCAGCCCAATTGGCTTATAAGAAGGCCACTTCAAACAGCAAGCTTGAGAACAAACCGCCCCGACACCGACCTGGCCGAAACGAGCGCGCCAAACGTCGAGCCGCTCAACCAGCAGATTAGAATATTTTCTCTTTTGTTATCTCTGAATAAATTTGTGTTGATTAAATTGTTGATCTCAAATAAGATTTATAATGACAAGACTTAGACAGTATAAGTATAAATTAAAAGAGGGATTATTCTACGTGACGAGACAAACCAAAGTACGCAGATGGGACGAGGATAAGCAAAAGCGCACGCAGACCTTTTACCGGTAGTGCGTTGAACCCGCTTTGAGGTCGGGCCAGAGTAGTGCTTTCATAGCGCTCACCTTTGGCGATCTCAAAAACCAATGGTTGCATTTCCAACGTTGCTTAGCAACGGTTAGCCATTGGGGCAAGAAAAAAAAATTATGTGTGGGGTCAAGGTCACACTAACCAGAAACCCCACAATAATAATAATAATAATGTTGGGCCAGAACACAAACGGCCTTGGAAAATGTTTAAATGGATCGGTAACACACATGCAAATATAACATGCAAATTTAAATTCAAACCTATGTAAACATCAACTAAACCCTATCAAATATGAGAAAAAAGATAACGACATATAAATTAATAAACATAAAAATAAATTAAAATAATAATAAAATGCAACAAGATCCGCACGATACAAATACAAACATAACATGAAAACCCAACAAAATCGACCGAAATTTGATAATTAAACAAAAAATGAAAAATTCATGAAAATGAAATTTAAATCAAAGAATTGGAATTAGAAATAATTCAATAAAAATTTTAAATAAAAAATTATCAAAATAAATTGGAAAATAATAAAAATAAAGATTAGAATACACTAGAAAATACGTAGGTCGAATTTTGTTTTACTAAATCAAAAAGAACACGCGAGGTTAGGGACAGAAAATAGGTATATATACCGATGCATTTTCACATTGAAGTTAACCAAAATTAACCATTTTTTAAACCGATTTTGAAATCGAATTTTTGAACTAATTTTAAAAAATATTTCAAGTCTATTTTTAGGTGAGCGGAAGTTTTATTTGGAAACTCTCTCTCCACGTCCCATCCTCGCAACCTCGGTAGAGCTCTGCTTGGATGTCGGCATGGGGAGAGATGTATTTGTATTTTTTTGTATGATGATTTTGGCAAGTAATTTGTTATATTATTTTAATATATTAATAAATATTTATAATGCAAAAAAATTAATTTGTTTTTCATAACATTAATTACATTATTGTCGGAATTTTTCCGGCCCACAGCAAGATATTAAAATCAACATACTATTCAGATTCGTGTAAGTGCGTGGAATATCGCCGATGATCTGTGCCCGTGAAGACCCGGCGTGCGGAACGCAGAGATCGGAACGTCAATATTATTCCGTATAGAAGAAAGGAGGAATAAGGACGAGGTCTTTTGGCTTCTTCCTCGTTTCTAGTTTTCTTTAAATTCGACCTAAATTATTCTACATACGGCTCAAAATCACCACACCGAGTAGTCCAGTGGGCACTCATTAAATATAACATGAACATAAAATGCGTCTAAGGCTTATTAAAGGGGAAAGGTGACGGGGAATAAAAATAAAAAAACGAAATCACTGCTATGTAATTAAAGTAATTATTCCCATAAACCTAAACTAGATACGAAAATTTCAAAATAATCAGTTAAAGTTATCACTAAGCAGTTACCATGAAAACCCGGTAAGGACGTAGATGTAATGATAATCATCAAAAACTTAAATCACATTTCGGAATCAAGATATTTTTTCACTAATAAAAATCGATTTAATAGTCCGCCGACGAATTGATAAAAACAATTTGTGTAAATAAACATAAGTCAAACCGAACTGTCATTGACATGAAATTCCCTCACGCAGATGTTTATCATCACACCACTTACCTAGCGGTGTGCAACAGATATACACACATCTCTACTAGATCATATAAATGGGTGTGGTAAAATGCAAGCTAATCATTTTCTTTATGCACCAAACCCAAGATTTTGGAAATGAGAGTCCTACGACCACAACGCCGGAAGGAGACGCAACAAGAGAATCGAGCCCAACGACTCAGGGTAATTTATTGTCAAGATAAGAAACATTCGAGAATTTTTCTTTTAAACCTTACTTACCTAAATTTTAATTTGATAAATTTTAAAAAGTGGATAATCAATTTTCATACCTAAATTTTAATTTGATAATTTTCTTGAGTAATAGATAATTAATTTCTAATAAAAATACAACTGTTAATGTTCAAGGTTTATAGTTTATCAGTTTTAATGGAGATATGATTAAGCAAACTTTTGAATAACGATTAAATTCCCCTTGTAGGAATATCTAGATAAATTTCGAAGGGTTTTCATTTTTTATCAAAGTGCATCATATTAATCTTGTACAAATGCTTTATGATAAACGTGTAGTAATAGTTAGAACAATCTTGGAAGTCAGTGTTATAATAGTTATATAAGTTTTGTAAACGAGTCTGAATCCTTCCGAATAACGCACAGTAAAAATTGTGTAAACCTTGGTGAATGATTTTAACCTCACCGTAACGCATGTTACCAAAATTTTCGCAAAAAGTTTCTGATGTATTTTGATAAGTACATAGTAACAACCTCCTGTAGACAAGCTACTAAGTTATCGGGAGAAGTATTGTAATTTGATTTCGTTGCCAGAGCCAAATTTATCCCTCTCCTCATTTTAAAAATTGTTTTTGTAAACGCTCGTAAAGATTCAGGGACATTCGTGACTGTAAACTAATCGAGAATTAATTAATAGGACAGAAACAAATAGATATCAGATTTCACTTTTGCCACGCTACAAATATTAAAGCATATTAAGAAAATCTTCATATTCAATAATTATTATGTCAACTAATGCTTATCACTTTTATAATGTTAGTTCGGTACAGATGATGTTTTAATGTCGATAAGCAAAGCAGTTGAATAAAAGATTACGGTGATTCAATAGGTAGACTTACATTAAATCGAATTAAATTAATTATATTGCTCCAAGAGAATTGAGTGTATAGTCAATTGATAACATAAACCCGTGAAAACAAATATGGTGGTTAATATGAGATACTTTGAAATTACCCTATACATGTTCGCATAATCATGATGGTATTTTAGAAAAACCAGGGCCTCTCAAGTGGGTCCCCGCCCATGTTGCCGAAGAATGGCGTCAGGCTTGGAAGCGAGCACGGCCTGCAACGAGTCACGAGGAACCCCAACCCGGAAGACCTCACCGGACTGCCCTACAATTATTATGGATGGAAAACGACACACGCTGGACGAACCAACGAGACGACAATCAGTATCCGGCTGAGGAGATTCGAGATCATGCACGAACCCTCCTCACCCGCCTGGAAGAATACCAATGGCAGGTCGACCTACAGATGGTTAAGGCCAGGCAGTACCTGGTCAATGTCGAAGACGACATCGCTGTCAGACGAATCGCGGACGTTTATCCGACAAGGCCGACCCGCAATACGAGACGACCCGTGTTCGTCACTCCAGGTTACTCTCCGGAAGAAGGAGTCAGGAGATTTTTTGAAGATCACTGACTACACTGGTATTGCAGCCACTGACATCGATTTGTTTTATCATTTAAATTAAAAATAAATAGGTGTCGTTCATTTCTTCAATGGTTCCTTAAATTAAATTTCACAACCTATGTTGTCATAATTTTAATCATTTGAGTTATTAGTAGATTTAAATGATTTTTATTGCAGCAATGGTGTCTACACAACCGTTACAAACAGAACTGGCCCATGCCAGACGAGCAAATAAGAACCTTCTCGACCAGGTAGTTCAACTAACACGAGAAGTCCAACAAATCAAGTCCACCTGGTCGGACCCGAAAAAGACCAAAGCCCCTTACCTCAGACTCACCGCTGCTCAAAAGGGGTGGGCAGATGAACGGCAACTTAATCAGAGTTTGAAAACCCAAGTGAGGGGACTAGAAGTGGCTCTATCCGCCTGCCAAGAAGGGGCCGCAGTAACATACCCCCTTGTGTTTGCTCCAGTCCAATTAGCCTACCGGGAGTCGGCAACAGCCCCAGCAACAACCGCCACTCCAGCCACAGTAACAACCGGTAGTTATCGGCCTGGAAGGAAAGAACGTGCAAAACGCTGAGCTGCTCGATTATCGAATAAACCTGGATAAACAAGCCAGTTTTTACTGAGTTGATAAAAAAAGCATTATCGAGTTGTAAACTTTATAAATATAATTTGCATTCCTATAATCCCAGTAAACGGAAACGACATTTTTAACAGTTAGATAATCGTCTATGTCACTGCAACTAACACGCATAAATACACCTTTATAATCTACGAACTAGGTTCAGTTCTCAACTAATATTACCAAATCTCTTTTGATATCGTGATGAACTCTAACGATATATTTACGACGAAAGGGGGACCGAATGAATTAAAGCGAGCACAAGTCTTCTACGACAGCTCGTTGGACCCAGGGATTGTCTGGGCAATTACAGCACTAGTAATAATGCTCACTTTTTGCGGACAATCCACCCACTCGAACACATCTCCAACGTTGCCTAGCAACGGGTGCCAAGTGGTAGCTAGAAATTATTTATATGGCGTTACCAGGGTAACAATAGGAAGATTCAAACAAATAGCGAAACCCAGTAACCCACCAATAATAATAATAATAATAATAATAATAATAATAATAATAATAATAATAATAATAATAATAATAATATTGAAACAGGATTGATCTCGAGCTCCGATGTGAAGCAACCGAATTACAAAGTCACTTACTATTTGAAAAATCTAGAACTGCTATCGATTAAGGCATCCAGTTCAGTAACAAACAAATATACTTTACTTCATTTAAACAAAATTTATATTTCTTAAGCCGCTCTCCTAAAAAAATGCTATGGAGGTTGACGAGACAATTTTTAAGTCAAATATCCCACGGGGCTTAATTCTCATTATGCACTAATCCCGTTAATTATCTAACAGTAAAAACAAAAATTGAATTGATATAATTCCATAAAACATGGAAAACAATTACTAGTAAACTTTGGTATAATTTTAAACTACTCTATTAACGGTTCAACTTGATAAATGGTACAATTATACTCAGGGGCGGATTATCCAGTAGGCACTGTGCTTAGGCCCTACGAAAAAATTTAAATTAAATTTTTTATCATATTTTTATTGAGTGATTAAAAATAGAGAAATAAATACAAAAAATCAAAATTTAAAATTAATCACTTTTATAATTAGAAACTGTTTTAGTTAAGTTGTTAATACAGTAGACTAAATTATATAAACTGTGCTGCTCTTTGCATGAGCAAAATCACAAATAACATCTTCAAATGACATTTACCAAAATAATCTTTTTCAATGGAAAGAAGTGCAAGAGAAGACAATCGTTCTTGTCCCATCGTTGACCGCAGATAATTTTTGATAAGTTTCAGTTTTGAAAAAGATCGTTCACTTACACAGCTTGATCCAAAATGTGAAAGATAAATTCGAAAAGCAATATTTACATTTGGAAAACTTGTGAAAAACTTGTTTTCTATTTGGGCCTTCATCATTTCAGCAACAGATTTTGTGTCGGCGAACATTCTGGAAAACTAAAGAAATTTATCGGCAAATGCCTCTTCCAGATCTGGTCAAAATATCTTAATTAATTCTTTTGCTTTAGAAACTATTTCATCGCTTGACAAAGATCTGTCAAAAAGTAAACTGAACCTGGGTAAGCTGCTCGCCGTTTTTCCATCTCAAGGATAAGTCTGTCTATGATCACATAGAAGGACTGTATACTGAAATTGCCACTAGCACTCAAATTTAAACTCATATCAATATGCAATTTTATGATAGTGCACAAATCTATGCCAAGCTGCTTCAAAGCTTTTTTGGCTATATTAATTTGTTGAAGTAAATCTTTCCAAATCACACACATTAGCGCAGTCTCATAATGGTCTAAATTTTTTACAAACAATTTTTTTAGCTTCAATTTTTTTATTTTGCTTCATGGACAGTTGCTGGTGGTTGGAATTCGCTTTCAGTAATATCATACAATGCTGGACGAATCTCCAAATAGTTTGCATAAAAAGCTTTTGTAGCATCACTGCATTCTGACCATTTTGTTTCTGACAGACTTTGTAGAACAGAAGCGTTTGATTTATCCTTAATTCGCTCTTTGCGGTGAAACCGAAAAAAATGTATACACTGACTGAACAATACCAAAGCAGCTAACTGTTCCTAAACAACACTCCACCGCAGATGAACCAACCAAATTTAAGCTGTGAGCAGAGCATGGCATTCATTCGGCTAAAAAATTTATACGATATATGCAGTTCTTAGCTGTGTATATCATTTTCGTAATGTCATTTTGTGTGTAACGCTATAGATTTATTTTACTGACTATAATAAATAGCATAAATTACAAAATAGCATTTTTCTTAAATTTGAAATAAAATACTATAGAAAAAAATCAATTTATTTTAAAGCTGTCATTTTTCACGTATAACGGGACAAGTTAATAATAATATTAATAATAATAATAGCAATAATAAACACCTCGTGGTTTCAGTTATTTATGTTTATAATCAAGTAATAAAAATAATTAATTATTTTTACATATAAATTGAAATCAATAAATAATACCGTTATACAGAATAAATATAAAAACGATTTTTTCCATAACTTTTGTATATCTGGTGTACTTTTAGATGTTTTTCTAACCTTTCTGATTTCCTCAATCAGTTTTCCAGTATTATGGAAATGAAAATGAAAACCAAAAAAGTTAAAGGCCTCCATCAGAAACTGAATAAGTTCAGAAAATGTGACCCAATTACTTGTGTCCTAATGTGGAGTGTCAATTATTCATTATCCCAATTGAGAAACAGTGTACCAAAGGTCATTCTTCTTCCAGATGATTTTAAGGCATTTTTAAAAGTGAAGGTCACTAATCATTTTTTCGACCGAGAAAATCTTCCGGACAATTTCAGACTAAAAGAATATTGTCCGCTTGTTTTCCAGAAATTCAGAGAGTTGTTTTTAATAGAAAACAAGAAATATTTGGATTCATTCACCAGGCAGCCATTGGAATGGTTGGTGACAGATAATAAAACCAGTTCAAAAACCTTGACGACTTTCGATAATAATTTTCTTGTAAAAATTATTGGCAGTTGCGAAGTCTCAGAAGTGCATAGGATCCTACTCGGTTATTATGAAGTGTATTTTATTGTCAAATTATTATTTATGTATATAAATATTTTCCAGCACCTAATCACCTCGAAATCGGAAACCTTACTTCCGAATTATCTGTTCATGTACCGAATTACCCTCAATGATCGAGATTCTTATTTTATTGGGATGAAAAATGTTTTCGACCCTTTCAAGAAAAATCTCATAAGATATGAGTTGACAGTAAGTATGCTGACCTAAAGTATAAACAAATTATACGCAAAGTTCTGGACTTGTCCCAAATTAAAAGTATAGTATTAACTGAACGCGCATATTCGTGTTGTAATGATATATCAAAATAGCACAATCTAAAACAATTCTTTACAAATGTGATTTATTGTTAAATTTTATGGTTTTCAGATAACAATTAAATGCAATTTCTGATATGGTGAGCCTTGTGACTGTGAAGCCACTAAAAACGCAAAAGTTGCTGGAAAGCAGGCCTCGTCTAGTTCCACATTGTTCATGTAGTTTACGTTTTACGTTCATTCATGAACCCTTTATAGGCTGTGTATGAATGTCTGCGTCAAGCTCATGCTTTTAATTTGGGACCGCCGTTCAGAGTGTTGCCTGTAGTAATAATAATTCCAAGGTGCCACTCTGAGTTTCAATACTGGGGGCACCTTTAATTTTTAAAATAACGGATTTCACCAAATCATATTATTGCGTAATGAATTTTGGCTAGATTGAATAATCATAGTGATACTAATTACGTCACTGCCCGAATTGTATGTGCAAAAAATTATTATTTACTGTTTTCAATAATCAATTAACAATATAAACAAAATAAACATTAAATTATTCACGATCAAAAGAACTAAATGTTCCAAAAAAATTTATCTGGGTAATCTTGGAGATATCATTTTAGGAAAAATTATAAACCGAAGAATAAGCGATATAACGGTAACAGGAACTTTCATTTACGGCCGAGGTATCCGACTCACAGAGGAAAATAATTTTGAACTAAAAGCAAGTAATTGTTGGTTAGGTGAATTAAGTGTATTATGTGGAATTCATGTCGGTAGGGAAGTTACATGCAATTGCGGATGTGTTATCGAGAAATAATTGTACCACATATAATCTGTGTCAGACGATTCAAAATCAGAGAAGAATAAAACGAAGATTTTAGCAATCAACAAATCAAAGGAAAAGGAAAAACAAAGTAAATAAAAGTAAAGAACTGTTAAATTAATGATCTATTAAGAGATTTGTGTCACATCGGTATAAGCAAAGCAATGTATATGCAAAGAAAAATTTAAATTCAAGTATTATAGAATATTATAGAAAACTGTGTAGAATGCTAAAATCGGAAGACATGGACAAGGAAAACCAAGAAACAGACAATTTTTAAATATATATGCACTCAGTAATAAATTGTCAACCATTTTTATTTTTAATGTTATTTCAAAAGGATATTAATGCACAAATAAACAAAAGTAACATCAACTACGCTGAAATCACAAAAAGCTTTTTTCACCCTTTTAGTTCAACAAACTTTTTATTGCCTCTCTTTAATATACTTAATCCGAAATTTCAAGCCCAATGGCCAAAATGGCCACATCGTTAAGGCAATTTTTCATGGTAGTAGAATGCAAAAGGTTCAACACTTTTTCCCCTTTTTTTCTACAGTTATTTGTACAGTATTTAACTTAA
Organism: Schmidtea mediterranea; assembly: GCA_022537955.1. NCBI lineage: Eukaryota > Metazoa > Platyhelminthes > Tricladida > Dugesiidae > Schmidtea > Schmidtea mediterranea. The sequence continues at coordinate 47,006,235 of CM039681.1, forward strand.
TAATAAATAGTATTCAACTTATTATTCACACTTTCAGCGAAAATGCTGCATTTTAGTTTTGTCCGTCGTTAGTGAAGGTCCTGAAAACCCTCTACGTTAACACAAGCTTTCCAGTAGTTCAAGAGAAATTTCTAAAGAATTCTCCATCAATCTTTTTCAATGAAAATATTAAAAGTTTGTTGATATTGATGGGAAAAGGATGGTTTTGTGATTGTCTGTTGTGATTTGTATATGAAGGTGCTTGCTTGAATGGATACATAGATCAAGGCAAATTAATAACCGGAATTTAGAATGTCTTTATTAGAATTGATCCTCAAAACTTCCTTGGAATCCCAGAAGCTATTGAGTAGCATGGATTCTTTTGATGTTTAATCATGCGTCATGATATGTTGTAGAAAGTTAAGCTCAATTTACTCCAACATAAGCTAAGTACATACTCCATTGTTCAATTCTTCATCATTTTATCAATTTCGGTTTTCTATGATTTAATGGTGTTACATATTGTGCAAAAAAGAGATTTGTTTTGTTTATATAGGCAGATTTCAAAGTGTAAGCATAATTTGAAAATAATCAGAAGACATTTTTATTGATAAAATGAACACTTATTCTTTCGATTATTGATTTTGGCACAGATATTAATTCGTGAAGCGTTTTTAATATCTATTCTTTTAATAATATAAATTTTATTTTAATAAATGTTTAAGGGGGTCGTAACTGACCGACAGTCAAATGATACTGAAACGGTGAGATTATTTCTCTTGTTTATTTGAGTTATAAAATGTTTATTATCTATTTTACTGTTCGTTTTAAAACCCAAGTTTTAGTTGAGAGATATTATAAATAATTGGTTATAAATAATGTTTATATAGTAACGGCTCACCTAATAATTATCAAGGTTTTTATGACTCTTCATTTTTAATTATTCATATTTTTAATAAAATATCGATATTTTAATATTATTCTATTAAAACAAATGCATTTAACATAAAATGTAAATTCATTACATTCCCTAAACATAAAAGAAATTGTTTAATTAATGTGATTTCTGCTGTTGACTATCTTCAACTAATTTATTTATTCTTGTCTCTATTGCTTGAGTTATACGAAATGAAGATTTTTGTTCGATTGGTTACATATGGTTTTATCCCAAATAATTTAGGAAAACTTTGTCTAATCTTTTGCGGGCCCCATGTTAAGAATTAGAGTTGTAAATAATAATGAGTAAGAGTTGTGAGACTTTGCTCTGAGTTTTATTCAATGAAAATTTTACGATATGGAATCTAATATGAAATATAGCTGATATTGCAATTTTCCCATTTGAATATCTTTTTCTTTTCGTATTATCGATAATTATTCTTTAAAAATAAAAATAAAAAAATTACTTATTTAAAAAAAAGGAAAAAACGATTTGAAATATTATTTTAAAGCTTTCAAATAATTTTTTTTAAAAACCCTCAAAGGGAAATAATATATTCAAAAACATCAGCTGGTATTCGTATAAGAATGAAAATGATTATTTCATGATAGAAAATTTTCACTGAATTCAAATTGCAATAGACTTCCAATTCTATTAACTTACCAATTAAGTCAATATTTTAGAATTAATTATGTGATAATTTATATAATTTATGACAGTGTTTCTCAACTGGAGTGCCGCGGCACCATAGGGTGCCGTAGGGAAATGAAAAGTGTGCCGCGATATCTGCCTGGCACGTCAACCGATGCTGAAATTTGCGTCAAGTACAGCGTAAGCGCCAAAATGGGGGTGAAGACAACGACACAGAAGACCTTGAGAAGATGCAGTTGTCAGAGGCTCGAGAGTAACGCACAAAGAAGCAATACATGCGCTGGCAACTGTTCGTAATTACTTGTAACAAAATCAGTTAGAAGGGAAAATACACCAAAACGAACTGAATTGAATTTAATTAATAGGGTCGGTGGGGGCATCTATTTAGAAGAATGTTGCTATGGGCCCAGCATTCTTTTCAAATATGCTTGATCACATTATCAAGGAAAACAATAGTTCTTACTGTTTGGTCTGATGACCTCATAGGAAAATTTAATGCAAAAGTTCAAGATAAGGAAGGTATTATCCCAGAAAACAAGTTTTAATCTTTGCGGGGCGGCAATTGAGGGACGAAAAAACCGTATCAGAGTATGCAATTCAGGCCGGATCGACGTGCCTCTTGGTAATGCGGGTTTTGGGAGGCATGGAAAGAGACGCCTCAATAGAAGAACGACAGAAGAGGCTAAAATTAGGAATTGATAATCAAAGATGTCAAAAATCTAAGTTAACAAGATCCTTCACTAGAGCGACAGAAGATCTTTCAGTGGAAGATTTGAAAGAAAGAAGGAAGTACGAAGAAACTTTATAAGAGGTGCAAACGGAATGGATCGAATTAAAACAGTTAGCTGATGACCTTAATGAACCAGAATTAGATGCTATTGAAAGTCTCGATGAAAACTTAGTGGACAAGGTTGAGGAAGAAAGCTTCATGGCGGTTTCAGAACAAGGATCGATCCAAGGCTTCTCAAGCAGGAGTTCGATAAATGATAAAAAAGTCTTCATGAAGAAGTTGAACTGGCAGATAGGAAAGCTGATGAAAAATGTTGTGAAAAGACCTCAATAAAGAGGCTAGACAAACTTAAGAAAATATAGATTCCAGTGTTCAATGGAAAGACATTGGAATACTTTCAATGGAGAGCGAGATTTAATGCTTGTGTGGATTCGGCGGTGGGAACAAAAGAAGAAAAGTTGTTACATTTGCGACAAGCTCTAAAAAAAGAACCATTCAAACTAGTAAACCAGTTTGGTTTTACCGAGGATGCTTATGATGCAGCTTTAACATGGTTGGATAAACGACACGGAGGTACAGAACGAAGCTTCTTAGCGATTTCTGAGGAAGTAAGCAGCTTCAGATCTATAAATTTGGAGTCAATAAAGGATTTGGAAAGTTTTCAAGAGTTATTAAATTCACTAACTCTTAGATTAAAAGATCTTGGAAAGCAGATTGAGCTACTAGGTGAGTTTCTATATCAAGCACTCATCAAAAAGCTACCTGAAAAAGTAGTAATTCGGTGGGCAACTTGGTGATTGAGCAATGAAAAAGAAGAGAACGTGGAAACCCTTAACGAGTGGGTTACGTCATTAACAGAGATGAAAATAACAGCCTTAGAATAGTTGTACAGATTTTATGATTATCGGGAGAAAGAATTGATCAATAAGTACATTCCGGAGCGATCAATGTGGAAAATAGAAGATATAATCAACAATCGGGCATGGAAAGACTAAGAACCTCTGTGTCGCAAAACATCTTAAAGAACTATAAGACTACTGAGCCAACTAAACAAGGTGCAAGAAGTTTAGTTTGCGCAAAATGCAAGATCGCACATTTTCTAAATCAGTGTCAAGGTTTCCGACAAATAACGGTATACGAACGTTGGAAGTTTGTTAGGGATAATTAGCTGTGTGATAATTGCCTAAAAGCGGGTCATTGGGCAAGAACTTGTTCACAGAATAAGTTTTGTAGTATGTTGAGTTGTGAAAAGAAACACAGTTACTGGTTTCATTGAGAGAAACACCATGAAAAGGAAATATTAGCGAATGAAAACGAAACGAAAGATGTGACGTATGTAGGGTTTACTCAGTCAGACAATTAGCAGCAGAATTGTTGGATTAGTTTATGCACAATTCCCATGATTCTAGAGAAAGGAGGAAGGATATTGAAAGTAAACGCATTACTGGATGATGCGAGTACAGTGAGCTATGTTAGCAATCAAGTAGCGTCTGAATTAGGATTAAAAGGGAAATCTAAACCTATATCAGTAAGAGTAATTAATGGACGAATAGAATTCATTGAGGCGAAGGAAGTGTCTATACGAATTGAAAGTCTAGATAGGAAAGTAAAATGGATTTTATCGCATTGGTATTGGATTCAGTTGATGGGGAAAAGAATATAAAAATTGGCGGGAAAGGTGCTATTCACTGTCGCATTTAAACGGCATACATTTTCCCAACGTTAATGAGAAAAAGGTGGTGGAAGTGCTTATTGGGGCGGATTTCGAGAATCTAATGAGATCATTGAAAGAGATTAAGGGAAAAGTGAATGACCCAATAGCGCGACTCACACCGCTTGGATGGACATGTGTGGGAGGAAACACGCTTGAATTTCCGTTCACTCATCAAACTAACTTTGTACGAACTTATTTCTAGAGAGATTATCAGTTAGTTGATCGAGTTAAAAGGTTGTGGGAAATCGAAGATCTTACAGACGACAATATGATCTTTACGAAGAAAGATCAAGAAATTATTAGAGTAATGAAAGAGAAAATGATTAAAAAGGGTGATCAAGTTAATTTACCATGGAAAGAACGGAAGGTAGATTTAATGGAAAATAAACAGATGGCAATAAAACAATTGGAGAATCTAGAATGAAAGCTAAGTAAAGATAAAGATTCGAAAAAGGAATATGAGAAGATTTTGAAGGATCATGAAAGTAAAACCTATATAAGAAAGGTGAGCAAGAAAGAGGAGACAGAAACCAAGTGGATATTGCCACATGCTCCAGTCATGAGGCAAGATAAGCAGACAACGAAAGTTCGAATTGTGTTCGACGCAGCTGCAAAATGTAATGGAAGGTACCTTAATGATGTCATAGAGACGGGACCAAAGCTGCAAAATAATTTGTTCGAAATCCTGTTGAGATTCCGACGATATAAAGTAGCAATAGTGAGCGATATTGCTGAAATGTATCTCCAGATAAGGGTCGCGGAGGAGAATAAACCATATTTGCGGTTTTTATGGAGAGAAAATGAGAAAATAGTACAATATGACTAACCTGTTTCGGTTTGAAGGACGAACTGCCAATGATGAGAATGTCACGAAAAGAAACTTACTGATTTGGATAGTACGCATCTTTGATCCTTTGGGAATGCTTAGTGCATTCACAATTATTGGAAATCTTATGATGCAAGAAGCGTGGATGGTGGGAATCAATTGGGATGATGTGCTACCACGTGAAATTCACAGTAAAGCTAAATTGTAGATGAAGGATTGAATTATTAAACCAGATAGCAATTACGAGGAGATTGGTGGGTGTTAGAAGACTTTGGAGACATAATATTTATTATCTAAAACAAGTGAGAAACTCTCAGGAGGAAATTATTATATTGTAATTATCTTAAGCAAAATACACACATGTATACATAAATCACACCTTTGACATTCAGACATATATTATATAATCTACAGTCATACAAATTCAACATACACATACATATTATATTATTTAGAATACCTATTATTTACTGTTATCCTACATCTACCCTCATTTTAAAATGTTTGATCTATTCAACATTTCTAATTTTCCATTTTCCATTCTGAAATTCAATCTTGAAACTTCTCACATGCAGTTTCTTTACTATTTTGCCTGGACCCTCAAATCTATCCTCATTTTTATTAACAACATCTTTTTTTAACATCTTTTTCCCAAAAACAATTTGCGTAGGACTCAACTGATTAGTTTTATCAATTGTCGCATTCAACATAAATTCAACTTCAGGAAGTATTTCGACCCAGTCTTTGCTCATTCTTTCTTTTAAGGAGATCTGGATAGCATCTCTAATGGTTCTAAATTGGCGTTCAATTTGTCCATAGCAGAATTATGATATGAACTTGAATTTATTAGATTAATATCATGTTTATCTGCAAATGCTTTTAATCAAAGTTGACTCAAATGCTTTTCCTCTGTTAAAATGAATACTCTTTAGAGTTTCAAATTTCAAAATCCATTTTTCATTAATTATTGCTGAAATTGTCTTTTCATCTTGCCCAGAAGCTACACTCAAAGAAATATATTTACTAAATTGGTCTATAATTGCCAAAATATATCTCTTTCCACCCCAGTAAGATTGATCTTGCCTGGAGAATTGGCTAAGCACGCTGTGAGTGATTCGAACTAAGCTTCTACTCGTCCAAACAAGTATATTTAATAGGGATATCCAGGATTTGTAATTATCAACCAAAATGTCAACGTCATTGTGATTGTGTTTTGTATCAATTATTTAGGAAATTATTTAGTAAGCTTTCAATGTCCCTTATCCGGTGAGAAATCGAGAAAATTTAATTCTTTATTTTGTATAATTTCTCATTTTCATAGAATTTATTTTTACTCGTAGATAAAATCAACAACAATGTTCAATGATTTTGATTTCCTGAAAATCGGGCAAAAGATCATGTTGAATAATTATTATTCCAGTCGACTGATAAAGGTTTTGGAATCGGACGTCGAGGTAATTGAAAATTTTTATTCAAACATTGTATAGGAGAAGCTTTGTAGTTTTATGTTCTGGGAGAGAACGCATTATTTTCCTCATCTTAATCAGGGCGTGGTAAGTGCCCTTTCACTCTGTTGCAAAGAAGGCACCAGCGAATAATGAAGGTTTTAAGTTATTGTGTACTTCTCCATTTGGTTTCTGTGGTTCCTAAAGTTTCCCTGTACATGATAGTTTAATGCTGACAATTGGAAGGGCTAATATAGACTGCCACTTTTTCTACTAAAGTAGATTGTCAGTATAGAATATAAACATTTTTTATTAATATGTTTTTATTAATACTTATGTTAAATTTTTTATTGTTTTGCAACATTTAAATTATCATATAAATATTCTTAAACGCTTTCATATTTAGTATTTGTCATACACAATTTGTTTAATCACAACAGTTTAACTGTCATCTTCAGGTATAAAAACCAACTAAAATCGTATGGTTTAATTTATACATTTTAACAAATTATTTTTCAATTAAATATTTTAATAAATAAATATATGAATACTTTTAAACTAATTTTAAAATGTTAAATACATATAAAAAAATTTCTTTCCTTTAATAAACATTTTAAAATAATAATAAAATATTTTATAAATATAAATCATTTTACTCAAAATAAAAATAATATTAAAGTTTAAAATTTTTAAACACAAAGACATCAATTTATCACAATTTTACAAACTGTTTAAAATATTCGTAATCATAGCACTTTGTACATTATTCTTTGGATCAAATGACATTATCAACAATCCTTCACATATAACACGTTCCCAATAATTATTAAAAGCTTTCAATAAAATTTTAAAATCATACATTCCGATTTTACTTTCATCCTCTATTGTGCTCACTAATATTGGTCAAACCCTTCAATCGACAATGCTTTAGTACTCGAGTTCTTGATTGGTTTAATTAGAGTTATTGGACAGCTTTTTATCTACTTTTATTAAAATTTTAAAAATTCAGGAACATGTTGTTTTGCTTAGAATTTTATTAAAAAGGAAATGAATAGAATACAATTATAATATATAAAATATGTATTAAATGTTTAAAATGAATTTTTTATTTTTAATATAATTTTTAGTTTTTGCAGTCTAAAAACTTTACCAATTACAGATTGCTTATCGGTATTAGTCAGAATAGCAATCCCGACATGAATAATATTTACTTTCAAGAATCCCATTCTGCCGAAACAGGTCGCTACCATTCATTAATATTTATTAACGAATAAGAAAAAGTTTTTGTCGATAAATAAGACAGATTAAATGAATTCTTTTTCATTTAGAAATATCTCCATTTGAAGAGAGCTACGATTACAATGTCCATCGATTCTCCATAAAAAGTTCAGGTGAATAATTCTCATAGAAATTATCATTTTTATCTTAAGCCTTTTTCAATTAAATATAATTGTATTTGCATTTTTTTAAATAAAAATTCTTAGACAGTATCATCTGGAGGAATAGAGATAATCATTTTACTTGATCTTTTCAATCGAAGACTGCATATTTTTTATAAAGGTTGTGACTAACAGCCGAAGACCACGGTTTTTCGAGCTTGTTTATTATTGCATGCAAGTAGAGGTTACATTACCGATAAACGGTTAATCGGTTTACCGGTCATATTGATTACCGAATTTACCGAAAAATTTTTTAAAAAAATACCGCTAATTTCGGTAAATTTTTTAAAATATTTCATTCCAAATTAAATAAAAAATTTCTTATTTTTTACAAATAAAAGCTTTTTAAATTATAATCAAATTAAAACACATCTAGTTCATTGTTAATGAATTATAAATTTTAAATAATAAATAATAGGTTTGTTTTAAATAGTGTTTCTGCTTTGCTATAGTAGTATTTAAATTACTTTCAATTCTTTTTTTAGTTATTGTTGCAGTAATATTTATTTAGTAAGTATACACTAGAGCCTCGAGTTGCGTCGTTAATGCGTTACAATAAATCGCGACGCATCTCGAAACAGCGCAATTCGAATTTTAATTTTGTATACATTTGTACCTGTTTTTATATAATAGGTTCCGATAAAATCTGAAATCCATGTTTTTAAAAAAAAATTAGTTATATTGCTACATATTTAAATAAAAAATAGGTATGAATAGATTAACTATTATTTAATAAGTTTTATTAAACCAAAAACTAATGCAAACATTAATAGAATTTTAAAATAATGTAAAATAATGAAACTGTTGTTGGAGCTAGCCCGAGAGCTCTACCAATGAAAACCGCTTTTTCTTCCGCTTGGAAACGTTGTAAAATATCATGTTTTACGTCCAAAGATATTACTTTTTTATTTCTTTTCGTAGATTTTTTACCATTTTCATCTGACGATCGTTTACAATTCATAACCCTATTCTACAATAGGGCAATAAAAAACATTTCAAAAAATCAATTATAAACCCAAAAAATAATAAAAAACAATAAACAAAATGTAATACCTTTGAGAAATGTATATATATCGTAATTGATTTTTTAAAATTTAAAAAAATTATTATTAAAAAACCAAGAAACACTTAAACGTTATAAGTTATACAAACAACTAAGAACTAAACTTTTATACTAATAAATATTGAATAAAAAATTATTTTATTTGCAGATGCATTTAAAAATAAATCATGGCGTTCTAGTTTCGGTTTAAATTTTAATTTTTGAATATAGACGTTATGCTATTTTTTGATTTAATTTTATTTTAAAACTTTTTTTCGACGCATTTCGAAAATTAGCAACGCAACTCAAAATTAGGTTATCAAAATTTTTGTGGCGCAACTCGAAAGGAAGCAAGTTGGAACAACGCAACTCGAGGCTCTAGTGTATAGTGTAGTAAGTAGTTATAATATTTTTTTCAGAAAAAATCCTAACCATTTAAAGCCATGAATACTGAAAAAACAAGGACGACGGTATAAAACTACTATAAACGAAATGGAGAAGATATGGTCAAATGCAAAAACTGCTGGAGGTTCAACTAGTGGTTTACATGCCCACCTGAAAGCCAGCATCAAATAAATCTTTTAAAACGGTTCGAACTTTCCACTGTTTTTACATCTGTTGAGTCATCTCATGAAAGAGAGAAATTTTTAGGCGTGAGTTCGTCTTATAATACCTTATAACATTATTTCAGAAGGACTGTTGATGACTTATTTTCTGCGGTGATTGCTAGAATTGTGGCAAAAGATGGCTTGTTATTCCATAAATTTTGCAGGTTCTTCGATTTAAGAACTCTTTTAACAGCTAAAGGCTATATAGTGCCGAAATCTGAAATGACTATAAAAAAGTTGTTCATGGAATACAGATCTAAAATTTGAAATGAAATCAGTTCAAATATTTCAGATACAATAAAGAAAGGTGCCAAATTTAGCCTTACGTTTGATGAGTGGGCATCGCTTAAAAATCGAAGGTATATGAACATAAATGTTCATACCACTAGAAACATTTTTGGAGCCTAGGTTTAACAAGGGCACGTGGGTCCATGAATGCTGATAGATATATTCATCTAGTTGAAACTAATTGGAAGTATTTGAACTCAATTTTAAGCATATAATTTCCATAACAACAGACGGTGCTGTTATGAAAAAGTTGGGCTCAACCTTAGATACATACCATCAGCTATGTTTAGCCCATGGTATACAGTTGGCTGTTATAGAAGTGTTGGCGAACAGGGTTGGGTTTTTATTTATTTTATCTAGGGTTTTTGTGTGACTACCCCCTCAACACCATCACGATTATTATTCTATCCCTCCTATGTACCCATGGTGATTGCCATGTTGGTAATGTACATAAGGGTTGAAAATTCATGAGCAGGTGAGCTCCATTTCTAGAACTACTCCTCATGATATTTTCACTTTCGGGTTCTGGACTGCCGATGGAAGGTCTTACGTCTTTCTCTTTCTATATCCTGGTCCTTACTCGTCTATTCCTACAATTTCCATACTTATTTGTCATCTTTAAGCGTTATTTATAAATGTATCCTTCAAAAATTTGGGCAGCGTTCCTCCCTTATTTTTTGGTAAATTGCCTATTTCATTTGTTTAATCCCGGTATCGACTACATTTGTCCTAGTTTACCTTTATCTTTCCCTATATTAAAAATTTGATTAACAATTCCTTAACTCCCGGTACATTTCCCATGGTTTTAAGTAGTTACACCCCTCTGCGATCACTTCAATAAACGCTACTCTCTTCTGTCAGATTATATCATTCAACTTTTGGAAAATTTCTTTCAACTTTACATTCCTAAACTATCCTATCCTTTCCTACTTGATTTTTCATTAATTTTCCGTAAATATTTTAAATTTCCCCTACAAAACTAAAGTCGCACTTCCCGAATTTTATTTTCTACTCGCTCCGGCCACTTTTCAGCAGCCGCCTCGAGTTGTACAACGGCGCCCTGCGTAGCGGTCCTGTGCGTATTGCCAGACCCGACTGCGGACTGCCGAGGTTTCAATGGAACACAACCCACGAGCACAACTAGGGAACTTAATCCACTAGCCGGCACGCGATCCGTCCCATCGAAAGCTATTTCGATACATATATATAAATAAGATTTTAGGGGGACTTGTCAGTGGCACCAAAAGATTCCACGACCATCCAGAATAAAATCAAAACTTTAACTCCGAAATATATATATACACAAAAAATAACAGTACTTACAATCCACAGTCATGCAACCAGATTTGAAAAATTGGCATAAATTGGCATACAAAATTTGGTCTAAGAATGATTCGCTGCTAGTCTAAAAATGTCTAAAAATTTTTCTAGTAGTCACCTGACTGAAAAAATGTCTGAAAATTATATAAATGACTGCCGTATATATAGTATTTTTGTGCCTGTGTGCGACCAATGGGCGATTTTTCGCCATTTTTAGGGTTTTTTAATTATTTTATTAATTTCAAAATATTTTGTAATATTTTATTGTTGGATTTTATTTTTATTATTATTTTCTTACAATATTTTTTTTTAACCCCAATATTTTGTTTTCTGGTCGCCTCTTCTGCCTGTGTTTTTTCTAAACCTTATTTTGCAAGGTTTTGGCAGTTTATTTTATTTTTCGTATGTTTCTTTTTGCAGCTGTAGGCGTTTTACGAATTTTAATTAATTATTTGTTTTTATTTAATTTTGTTATATTTTTAATTTGTTTTAATTAATATGTTTTATTTTATTTTTGGTCTCTTCTTGCGGTGCGTGTTTATGTTACGGCAGCCATATTGACAATTTCCAAACGACATTAATTATTTTGTTTTAATTTTTACCATTTTAACCTTTTTGCTTAAATTGGTTTTGTAATTTTTGTTTTAAATTTGGCTCTGAGCCCAACAGAAGTTTTATATAAAACTACTAGGGTACATTCACTAGTAATGAGTATGCGGACGCAGATGATGATACAGATATGGATGAAGATGATGATGACCTGACTGACGGATTTAGCTTAGAATTTCATTCGGTGGTTGAAACCGATGTTTCACTCGAATCAATTTTACCAATTTTAACTAAATTTCGATGAACCGTAAAGCTCTTTTATCGTACAGCCACAAAAAAATGAAGTTCTACAAAAGCACGTAAAAATGAATTAGGAAAAGAAATATCTTTGATTTTGGATACTAAAATCAGATGAAACAGCCTGCTGGCTATGGTGGAACTGTTTCATCAATTAAAATCGTGTACCAGAAAAAGTCTGATTGCCTAAATATTGAAATTTCGTTTTCAGAAAATGAAATTAATTTAATTAGTATGATAACATCTGCATTACTTCCTTTAAAATTGGCTGTAAAAGCTTTGGGTGCAGCTAATTGTACATTGCTGAATAGCGATGGCACTCTAAAGTTCATGCTTGATGAATTATCTGCACGAAAGAATGCTCTAAGCAGGGAATTAAAATATAAATTAATTTTACGCATCCAAGAGCGACGCACAAACTATTCGGAAGTCATGCAACTCCTCACAATCCTTTCGAATTTAGAAATACCATCTAGGGGATTATTATGATTTATATAAATTACATAAACCTTCATTGATAAAAACTGTTGTTTCGCTTATAGAACGATTAAACATGACAAAAGAAAGTCACTGGTCAAATGATTCATCTGATGATGTAGAGGAAATCGCTGAAGTAACTCCGTTAACAATGAAAGACAAGTTACAATTGGCAATTTTACGAAACTAGTAAAAAAGAAATCGCACTGCTTGAAGAGGAACAAAATCATGGAAAGTATCTGACAATGGCGTTCAACCATCTCTTGACAGTAAAGCCGACGAGTGTGGAAGCAGATAGAGCTTTATCTGCAGCCGGTTTAAGTTGCACAAAAATTAGGACCAGCCTTAGGTGACAATACATTTGACACAATTTGCCTATTACGAGCATATTTTAATACACAGGAAGATTTATTCAAAAATTAAACTTTTCTTTTAATGAAAAAATTAAACAATAAAACAAAGCACATAATTAAAAATAGAAAGATAAACAAAAATTCTGGTTATTCAAATTTGCATTATCTCTGACATCGAAGATAATGCTGCTGCTACGAATAAAACTGAAAATAATGATAATACCAAAAATATATAAAGAAACAATAAGGAAGAAAAGAGCATTAAACATTAATAATGTAACGGGTAAATTCTGAATATTGAAGAATATTATAGCAGAGTCAGCTCATTCTATCAAAGTTTCTCTGAGTATCTAGTAGTAATCCATTTCGTGTTGCAGAGAAATAATAATTTGAACTAATCGTATCTGTACATTGTAATATTGATAATAAACCAATATATTGTTGAGCCGCCTAAACTGAATAGCTTGAACAAGGAAACTCAAGTATAAAGTAAAATAAATTGTTATTGAACCGGCATTTCTATTTAAATCGAACATTTATTATTATTATTATTATTATTATTATTATTATTATTAATGATAATAATCATAATAATAATAATTAATTAATACGTCAAATTCAATTGTGTTCATTACAGACAAGAATTCAGAAACGATTTATTATTTCGGCATAATCAACCTTCTGAAGCAATATGGTATGAAACATAAAACTGAGGAAACTTACAAAACCGTCACCTCGAACCTTGACATTGCTACTATGAAACCGGAACAATATGGGAAAAGAATAATTGATTTCCTAAAGAAATCCATTTTTATAAATGATAATTATTGAATGATTATGAATTACAATAAAAATCTAAATTTTCTCAACTTTCTTCTTAATAACGGTAGCATACGACTCCTAAAAATTGATAGGTTAAGGGAGGATGGTCAGCTATTGTAGGAAAGGGTTAGGGTGCATATAGAGCATTTAGGCTGGTAACTATCATTCGCGTCTAACCCTTTCAATGCGAAGTTAATGGAAGAACGAGAACCATCTGTGTGCGACATTAGGACAGCTGTAAAACACACATATACAGAAGTAGGATATTGAGCTAGTTTCATACTGATAAATAGGAACTTAGCACGGAAAAAGTTCAGTAGCTCCATATATTTATTATGTAGCAGCGAAAGAATTAATTTTAAATATTACAATAAATATTACATCAAAACTTAATTTTGTTTTAATTGTTGAATATAAATAGATTTTTGAATTTAGCATTTAGAAAATTTGCCAATGACAAATGATATTGCACAGAAACCTTTCAAACAAAGCATTTTTAAAATCAGTCCAGAAATTAAAAATTAGGTATTGGGGATCATTTAAAGGCAACTTGATATTATTGTTCGCCATCACGCTCGTAACTGGTATTTCCCCGCTGACGTGGTGTATTTCACTCCTTTATATGGACTGTATTTCTAAAATAAAAAACCAATATTAATATTCAATAACATAATATTTTATCTTCATTATGACAACAAATCATTGAATTTGAAAAAACACAAATTTTCTACGTCTTTTATCAAGTATTATTTCACAAAATCTTAAATAACAAATGAGAAAGTAAAAATTTTAATTTTTCCGTCATAACTTATTTTCAATTTCCTTTATCTTCATTTCTTTAAGATTAAAGAGATTCAATATTGTTGAGTTATAATTTTATTTGGTTCGGTAGAACTGTTTGCTCTGACTCCACGTGGTCTTTAAATGATACTGGAATAACTCGACACAGGAAAACTTTTATTCGATACCAACAATTTCACAACGATTGAAATGTTACTTTTACAATATTGGCAGGAATCCCCACGGGAAGCCGCCTTTTCAATTAACTACGAAAATATCCTTGACAAATCTGATAAGTTTTCTTTTCCAATCTTTTGGCCGCTTCGGCCGTTCCCCGCGAGAAGACTGCGAAATAAATCACATTAGGGAATAATTAGTTCCTTTCATAATTAAATTTATCCAAATCAGAGAATTTCTCCCTAATTTAATTTATTTGTTTTCGTCATTTTAATTAATTAATTAATTTGTATTTTCTTAATAACTTTTCTAGGGGGTTCCAAATTAATTATATATTATTATTTTCGTACTCGTCTCGTCAATTGGCATCGGCACATACCCATTTCCTCCAGAAAATATTGATTTTAATTTTTTGATTATTTTTAATTAATTATTTTATTTTCCCAAATTTTTTATTTATTATAATTTTTTTTGAAAATCACCTAACCCCAACAATATTATCTTTTATTTGTGACACGAATTCTAACATGTATTTGTTTGCGCCAAAAAAAATTTGTGCATGATTTGAATTTATTGACATTTGAAAATATAGAAAAAATAAATTGAAAATAATTGATCAATGGTAAAGAATGTAAAGGATTTTACTTATAATTACATTTTTAGCAATAAAATTGATAAATTTCTTTTTCATTATTAATAGAAAATAAAGTTGTTTATTGTGTTCAGGGACGGCGCAAAGCGGTAAGCATATTAAACATCGCATGGGGGCACATACTAGGATGGGGCCCCAACATTGAGATGAATTTTAAAAATTATTAGTCGGACTTGCCCTTATTTCAATTGAGAATGACGTTTGTGACGACATCGATAACAACAAAATAATTAACGATTTTGTGGCAGCAAAAGCACGTAAAGTGAAGCTTAAAGGAATATTGCCTATATATAAAATTAATGTACACTTAGAAATAAAATTTTACATTTGCTTGATTTTTTGTTTAACTTTACATATACTAAGTTTTTATTACCTTTATTTTCACTTAGGATGAAATTATATTACAACTAATGCTATATATATAATTGTTATTAATAATTGATTTAAAATTATATAATGCATGTATTGTTAGTTGATACGAAAGGTATACCTTATTTTGAAGGAGCGCATATTTTATGTTTACATAGGGGCACCAAAGCAGTTTGGGCCGCCCCTGATTGTGTTAGAAAAATATCAAAGAATATTTTGAAATTATAAAACTCGAACAAAAAAATAATTAACGAAAAAATAATTAAAAATTATATGGTACTGTTTATTTGAAAGTAGTTGAAATTCATAAATCAATGTTTTAGAAAATTCAGAAACTTTACCTCATTAAATATTTCAACTTTGTTGACATTTGTACCGCTGGCGGAATACTGTTCGATTTTGAACTCGGCCATTACCTGTATGACACTGGTCTCATCAACGAACGAGTTACTGTGCAAAATTATCTGCAATCAAAATAAAACGTAAATGCAATTATTCATGTGCTATTTACACATTCAAAGTTATAATAAAATGTATAATAAAAAATAAAATCTTTTTGAATAACGATAAATATGAGATTAATAAAAGGCCACCATTCAAATTAATAGAGTTAGTTGATATATTTATTCTCCTCAGTTGAGTCTTGTGCTAATTTATAGTTATGATATTACATCAAAGTTCAAAGACTGAATGTGTCACTAATTTTAATATGTTTCGTAATACAATTCTAATGGGTAGTCCTAACTAATTAAATAGGTACAAGAATATATAATGGACTTATTAATATAACTTAAGATGGATTCGAGCTTTGTAACTCTGATATTGGCCAGAGAATTGGTATTCTACTGATTGTTTCGACAGCAAATTTTTTCGACGTACCTAATTTTTATGAGACGGTCATAGATAACACATTAAGCATCTTTTGAAATTGGACAAATCCCAATAAAATATTACAATAATGAATAAGAAATTGTAAATTAAAATATTAAAATGTTTGGGTTATTTTAGTCATTTTTTTGGCAATACAGATTTTTGTTTTAAATTGTAGTTATTCGCGTACCGGTAGCTGCTTGCTCAAGGTTGAAAATGTTGTGGTTATCAAGTCGAAAGAGAAAAGTAAACTTGTTGCAGAAGATGATTGAATCTGTACACTGGCCTTCAGAATTTCTAAAAGAAGCAAGCAGATTTTTTCTAAAACTGTAACAATTCTGCAATTATAAAAAGATTGTTGATCTTTTGTTGAAAAAGAAAAAAATTCATTCATTTGAAAATTTAAAAATAAATGTGTTTATAAATAAATGCATCTAATTAATTAAATTGAAAAATGTAAAAATCAATATTTTCCAGGGAAATGGAAACTGATGATAATTTGAAAGTAGAAGACGTATAAAGTAATTTTGAATTAGTGAAGAGCACCAAGGCGGCTGTACAAAATACTAACAAGATAATTAAAATCTGTTTCTCTCATAAATCATTGTATGATTTAAAGCAAAAACGCGGATTTGACAATTGAAGGATTCCTCGGAAAGGCAAAGAGGAAAGTCTGTAGTGGATGAAATCTAGATTTGACTAGATTTGAAAAAATTGTTTGTCGGGTTTCCACTTAAAATTCACAAAGATTCCCACAATGATTAATAGAATTTCTGAGTTTGAAAAATATTTTAGAAAAATTACCGGTTTGGTCGAAAATAAAAATGAATGACACGAAGAAAAGAATAATAATTGACAGAGGCCAAAAACTTGGAAATAAGATTCAACGCCTCACAATGTTGGAAGGTTAGAGAAAAAGCTGGCAAGAACCAGCATCATATCTGGACAAGTAAAAGATATGTTAAAATGTCTTGGCTAATGAACACTTATCCTTGTTAAGTAAACACATTAAAAAAATAAACTGTCAATTTAAGAAAAAGGTCAACATTGAAAAAAAGTTGAAAATGTTCAGATATAATATTTTCTAAAAAATTTGAATGAATCAGATTTTGTATAAAATATTATGTTACTTATAAAGAAATCAGAAGTGAAAAACAAAAAAAGTCCTTATAATGTTCAGATATAATTCAGCACTAATTTTCCGATAATATTGAAATAAATCTCATGTTGTGATTAAAATTAAAAGTTATATTTTAATATTAATGAATTATGGACAGTCGTGCAGATCTGGTGAAATTTTAATAATTACATAATAAATCATAGTAAGCCATAGTAAAATATACAGAAAAATTAAAACTTGTTTAAATTTACACGTAAAATAGTGACAAATTTATTTAATTTCTTCAAAATAGATTCTTTTTCAAGTTTCAAAAATGGCATGCATAAGTAATAAAATAGTTTATAAAAAAATTTATTTTCAGCCAACGGTCTCCTTTCCTTATACCTTCATCTGTGGTGATTTTTGGGGGAAAAGTATATTTTCAAAGTTACAAACTGTAAAGAATTAATGTGTACAAAACGCGTGGACTTATTGTGCTTGCGTGAGATTGAAATGTTTGATGTCATCCTTGTGTGCTAGTAAGTTTGGGAATTAATAAAATGAAGGAAAAGTGAGAAAATTTTCAACAAAAATAAATTTACAATAATTTACTCATAAAACTTACAGGGCCTTTCAGTGTGGCAACTACACACTGATCCAGTCGACCAATATTCCAAGTGAGAGTGTTTTCTATGGTGTTATATTTTGTTTTCCCAATTGAACAGGTTTTCGGAACAACATTGCACGCAATTTTAGGCAAATGAATCGTAAGACAGAGATTTTCCACCTGCACATATTAAAATTTCATAATTCAATACGGGAAATAGAAAATCGATAGAAAAAATTCTAGACAAAAATCTGGCACAATTAATGATCAATATTTAAATGAAATATAATTACACTTTTGAGATTTGAATAATTGGATTACGATTCCCAGTCAAAGGGCCCCTGAAATGCTAATAACATAATTTTTTTTGTTTATTCGAACTCAAAACTTTTAACTATATCACAAAGTATTTATATCAAATCTCATTTATGATAGTTAATTTTCAATGTCATATCAGACGCTTTCCATACATTTTTATTAGAGACAAGATTACTGTTTTGGTTAATAAATAGATGTGAAATGTTTCCCATAAAGACCTAAAGAAAAAAAATCTTTCTTTGTGAGGTTTGTATGCAGTAAAAAAATTTTAAGCTGTTTTAAAATCATGACCATCCACAAATTATGTTTTCTATTATTTCTGACTTTCATAAATAAATTTCCATCTTGCCGAAAACTTTGAGTTCTTTCTGAAGTATCAATGAGTAAAGAAATACAAGACAAATTTTTTCATAAATGCCAAAAAAAAGTTTCTCAAAGTACAAGGTCTCAGTTTTATCATATTATTTATATTTAATTGATACTATTTATTTTATTATTTATTTTATTTATTAATATTACAATTCTTTATTATTATTATTATTATTATTATTATTATTATTATTATTATTATTATTATTATTATTATTATTATTATTATTATTATTATTATTATTATTATTATTAAAAGAAAAGCCAATAAAAAACTCTTCGTACGATATATTTCGACAGTTTGACTACCATCTTCAGGCACAAAAACCAACTAAAAATATGAAGAATTAACTTATAATTTAAACAAATTATTTTTTTATATTAATTTAATTTTCTAATTAATAAACAGTTAAAAAATATTTAAATACTAAAATATATAAAAATTTTTATATGAATTGTTGGATTTGATTTTCCGATTCCTTATTCTCTTGATTACACTCAAGAAATTCTTTTAATGTTTCATCATTACTTTGTAAAGAGAGAGATAATTGTCTTAAATATTATTTATATATTCATTCCTTTTGTTCATTACTACCATCATCTACAAAAAGTGACTTTTCATAAATAAGATAAGTCCCCCATATTAAGTATCCTTTGGTTAAATGAATCTCAACTTGAGCAATATCAACTTCAAAACATTGTCTAATTTCTTCTTTATCAGTTAAATATCCTGACATAAATTGGCAATATTCAAACCATACATCGACACTTCTATAATCTTCAATTGCACGAATGAATAGAGCACATATGAAATCTTTGTCTGAATTAATAGACTTTTCATCATTGATCCAATCAATCCACCTTTCAGTGGACAATGAATAATAAATATGTATAGTTTCTATTAATTCGCTTGCTTCAATCATCTTTTCTGAATGTTTTAGTGCATTAATTAACTTCCAATGAGAATCATAATCAAGAGGATTTTTTAAAACATTTTCTCTATACATATCAATTTTCATAATTTCCGCTGAAAAATCTTCTGATTCCGAATCACTACTAGATAACTCATTATCGATCACATGAAACATTTTTAAAATATGTTTTCTTTATAAGACAAATTAGTTTTATTGTTAGCAATTTAATTTATTAAAAATAATTCAAACTACAAATCCCCCAACCTCGACCACAATTCAAACCAAATTTTAAATTTACAATTCCGCCAAAAAAAAAACTAATACATACTAGCTCGAATAAACAACATACAAACTAAAAGTAAATTTTACATAAAAAATAAAAAAATGAACTTTTATTTTCAAGATAATTAATTTATCTATATTATAATTTTAAAATAATAATGTAATATTTTATAAATTAAATTATTTGTATAATATTAAAATTTTAATTTATTTTTAAAAACAATACACAAACATGATTTAACATACTTAAACTATTTAAAAGCATTGTACATTAATCTTTGGATCCAATGACCTTATCAGCGCGTGATTATATGAAGCATTGCGTTTTCTTTAAATTAAATCGTTGACAAATTTATTTAATTATTTATGATTATTATTAAAATTATTATTATTAATAAAGTGACATACAAAATATTTCGACAGGATCACCGTAAGAAAAAAAACTATATAAATTTAAAATTGATTATTCAAACACATTATAAAAATACATAAACCAAATAATTATTTTTGAAAGCTTTATAATTTTCAAATTGGGCATGTAAAAATTAAAATAAAAAATTATACTTAAACACATCCTACTTTTTAACACATTTAAAACACCTTATATGTTCACTTCTATTAATAATTCCTCTTGGTTGACTCAGTTCAAGAATCATAGTACATAGATGATTGTGTGATTGCACACATTACATGTAAATTGATAAATAAGATCAGAAATATAGTCCGATCAGGTCTTTAAATCTACTAATATACAAAATTCACTATCAAAATGACTCCAGGACAATTCTTTAATTCAGATTACACAATAATAATAATCCATTTTTGTTATTATAACAATTGCATGAAAATTAAAAAAATTAAAATCTAGACTTATGAATAGCTTTAGTTTATTTAAACAAAAAAATGCATTTATTAAGTTAAATATAAAACAATGTAAAAATAAATTAATATTACTATTGAGTGAGTGTGATGAAATTTACGGCTGAATAGGAACATGGGGCAAATAAGATTTTATGTGAACGTTATTAATCAGTTTCTTTAATTTTTTTCTATTTCATGTACAAAATATAAATGTTTTCAAAAAATAAAAAAAGAAAAAAAATCAACAAAAAATGATTAATTACTGCTAACAAATTCAGATTTTTTTTTAATTTTGTAAGTTTTATATTAAAAATTATTATTTAATTATTTACGCGTATTTTAATGGAAAAATTATTTTTTAATTGTTAAATTTATTAACCTAGTTTCCCATAATTTCATTTATCAAAGATTGAGTAAAAAAATGTAATGAGGTGAAAATTTTTTAAGAAATATTAATTAAAAATGATCTTTTTAAGCATGTACATTTTTCTCTTGATTGCATGTTTATTTTATTATAGAAATTGAAGTGTACTGCGTTTAATACTTCATCGACTTTTTTCTATCACTCTCGAAACCGGTTATAAATTGGTAGGTATAACTACTATTGAATTTTCAATACACAGGCAACTTTTAATGTTTCATATAATATTATTTTTTACATTTGTTTATTTCAACGCGATTTAATACCAAATACGTCCACAAATCGATTGGAATGCAATCCATCAATAAATTCACCTAAATGTGTCAGAAAGCACTTTAATATTGATAATTAAGATACAATTTGAAGTCAATAACCGACAGAATGGAGAAATAAATAAATGAACAGATAAGTAAATTGAATAAAGATTCCAGTGAATAAATTCCCATAGCGAAGTCACTGTTGAACGGTTACAAATCTCGAGTTAGTCATGCCAAGTATCCGATTTCATGTGACACTAAATAGGCGTTTCATGGACAATTGTGTCAACAATCGAGTGAGATTAATTTGATCAAATAATTCTTTAATTGATTCGGATTTTTGATATTGTTGTTTGATTGAAACACAAGGAAGGATGTATTTCTAGTATACAGTCTGAACCATTGTCCCGTGAAAGTTCCATGTGTGGATCAGCAGTTCAGCGCTCACAATACATATTGTTTTCATTCATATACTTTTCCTTAGAACTCGCTTCCAAAAAGCCTTCGTATAATTACCGGTTTCTTATATATCAAATATCATCAATAATCTAATTTCTCTGTTTCTATCAATTGAACTGTCAGACATCCTTGTGGCTAAGAACCGAGTATATTACATGCCACTCATCGCTTTTTTTATTTCGAGACTTATTAGAATCTCAATCATTCTATAAGAGGAGATCGCGTATTTCATGGAGGAACTGAAGCAATACTCATCATCAAATATGTTTTAATATAGCTAACAATATGGGGACACTTCACTATTTGTATTCACATCAATCTATAAGCTGGTAGAGTGAGCAGGTAAACAATAAAATATTTGACACAATCACTGTGAGTCATTTTCATAATACAGATCATATTATAATGTGATCATAATTAAATTGTTATTTATATTATTATTGCCAGAATAACTGCTACGAGGCTTCCAATAATCAATAACAAAACATTTTAAAATGAGCCATAATGATATAACTAATAATAATAATAATAATAATAATAATAATAATAATAATAATAATAATAATAATAATAATAATAATAATAATTATTATTATTATTATTATTATTATTATTATAATTATGATAATAATAAATTAAAAATAATAAAATAATAATTTTTAGAATTAATAATTTTAGAATAAACTAACCGTAGATTTTTTAAATAATACTGAATTAAAAATTCAGTAATTATTGATTGGATTTTATTGATATAAATTTATAATTGATTTAGTTATTGTGGATACTGGAAGTTTATATATTATCGGAACAAATCTGGGAACCACAACCACAGATCTCATAATAACAATATACATGACCAAATCGGTTTTCTAAAGGAGACAATCTGAAACCTTTTATTAACGATTTTTTTTCAATGCAATTTTTAATGCAAGCAAAACAACAATGAAGATGCAATACATACTCGTTGAAGAATATGAAAAAAGCAAAGAAGCTAAAAGGACGTGACATGAAAAGAAACAAGATACAAAACGTCATACGTAGGAACACAAAACTAATACCCAAGAAGGGAAATAGAATGTTGTAACTATCAGAAAACAGGCTACATTAGAAGTAAATGTACACTAAGGAAAAGAATACAATGATACGAATGCAGAGAAATAAGGTATTTACGCGGAGTGTCCAAATACATGTTGTAAATTATACGATTTGAAAGTTCACAGAGAGACCTAATGCTACACAAATCTCAATAAGCGAAGTAATATGCAATACTAAGGCCGAATGGCAAATCAGAGAGAACTAAATGTGAAGAGCAGAAGAATGATATCAACTATTGATGTCAAAGAAGGTCAAACACCGTAAATCTATACTAACAAAGAAGATGATGAAGACGATAAGCAGCCAAATAAAATAGCTCTATCAAATGAGACTTTGATAGAAGTTATTCGTTAATTCAAATTTCAATAGGAACGTGATGTATGGTGGTGCGAATGATTTATGTTTACTTGAAATGAATAACACGATTGATAATCAGCTCGAGTTAGACCCAAGCCAGAATGTTGATAAATCCCAGTTATTCAAATGAAATAAGTCAGAAGATAAAGAAAAGTATAATAGAACAAAAAAAGTTAAAATTTTTTTTAAAGTTTTTTAGTTATTTAAAAAAAAACAATAAATTATAAAATATTGATTATTGATTACCAAATATCAATAACGTCAATAACGAAATAAAAAATCAAACAAGTCAATAATATATGAATCTCACTGATTTCTTTGCGTTAATTTTATTTCCGATCACCGTCAGATCAAGATAGCTCCTGTTTTCATCGATTTTTGATAAAGATTTGATTCCGACAGGAAGATTGATGTTACTAAATTTAGAATTAAATGTGCAACACAATCAATAAAAAATAAATTCTGGTGCAACTCTGGAATGGGAATAAATGATGGTTTACCTGTTTGATTGACAGTAATATGTACATAATTCGAATTGACCTTCAGGAGGAATGAAACTAAGAATACGATCTTTTTCCCATTTGAAATATCTGACACAGGAGTGCAATGAAACATCATCAATTAATTTGGGATTGCAAAATGACATTGTTAGATCAGGAACTCCAGACAAATGTATGTTAGCCTTGACCTGAGTATTTATTATTATTATTTTATTATTATTACTATTATTATTATTATTATTATTATTATTATTATTATTATTATTATTATTATTATTATTATTATTATTATTATTATTAAAAGATAACGCCAATAAAAAACTCTTCGTACGATATATTTCGACAGCATAACTGTCATCTTCACGTACACAAAACCAACTATAAATATTATGAATTACCTTTTAATTTAAACAAATTATTTTTTTATATTAATTTAATTTTGTAATAAATAAACATTTAAAAAATATATTCAAATACTTTTAACTAATTTAAAATGTTATTTGTATAAATATTATAATTTTTATCTATATTATAATTTTTTAAAAATAATGTAATTTAAAATTTCAATTATTTTAATAATATTAAAAAAAGTTTTTTTTCAAAAAACAATACATAAACATGATTAAAACTGTTTAAAAATATTCAAAACATTCGTAGTCACAGCACTTTGCACATTAATCTTTGTATCCAACGACCTTATCAGCAATGCTTCACATATCACGCGTTCCCAATAATTATTAAAACTTTTCAATAAAATTCTAAAATCATACATTCCTATTTCACTTTTACAGTCTCTATTATGCTCACTAATTTTGGTCAAACGTGTGAATACAATGTTTTTATGTAAACTGTTCATAAAAAGCAAAAACGGTTCTACATGTTTCTGGTTTTCAAATACAAGAAAAATATCATACACATACCTTTTATAAACAATGGGTTTCTCAAATTGGAAAGAAGCAATTTTCTTTTCCAAACTACCTTGTGACTACGAATGTTTTGAATGTTTTTAAATAGTTTAAGTATGTTAAATCATATTTATGTATTGTTTTTTTAAAAAAAAAAACTTTTAAATTTTATTAAAATAATTGAATTTTTAAATTACATTATTTTTAAAAAAATTATAATATAGATAAAAATTGCAATATTTATATAAATAACATTTTAAATTAGTTAAAAGTATTTGAATATATTTTTGCAATGTTTATTTATTACAAAATTAAATTAATATAAAAAAATAATTTGTTTAAATTAAAAGTTAATTCATAATATTTTTAGTAGTTTTGTGTACCTGGAGGTGACAGTTATGCTGTCGAAATATATCGTACGAAGAGTTTTTTATTGACGTTATCTTTTAATTAAATCGCTGCCAAATTTATTTAATTATTTAATTATTATTATTGTTATTATTATTATTCACTTATCTGATATATTAATTAATGCTGCTACCGAGGAATCACCGTTTTATACTTATATTATTAATTATAAATATTAATTCTAAAAAATCTTATTTTAGAAATATGTATAAAAGTTACTTACAGATCCAACGATATCACATGAAATCGGATTTCCATTTTTGTCAAGAATTGCATCTATTGTTTCAAAGAAATCAAAATAGGCTTCATTGTTCGGATGTTTCACACCAACTTTTCGCCATGGCACAACACTTAATTGACCAATGGGAAGTACTGAACTGATGGTGGTGTTTTGGCGATTCATTTGATCTGCAATCGCACGCAATATATTCGGTGGACGAATCAATTCCTCGAGAATGTTACACTCTGTTATCAAAGGAAATCCATTATCAAGCATTTCATCTAAAATCTGTGGATAAAAAGTCGCCAAATTAAATATCTAGTAATATTTAACAAAAAATCAGTTCATTGAGTTATAATTTTCAGTTTTCTATAGAAGGGTGCGGAGCAAACCACTGTACAGTTAAGCAATGTAAAAGTGTTCAATTCTGATTTTGTCCGGTCACGTCTGTGTGTGCAATTGTATTTTATTGAAATTTTGAAACTTTCGATTATAATATTGTGTTTGTCTATTCGTATTAAAAAGATTTATGAATTTAAATCATTTCCTTAGTGGATGAAGATATTGATTTCTTAGTAGACTATGATTTTTCATGATGTTTTCTGTCAATTATCAAGTTGTTATTTGGCATCATTCAATTTACAATGAGCTTAAAGCAGCACCAGAAAAACCACCAGTTTGGTAAAATGCAGCGCCATCGGATATCAAGCCGATACATGAAGATAGGATTCAAATTATGTTTGAGATAATGAATTTACCAGCTATGAATGTTACAGTTCTTGCAGTTTTTGTGTTGTATGCGTCGTGATGTGCAGCGGGTATCGTTTTGGAGTCTGGAGATGGAGAATCGAATACTGTGCGATTTATGAAGGTTATACGTTATCTCATGAAATTTGCAGAATTAATTTTTTGGCAAAAGATTTGATAGATTATTTGATGAAAATCTTAATAGAACAAGGTTATAGTTTTACAACAACACCTCAAAGAGATGATGAAAGACGGACGAGAATTTAACATGCCAACAGAGTTTGATTCCCGCCAGGGACCACATGCCATTAAAGATGATAATAGCCCAAATGAGTGGGCTTACTGATATGTTCTAGGCTCACCACACCAAAAGTAAATCAATATTAAAATTTGTTTATTTTAAATAAGTCTGCCAAGGAAAAGAAGCCAAAGGAGCCAAACGTCACAGAAAGGTTAAGCAAAACCGCATTCGAGGCATTATTAAGTCTGCAATTAAAAGATTATCACAGAGAGAAGATATCAAAAGAATTTCTGGGTTTGCCAATCCAAAACCTGTTATTGCTATGGATCTTATTCATGCCCTTGAATGTATGTTTTTTCCGAATATTGTACTTTTATTAAAAAATATTGTACTATTCTACACTAAAAATTTCAGAATTGCAGCTAGTTTTTTAGTTTCCAACTATTTTGTCTTTTTTTATAAATATATACTTTTTATATATTACACATTTTATAATGTTGCGCTCGTGTAATTGTTAGATCAGTTTTAAAGTTAAATTTTGATAGGCAAAAACCGATTTAAGTTTTAAAATTCAAATATTAGTAATGTAAAGAATTTCACATTGAGATTCTAGTGCGTCGCAAAAAAATGTCACAAAATCTGAGTGGAAAGAGCTGGTCAATTTTGTAAGCAATTCAGTAAAACGGATCACTCCAGAAAGCATTATGTGCTCGTTTCAATGTTGTAGTTGGCATAGTTGTTTCTACGCGTAAATATAATCTTAGTCTATTGAATTTGATTTGTGAGACAGCAAGGTGGATGATGGATTTAGCGTACCCGGGAACTATTGTAATTTATATTGAATATTAAGTCCAACTCCGTTATCTTTGGACAATATGTGTTTTTGTTGTGTCCGCTTAGTCTACTTAGCTCCACTGCAATTGTTGACGTTGACTGCAGTCCAGAATTTCATCCATGAGGCGTAATAAGGTTAGTTATATTTTTGTAAAAATCAAAATGTATATTGAGTGATGTGCACAAATAATGTACATAAGTCAAAGTTTGGACCGACAAAGTTGTACTTGACACAATTTAAATCCAAACAACTTAACAATGCGTTTGAGTATGCAATCGTAACGTTATGCGATATAATCTGATGAGTTTGATTACTTTTAAGAAGATATCTAAAATTATCTATCTGCAGTAAAAGAATGTAATTCAAATGAAACAAAACGAAACCAAACTGCTAATAAATATTAAAATCATAATATCAAAAGATGTACAACTTATTTATAAATATTATAAAACATTTAAATATTTATATTAATTAAATCAATAAATCATAACTATTACATCATTATTATTTTCATATATAGCATTTTATATTAACTTGAAATTTACCCAGCATTTAGATCGAAATCAGAATTAAATAAAATATTCCCACTAACAGAATTGTTTGAATATTAAAACGATTAAAGGACAATTTTCGTTGAATAAATTTTTCTATAAAATTTTGAATTCCTTTAATTATGAAAGTGAATGCAATATTGTCGTGGCTAACAGACAGAAAATGCTTCATTTATTGAAAATTAAAATGTTAAAAATTAAAACATTATAAAAATTTTATGAAGTTTATATAAAAATATTTTTTATTTAATTTAAAAAAATTTTTAATATTTTTCAAAGTATTTAAAATATTATTTTTAAGAATATTTTATAATAATTTTATTTAATTTTTATTTATGACTTTATTTAAAACAAACAATCATTATTAAATTTTATACTAAAACAGTTTTTAAATGAAATAAAAATTAAAAAACATTTTAATTTGAATGCAAAAAACAATCCTAATATCGATAAGTTACCATTCAAACTATTTATAAACATTCAAAACACACGCGCTCAGCATTTTGCACATTAATTCTCAGGTTCAATTACCTTTTCAGCAACGCTTCGCATATAAAACATTTCCAATAATTATTAAAAAATTTTTGATCTTCCAATAATAATAAACTAACAGATACAATTATAAATTAATTTTCAAATTTTCCTGATTTAAATTAATTTAAAAAATAATTAAACTTAATTAATTTAATAATTAAAAATCGATGATATAATATTGTAGATATTGAATTTATATAAATCAAATTGTCAATTTGTATAATTATTAATAGAGGTCAAAGTTCAAAAAACTAGTAACCTCGTAAATTTTTATTAGATTCTCTTCGATAATCAGCTCCGAGACTGACACGAAATAATACTCTAACACCTGATTGACACGTCGTAAAAATTCCACAACAAAAAGAGGAGAAACTAAATTGAAAAATAAGTAAAGTTTAAGAATAAATTTAATTTTAACCTTCTTTTTCGCAAATCGCCAAATAATAAATGTCGCTTTCTTTTAAATGGATCAGTGTATACTTATTATTTGTAATAATTGGTGAAATATTTTCTTTGGTTTTTATATTTCTTTCTACGTCTAAAAATTGTTGGCAAATTGACTTATTGGTAACATGTTTCCAATGTTTTTCCAATATTATGGAACTAAAATTCATAAAATATCATTTGTAAATTATTGATAGGAATTAATTACTTTTTAAGTGAAATAATATACATGCTGTTAATCATTGTATTTTTAGATAATTATTAAATTATACGATTCTAATAAAATTTTCAGTTGAATTATTGAAATTATTATTACCGAAATTAGATTATTATAACAAATGTTATTTTTTAGTTTTTAAAATGTTAAACTTTTGATTAATTAATTATTAAATTTTAAAATTTAATTTCGTTAAAAATTTCAAGTTTCCGATAGCTTTTATTTACACAAATCTTTTAAGCATATAAAAAACAATAATTTAAATTTTTCCTGTTGTTAGGATGTTAACCTGTAAACTGCATCAGAGGTTCTCAACCTGTGGTGCGCCGACACTGGTCGTCCACGTTGAGAAATTATGTGGTCCATGAACAGAATTGGTGCTAGAATTGTGTGTTTTTTGGTTTTTAATATATTTTTTCAATAAACCTTATATTCAGGAACAGAAAACGTTTAAAATTAAATTTTTAATAGTTTAAATATTAAAGTAACTCAAATTTAAAACTATTAAAAATAAATTAATATTACAAATACATTCGTCAGATGGCATGACAAATTGTGTACAAATATTGGTGGGTTTCTGGGTGTTGATATTTTGAAACTATATGGTTGTTACCCAGACAACCCAATACAAATATTCTTCGCTTACCACTCGGCACCCGTTGCTAAGCAACGTTGGAACTGTGTTCGAGTGGGTAGATCGTCCGCAAAAAGTGAGCGCTATTGCTAATGCTATAATTGACCGAACGATCCTTGGGTCCAACGAGCTACCGATAGAAGGTCTGTGCTCGATTTCAATTTTTAGGTCCCATTATTCTCCTATCTCTGTCAAATGTTAACCTATACTCTCATATCATTCATTGTTATGACATTCCCATATTCCTTCTTATCGTCGTCCATGTTGATGATTATTCTTTGGCCTGTACACCCTTTGTTATGTTAAATATTCACACACTAGCTCTCTTACTCTTATCCCTATTATAACTACAATGTTCCCTATTATTATTACTAGCATCATCATTGTTACTATTATATATATTACCTTTCTTAATTGTTACTACTATTACCTTTATTATTATTTTTATTACTATAACTAACATTATATTTATTGTTATTACTACTATGATTATTAGCACTATTATTATAATCATAATTATTATCATCATTACTACAAATACCATGATTATGATTATTATTATTATTATTATTATTAATATTATTATTATTATTATTATTATTATAATCACCATTACCCTTATCATTATCGTTATTATTATTAAGATTTTGTAGGGATCCGTCCTTATTCCTCAGCGTTAAAATTTTTTTATTGATATACAACATTAACCGTAGTCCGTCTATATTTTTCGGTTTTCGATAAAGTATTTTTGTAAATTCGAACATTTTAGCAGCGTTCCGCCCTTATTTTACGGTTCATCCCTATTCTACAGTTTTCGACAAAGTATTTTCATTGACTCGAAAAATTTGAGCAGCGTTCCACCCTTATTTTACACGTTCCATTTTTACGTTACTATTTTTGTTAAGTATTTGAATTAATTCGGAAAATTTGAGCAGCGTCTCGCCCATATTTTTCGCCTCAACTCAAATTAATCTATTTAATTCTTATTTAAAAACATTATTTTTCATGATTTTGGTCGTTCGGATTAATCTTTTTTCGATGGCCATTCATTTTAACTGTTGCAACGATTTCGCAATTTTCCCCGCTACCCATTCCCTCTTTTTGTCCTTAAGATCTATGTATGTTCATATTATATTTAATGAGTGCCCACTGGACTACTTGGTGTTAGATATTTTGAGTCGATTGTTGTTAAAAATTTATGTCAATTTTACAGGAAACGGATGATGAAGGAGCAGCCAATAAACTACTCATTTACCCTCCAACTTCCACTATGTACGGATAATATTGACGTTTCGGCTCCTGCGTTCCGCACGCTGGGTCTTCACGGGCACAGATCATCGGCGGTATTCCACGCACTTACACGAATCTGAATACTGTATATGATTTTATTAACTTGTGATGTGTCTTTGGCTGTGGGCCACCAAAAATAAAATAATAGAAAAAATAAATTACCACATGAATTAGGCAAAAGTCTCGACGCATAAACTGTATATTTGGCATTCATATAAACAAATTTTAAATCGGTCATCGATGTACATAAACCAAAATAACATAACTGTAGATTAACAATCTGAAAATATTGCTACAAAACATAACTGTAGATTAATAACCTGAAAATATTGCTACAAAACATAACTGTAGATTAATAACCTGAAAATATTGCTACAAAACATAACTGTAGATTAATAACCTGAAAATATTGCTACAAAACATAACTGTAGATTAATAACCTGAAAATATTGATAACTGTAGATTAATGATCTGAAAATATCTGAAAAAAAATCACACAGCAGAGTAAGATTTATAAAAAATGTGCATCTTAAATTTGGTTGAAATTAATACTACAAAGTAGTAGTTGAAAATATGGGAAAACACATCAGTATTTATACCTATAATTTGGCCTTAACCTTGCGTGTTAGTTTTATTGCGATTAAACAAAATTCGACTTTGAAATTATTTGTGTTATCTAAATTAAATTTTTATTTATTTCTTAATTTAAATTGGTAATTTATTTTTAACATTTTTAAATAAATTTATTCAGCTAAAAATATTTTATTTTTATTCATTTAATTCATTAATTTTTACTTTTATATAAATGGTCATTTTACGGTCGAATTTTCTTGTTATTATGTTATTTTTTATGTAAATTTCGTGCGGTTCTTGATGCATTTTGTATTTATTTTATTTTACTTTTATGTTTTTGATTTTATATTTATTTATATTCTCTCAGATTTTAAAGTGTTTAGTTGGTGTTGTCTATTGTACTTTAAGTTATCTCGGTGCTGGGTTTTTGTGCTGTATTACTGATGCATTTAAACAATTCTCAAGGCTATTTGTGTGCTGGCCCAACAATATTAAACTGCTAAAACTTTAACTAAACTTACTAATATTTCACTAAACTATAATGCTAAAAAACTGCAATAAAGATTTGCATTAAATTTAAATTTCTAAGATAATATGCGTTTTATACAAAACAAAATTTTGTAGACAAATTTTATTTCTGTGTCAAATCTGAAAATTTTTTTTTAAATGCTTATGAATTTGTTTTCGATTTACTTCCTGGACAACCAAAACCTACCCTAAATATAGCCTCCAATGCAAAAAAAACCGTTTTCGGCTGGAGCTCGTCCCCAGACCACCTTATCACAAAGAGTTGTCCAGTGGTGGTCCGCCACTGAGGCACATAATTTTGAAATGGTCTTTGAGTTTGAAAAGGTTGAGAACCTCTAAACTAGATAGAGCATAAATATACGTTCAACAAAAAAATGATGACTACGGTTTGGACGTATAAAAAGGTCGTCAAAAATATATATGGTCTACCAAAACCCCATTGGATGTTTCTTAATTAGAAAGGGTATTGCCTGTTAACGGGTGTTGGCACCTATGTCTATGATGATCGTATCTGATTTAAATCTATGGTTCTTTATGTCTAGATGCCAAACAAAGATGATTAGTATCCACCATTATATCTGTGAGCGTGAGTTGCTTAGTATGTGGTCTGATTTTGCTGCCTTTTCTACAATCTTCTTGGTCTACTGCTTTGGCGAAGGGTTAAATCTGTCATGGGATAGTAATGAAGAGCTTCGTTCACTTGAGTTTCCTTTGGGGCAGACAAACTTTGCTGGTTCATGGTTGATTTAGGTTGATTCTAGATACTATTTGTAAGAAAAGAATCCCAAGTAATTTAACTAAAAAGAGATATCAGAAGTTGTGATCGAACAATCAGGTTTAAAATTGGATGATAAAATAAAAATAAATGACGATTATATAACAAAAGCACAAGCAAGTGAGTTACAATTATTGATAGATAAATATTATGATGTATTTGCAAAACATTAATTTGACCTTGGAAACACGGACATAATCAAATATATAATATACACAATAATAAAGCAATACCCGGTCCCTCGTAAATTAAATGAAAAGATTAAACGTCCAGTAAAAGAATTAAATGAAGTAGGAGTAACAAAACCAAGTTTCTCACAATGGGTATCGCCAGTTGTACCAGTAATAAAGAAAGATAAGTAGGATGTAACCAAAAAATATACATATTCATTCTCAAAATGTAAGGAACAATTTGATAAACTATGGGGTGCTAGTGTTGAGGTATTACTATTTCTAACCGAGATCTCAGCGTGCACTGGTATTAGTATATAATTATTTCAATATATAAAAGGCAAGTTCAATATAATAAAATTTATTAAATTCAAAATTACCGATTTCTAAATGATAATGATTTCAAATTCGGATTGATTATAAAATACTGTATACAATTTCAGATGTATGCGTCCTAATTATGTTTTGTTTTATGTTATGTATGCGTGTTATTTTATCCTTGCAAAAAATTATGTTGAGCTCTGTTCCTAATTAAATTCTCCTTGAGATTGCCTCTAGAAGAACAAGCAAGTCGCTAATTTTTGGGCGAATATACTGAGTTTTACGTAGTATATATACTGATTTTATTATGGGTCTTTAATTTATTTTTATTTTATTATCACACATATATTATAATACAGAAATAATTTATTATTTTGTTGATATGCATATATTTACAGAAAATAATTTATTATGTTTTTATTGTAGCACATTCATTTCCTGTATTTTGGCTGTTAATAAAAATTCTTAATTGCCATTATCTGTCACGCTTGATATTTTCTGTCGACAATAAATTTAACAATAATAATATCAATAATAATAATAATAATAATAATAATAATAATAATAATAATAATAATAATAATAATAATAATAATAATGATAATAATAATAATAATAATAATAATAATAATAATAATAATAATAATAATAATAATAATAATGATAATAATAATAATAATAATAATAATAATAATAATAATAATAATAATAATAATAATAATAACGATTTTAGTAATAATGATAATGATTTTACCCTTGTATTTAATATTTGTAAAAGTTTATGAAGATATATTCTACCACATACATAAATAATAAATCACACAAATAAAGATAATAAGTCAATGATAAATTACACATATAAGGAAATATTGTTTATAATAAGTCAGTAATTAATAGATCACACATAGAGAAATATAGTAAGTCATGCAACTGAACGCTGTCCATCTCAAGGATTTGGCTGTGAACTTGGTTTGGGGTCTTGTTTGGGATTTGATTGTTGGTTATTTTTCCACATAGATATTGACTCTGTACTTATTGGGCCCAGTTCTATAATATTTTGAAAGTGCGAAGGTGTTTAAAAGTTTTTCTTTGTCATCTAACACTAGATATTTGTCAGTAATAGACGAAAATAAGGGATATATGCAGATAAAATTGAGGTAGAAGATGCAGAAAAACCACAAAGACAGGTTATATGAATATACGCGTTTACAATTGGGATTATGAAATGCATCGGCAACATTCCAAAAATTAATGAATACAATATTGGTCGATATAAAATATCTAAACATTTATCTGGACGATATTTCAATAGCCTCAACACAATTTAAATAGGATCTACAAGACATCCAAAATGTACTACAAAGGTTGAAAATGGCTATTATAAACATTAAACTCACAAAATGAAAATGGACTCAAAAAAAGGTAGTATTTCTAAGATTCATCGTTAGTGAAAAAGGAACAACAAAAATCAAAAAAATAAAAGCTGTAAGAGATTATCCTATACCAAAACAGTTACTCAGATTTTGAGATTTTTGGGTTTAATGGGATATTATCGGAAATTTATAGAAAATTACCACTTTATGAAAATAGTATAGAACAATTTATAGAACAATTTTTAGAACAACTTAAAAATCAAATTTATAGAGCAATTTGTAGAAAAATTAAACTTTAAAAAAGTTGTATGACAAAACAAAATTACAAAAATGCATAAGTAATAGAAAAGATAAATAAAAATAAATAAAATGCAAAAGAAATGTGGATGAACACAACAAGAAGCATTTAATTGCCTGAAAATTAACTAATCACAGCATCATTTCTAAGATACCCAAATTTTCAAAACAATTCATAATTATGACAGATGCAAGTAAAAAAACTATAGCAGCAATTTTAGGATAAAAAGATAGAAAAGGAAAAGTTTATGTTACAGAATATCCAACCGAACTATAAAAAGGATTGCAAAAAAATTAGTCATTCATCGAAAAAGAAATCTATAGCATAGTATATGCATTAAAGTCATTTAAAGATTGTGTTTATGGAACAGAAGTTTTCATTAGAACAGATCACAAACCATTAAAAGTTATTTGGAATATACCAGACCCAACAAGAAGATTATTAAAATTCAAACCTAATAGAATGAATACCAATGAAGAAGTATTATCAAACATACCACAAATCGATACATAAGAAATGTTTGAAATTATGACAGAAAGTCAAATACCATTAAGATTTCATGAAGAACAACAAAATGATGTAGAGATAAAGAAATTATTAGAAGAAACCCAACCGAAAATGGAAATTATAAGAAATACATAATGAAGAAACGGATGGAAGACAGCTGATAGAAGTGCAAATTAGTCTAATATCACGATTGAACATTAGGATGGTGTTTCGGCAAACTAAAATTTAGATTTATTAATTTGTGAAAAGTTGTTTTTTTGTAAAATTTTTATAGTGTGGTTGTTTTGCTGGATCAATGTTGTTAGTCTTTTTTGAGTTTAATTTGAATTTTTTTGGGTATAAATAAATTTTTGAATCTTTGAAAATTTCTTTTGTTCTTCGAATTTATGTATTTAAGAAGTTTATCTCTGATTGAAGAATCTCACCATAACGATTTGTTAGTATTATCAATACCATCTCAATACCATGATGAATGAACTGAAAACTGTTTGGAATTACTTCGAAAATTTGAGAATGAGTTTGGCAGAAGAGGATGAACATTATTCAGAGAAAACAGATGACAGTTTGCTCTATTCTATTAATGACATTGTATCGTCTGTTGATTCTGTTATAACAGACATTAATTCAACTAAATGTGGATATACTATGAGGATGAAATGTGTGACTTCGTTTTTATTGCTGAGTGAAGTAAATTCGGCAAAGTTATTGGAATCCGATTACGAAATTCAATTTCAATTCTTTATCTCCAGCCCAGATTCCAATATCAGTGATGGAGGAGTGAAACCGGAATCAAGTCTCAATCGGTCACTCATCTAGGAAATAGAGAGCATCTATCCCGTAGAAAAGCCACTAAAAGATTAATACAAAAATGTTGTTGGGAAAGTATAATAAAACGATGTGAAAAAATGGTTCGAAGCTTGTACCATATGTGGAAAAAGAAAAAATACGGTGAAAAGATCCTTTGCAATGCGATCCCTTGTCCATCGTCGATAACATTACCACATGTTTGTTCGGGGCTAGGACAAAATATCACTGACAAAATGTCATGAGGACAAAATGACCGCGGAAAAAGGGCACTTTACTTAAGTTTTTTATATATAGGCACCAATATTCAAGGAGCAATCCAAAAAAATTGAAATCCAGCTCATGCCCAAGTGATAGTGCTGACCATTAATTTTATTAATCGAAACAAATAATTACCTGGACAAAGTTAATTTTAATTAGTATAACTGTTTTTAATTTGAAGCCAAAACGAATATTTGGTTAATTGTGTTGGGCCAGCACACAAATAGCCTTGAGAATTGTTTAAATGCATCAGTAATACAGCACGAAAACCCAGCACCAAGATAACTTAAAATACAATATACAACACCAATTAAACATTTTAAAATCTAAGAGAATATAAATAAATATAAAATTAAAAACATAAAAGTAAAATAAAATAAATACAAATTGCATCAAGAACCGCACGAAATCTACATAAAACATAACATAATAACAAGAAAAATTTAACCGTAAAATGACCATTTATATAAAAGTAAAAATTAATGAATTAAATGAATAAAAATAAAATATTTTTGACTGAATAAATTTAATTAAAAATGTTAAAAATAAATTGCCAATTTAAATTAAGAAATAAATAAAAATTTAATTTAGATAACACAAATAATTTCAAGGTCGAATTTTGTTTAATCGCAATAAAAATAACACGCAAGGTTGAGGTCGAATTGTAGGTATATATACTGATGTGTTTTCACAAATTAACACAACTACTTGGCAGTATTATTTCCAACTTGATTGAAATATCGATTTTCAGTCTCACTTTGAGAATGGTTGTAGTAGCGTGCGCTACAGCACTTGTTGATTGGAATTTTAAATATATGATGGATTATGCTATTACGAATTTTCAATATATGATGAATTATGAATTTCTATTATATGCTTACAAACTTCCGACAACTATTTCGTTCATTCGAGGCTTTTACCCAATGGATCTGGTAATTTTCATTCACTCCTTTTTTGGCCCACATCCAAAAACAAACTGCAAGTAATTAAAATTACACATAATCTATCGAACTGTGTAAGTGCGTGTATAATCGCCAATAGTTCGTGCCCATGAAGGCTACGGCGTGAGAACGTACGTCAATATTATCCGTATATAGGGGAAATATGGAAGGTAAAGGAGTAGTCCTTTGGCTGCTCCTTCATCATCCGTTTCCTGAAAAATTGACATAAATTTTTAACAACAATCGGCTCAAAATATCTAACACCGAGTAGTCCAGTGGGCACTCATTAAATATAATATGAACATAGATCATAAGAACAAAAAGAGGTAAAGGGTAGCGGGGAAAATAGCGAAATCGATGCAACAGTTAAAATGAATAGCCATCGGAAAAAGATTAATCCGAACGACTAAAATCATGGAAAATAATGTTTTAAATGGTATGATTAAATAAATTATATTGAATTGAGACCATAAAATATGGGCGGAACGCTGCGCAAGTTTTCGGAAATAATTGCAACTTTTATCATAAAACTATAAAATAAGGGCAGAATGCTGCTCAAATTTCCCGAATTAATTCAAATACTTAACAAAAATAGTAGGTAAAAGTGGAACGCGTAAAATAAAGGCGGAACGCTGCTCAAATTTTCCGAATCGATGAAAATACTTGAGTGGTAAATGAAAAATATTTGCATAGGGTTGTCTGGGTAACAACCATATAGTTCCAAAATATCAACAC
Source organism: Schmidtea mediterranea (assembly GCA_022537955.1). NCBI lineage: Eukaryota > Metazoa > Platyhelminthes > Tricladida > Dugesiidae > Schmidtea > Schmidtea mediterranea. Next base: position 47,044,411 of record CM039681.1, read on the forward strand.
CCAGAAACCCACCAATTGTTACTGTTTCAATAGTTGTCATAAGTTATTTCACGGAAAAATTCTTTAATTTAATTGTAGTTTTTATCTCATTCGTGAGAATTTTAAATCAAAAAACCATGATTTATTATCATTTTCGCCTACAATTTTCTCCGTGCCATTTTGTCTGGCCACCGATCGTCGGCTTGCACCGATAAATAATAAGATTGGACGGACAATTCTCATAAAATGCGGATTCATATAGCAGTTCTCTGCGGTTTGCTCGGACGGTTCCAATCAGCGTTGTGAGTCTTGCATGGCGTTTCTGTGTCAGTTCATTGTTTGTGAAATAGCTATCTGTTGTCACATTGTAACCAAAACCAAAGTATGGCTCCATCAACTTCATAACCACATATGTTCCCAAGCTGTCTTGGTGGGTTTCATCTTTATCCAAATACAGAAATATATTGACACAATTCTTGCTGTTGCGCTCGACCAAAACCCAAACCTTAATGCCATACTTGTCAGGTTTTGTTGGCATGTATTGGGTAAAGCGACATATTGCTTTTGTCGGAGACACTTGTACATCAATGTTCATCATTTAAACATCAATTTTTAAATTTAATTCTATTATTCGTTTTCCATGATTTTCATTCAATTTCTCTTTCAAATTTCTTACGTAATTTTATACTCCACAACGAATACAAATCACACCATTTTCATTTTCATCGACAGCATCAATAAAAACAAAATCTAACCTGGAGATTTTTTTTCGCTTTTAGCTTTTCATCATATTTTCATCATATTTTCATCATATTTTCAATTTCATTTTTATCTTTTGAATTTTCATTATGAGAATAAGTACGTAACTTAATCAAACTTTTCAATTTTCATACATTCAGTGATATTTGACTCCATTCCTTTAGCGATGCCATTATTTTTTAAGTCTCTGCTCCTTTTGATTTCATTAAGTTTTTAATTCTCAACCTAACCATTGTTACTTTTTCACTTTCTAAATTAACGTTGCTTTTGACTCTATCTCTGACCCTTCTGACTGCAAATCATACATCATATGGTTCTTAAATTCTTCATCTGACTCAAACTTGCACATCAATCGATCCTATTATCGACTTATTTGTTTCATCTCATTTTTGAATATACAAAAGCTACATATCTGGTTGCGTCTCATTATTTTGAAATCTAGTTTTCTTTAATATTGGCCTCTGGAATTTGCTACTGTTCTTTGGACATGATCTTGCTATGTCCATAGCCCATGCAAGATTGGAATTGAATTTGAATTTCTAGATTTATTTTATATCTTTGTTGATGGGGGTCTAAATCTTACAAAATAATTTTTAGAAACATGCCATTTTCTCCCACAATTATTACACTACATTATCATCATTTCGCTGACTGTTGGTGTTCATTTTTTGAGATTCATTTTTCCCATCATTACCTTTATATTATTTTTAGACCAACATCGGTTATAGCTGTTCCCTCTTTTTTGACAATGATTAAAACGAACTGGGCTTGGGCTTCTTTGAAAATTACTTTTGAACCAGCATTGACTTACATGATATTCAATTCTTTTACAATGACTACATAGAATTGGCTTTTCTTCTTCATCATTGGAATTGTTTGTTAATTTTGATTCAATCTTCACTCTGAACTTATGGTTGATTTTTTAAGTAGATTGTTTCGAACTGTACTTATTGATCGTTCTCTTGGTTCATTGATAATTGCAATGGATTCTGCTTTTGATTGGGTAGATTTAAATTCAATATGATTTTCATGGCCCTTTTAATCAATTCATCGAAGTTATTGAAGTATACATAACATAAGGTCTTTTTGATATAATATTTAATTCCTGCAAAGAATTGTTATTACAGCAACTCTTTCACTTACCTTGTCATTTCTGCTTGTCCTGGTATAACTTCAAAGTCTTTCTCTGCAAGAGTGGTTAAATGATTTGCAAATTCATTTACGGACCCTGGCTTTTGTACTGTAATGTAGAAATTATTCGTTTTATATCAATTCCTATTAACTTTGCTGCTAACGCATCTTTGAGCCTCGTTCAGTCATTTCCAATAGTTCGCTTGTCGATCAGTTGCCAAGCCTCTCTTGCTGCTCCTTTTTGAATATAATCTTTGTACAATAATTGATTGGCTCCATCCATAAGCCGTAGCATACATATAGTAGTCTGCCATAAAATCAACAAATTCCACTGGCAGCATGCGAAATCAATGCCATTGTTCGTTGGAGTTGTAGACATAGGTGTCTGATCATTGTTATTTGAATTACTAGCCATCTTTTCCAATTCCATATGTAGTTAATTTTTAGATTACAAATTCATATTATTCGTATTTTTCTTTTTTTAGTTTTGTTTCTATGAGCCTACCAGATTCATAAATATCGATTTAATTGGCATCCCCATTACAAATGGCGTTTATCTATTCATTGATACAAATAAGGGGATATTGGCTTAATGATTGAAACAATGGTTCACCAATAAGATTTCAAAACTTTAACAATAGTTATAGAATATTTATTCCAAAAATTACACATTGGGATGAACAAACAAGATGTAAAAATATAAAATAATAATAATAATAATAATAATAATAATAATAATAATAATAATAATAATAATATGGCAAGCAAATAAATAATAAACATCAATTAAAGAGAAAAAATTGGTCAGATAATCCCATAACAAAGATAGAAAACCTCCATTCAAAAGACATTGATATAAATATGAGCATGCAATACATTTTGTGTGAGATATACAAGTTTTATAATTATGCCAGAACTTCAGTTTCTAGAGTTTTATTTTCCTGGTGGCCACTGGCTCTATTCAATGTATTGTTTGCAATAATAAGGTTTTTCTATAATTAATCAATGATATATATAATTCTACGAGACCATTCAAAACTTGCCTTAAGGTTGGCATGACTCTCAGATCGGATGAGATTCCCTGACGCGTCAGTGGCATCCATTGCAATACCCGATTCTTCCTCCACACAGTAGCAAATGAGAAGGACGTCCAAAATGGTCTAAATAATTTTTTATATATATAAGTTCATGTCGATGAAAAAAATTATAAACAATCGAACATCACCGAATTCAAGAATCAATATTTTCCCTCAATTACCAGGACACAATAATTGCATTGGAGGAAGAAAATGAAAATTGAATAATTAATAAGCGGAAATGCCTTCGACAAATCTAGTACATTTATGATATAAAATTTTTCTTAGACTATAAATCAAAACTGAGTCAAAATCAATAAAGCCGGTTGTAGTGAAAAGCCATATTAAGTGCCGCCAAATAGCGAACTATTAGTATATTACAAAAAATGATTCAATATAAAACAGAATAATATTTCATATTTTTTGAATAATTTGAGAACTGTAAATTTGGCGGGTTTTGTAAATCTCGTGTTAATAATTAGTTTTACAGATATATTTTATGCAAGTCCAAAACAGCCCGACAATAGAAACGGCCCGAATTCAGTTTGTAGCGTTCAAATCCTAGGTTGAATGACGGATAGCCATTTATGCGTTCTTGTTGGAATAGAGATATTAACGGTGAATATATAGGTATAATATAAGTAGGTAGATGTGAGTCATCCAGCACAGAGCGTTTTGATTGGATAACGGAAAACGATGACTCATTGAGTAGAGGGTGAGTCAGGGGTCACGTGGGTGAATGTATGACTCATGTTCATTGTTCTACAGCGGTTCAGGGTAAAAGCATGAGTCATATATATTTATCAAAACTTTTTCAAAGTCAAAACAAAGACATACCCCCCGGGTATATTTTTTTATTACTCGTACTTTTTATGAAAATTAAAACAAAAACCAAAACAGATACTCCCGGGTATAATTTTTTTTATGACTCATACTTTTTTGAATTTTTTTCTATCCCTCGTGTATGTGTGTGTTCAAATTACATTTAATAGCATCTTTCACTTTGAAAATTGTAGACCGATAAATCATTATTATTATCATCAATTATTATTATTATTATTATTATTTCCAATATTAATAAAATCATTTTTTCAATAATTATTATTGATGCTAAAATTATTTTTATTATTATCAAAAATTTACACAAGCGTCTATAAAATGTCTTTGTTAAACATGCACTGGTATTGCAATTTTCTTTGTACATCATATATTTTCTCCCAAATCGTGTATGTGTGTAAGGGTCATTTTATAAGAACATTTTTATTTTTTTAATCAAAATATTATTATAGACCGACCGACATGCACCCAGTATATAAACACATAAATAAACAGAATATTTTAAAATGAACCGACAATTAAACGATATTTTTTAAAGACAAAATGTGTGGATAAATATTCCGGTTTACGGCTCAAAATGTGTGTGTTAAATCATCGATGTGACAGTATTTATGTAAAGTTTGTTAAGAAAATAAATGTAATTTACGATACACATGTGTTTTTAGTTTGAAATGTGTGTTGTACATATAAAATAAAACTTATAGACAATAATAAAATTTAATAAAGGGTAAAGAAATTATTAAATTTTAAAATACAAACAAATAATTCATCCATTTAAACTGGAGCCAAAAAAATATTATTAAGTCAAAACTTAATATATTAAAGGCGCGCTGGTATACTTGTAATCAATATAATTTGTAAAATATTTTTTCATAAATATATTTTTAAATACAAATAATCATAAAACCATAGTCTTTGATATATTCATTAGTCAAGTCTTTGTTAAACATGCACTTGTATTGCATTGTGAATCATGGAGTAACATGCATTGTATGATCTCATCCGATCTTTACAAGCTTCGCATCGATATGTGTATTGATATGGTTTTTCAACAATTGAAAAACTTCAGGTATCTCCCAGTGTTGACAAACGATTTCGAAGAGATCAATTCCCGTACGACCTCTGAGTCGATATGATAGTAATTCTGGAGTCGTGCAGGATAAAGGCAGTCGGAGCTCAGGGTATAGCTAGTCCATTTTTCTCATAAGTATCTCCAGTGACAATGCTTAAAAATAATTAATATTGAATCAGAAATAAAAATAAATATACCATATTTATCAGATGAATCCATTTTTTCAAAAACGAATAAATATCTTATTGAAAACAAAAATATATATAAATTTGAACCAATCAGAGATCGAACAATCCTGTCGTATAACAAGTTTATTAAGAAATGATTGGTAGTTGAGATTTTTAAGTCCTTATACTACAATTTTGTTTTATTGCAATATCCATTCATTTAAAATACAATATCGATGCAATTTATTACTAAGACATCGAGATTATGAAGAGATCATGCACACATTAAAGTTATGTACACCATCCAATCAAAATTATTCATTGTCATTGTAGACATAGTATAAATACGATGACACCTTTAATCATTATTTCGACATGCAAACAGAATTTATGACAGTGAAGAATTGTAACCATACTTTTAATTTTCTCAGGTTTCCTATCAATTACAAATTTTCATTGTCAATCAAATTAATCAATACCCAATTTTCATGCTTATTTGCAATAATATTTGATACAGATATAAATTCAGTAAATGAAATTCTAAATACAATGAATAACAAGTTAAGAAGCAATAACTACATATATCTTGGCTGCGATAATTCTTTATATAATGCTTTATAAAGTTTTATATTGGTAATAGAGAAGTAAATTTTATTGACGACTTTCATTGGTATACAAACATCATTAGCCGACGATACAAGATCGATTCAGATGATGTCATGACTCCAATTTGGAATGTCAATAGTGATAGAATGTCATTTTAATAAATCTTTTTATAAAATGTCTGGTTTTTTATTATTAGTTTCCGTCTGGTTTTTTATTGATTTAAGGGTAAATTATTTTTCTTTTTATTGATTTACTGTGTGTTGACACCCTTTTTACTAACATTGTACCCACCTGATACCTATCTGTTACTAATTTGCACATAGCACTCACTCGAACTACAATTTCTACACATACTATTTAGGTTAAAATTATCTTATAAAATAAATTTAAGTTAAAAATTTAAGTAAAAACTTTATAAATTAACTTAATATTAATTTGTTTAGGTTATCCACTTTTGATAATTTAAGAGTAAGCTTTTAATATTCTTCAGCTATAGTTGTTAGATCTTTAAAAACAAATAGAAATGATGACAAAATGGTTGATAATAAAATTATAATAGACGAATATAATGTTAATAATAATAAAAAGTTAAAGTATTATAAAAATAATAATAATAATAGAAATCTGATAAATATTACAGATTATCATTTTACATTTGTTGTATTACTTATAAAATACTTTTTATTACAAATAGATTTGATAAACACAGAATTACAGAAATACAGAAACGTCTGATCGCTTTTGGACTTACTTTACTAAAACTTGGATTCGACGTTTTCATCCTGACTTATGGAAAATATCTTATTATATAGAAGATCATGTCGTGACAATAAAATTTAAAAATATTTAAAATTAACGAAATTCGTGCCGTTTCGATTTTGGGTCTAGTCAGACTTGTAAAATCTATTCGGTTTTTGAATATCACATCATAAATGTTAACATTTAAGAATTACATAAAAATATGAATTCCTAAGTCAAAATCTCGCAATGCGGTAAGTTTTGAAAAGGTGAAATAACAATACAATAATTGATTTTATTGAACCTTTTTTTATTACACAATATTCAAATATTCAATTTAATTTAATTTAAATTAAATATTATCATTATCTAATGACATTAACGGCTACTTTTTCATACAATTATTGTTCTCAGAATAATAATTTGATTTCTTCAATCCTTTCAACACGGGTGTTTTTTTTGGGGGGGAATATATTTATTAAAAACCTTGACTTATTAAATACCTTGAGGTCAAATAAAGATATAACATTTTGTTTATCTCAAATAGAATCATTGATTGTTGTTGTGGTTAATGGTTGTGAGGATGGCAAATGATGTAGATGCTCATTTTCTGATTCGATTTATCTTCCTAAACCCTTTCAAACTCAATATGCTCGTAAAATTCAGTCCTTTGGAGGTGATAACATGATACTATCGATGAAAATCCATCGAATATACAAGACGTAGTGCTAATCAATTATAAATCACAATAGTTTTCACATCGGACCCATATTAATAATTTTTATGATAAAAAGGCAATATAAAGTGTATTGCCATAAAAAAATGTTATATATCATATTTACAAACAATATTAACCAACCAACCTCGTATAGTGATAAAATGCAATGAGCGAAGAAAAATGCGATTACCGCCACAACGAGGACCGGAATTGGATAAAAATAGAGATCGTCCCGTCTCTGAATAAATAGAAATAATTAAATAAAATTTATGGTAAAATGGAATTAAAAAACAATTATAAAAGACAAATCGACATGGATCCCAATTGACAAGTGCTTTTAATAATTAGTGAGTCAAGTACAAAAGTATATACCAAGCCAGAAAATATTTATATACAAAATATTTATCAAAATACCAAAGAAGAATTAACTAAGTCTTTTTGAAAGATATTGTCAATTTAATTTTTAAGAAGTATAGTAATTTGGCTTTAATTTTTTTCACTTTTATTTTTTTTAGTTCAATATAAAAAAAGTATTTTTTTGTCGAGGAAGAGGATTTGAACGGTGAAATCTTATTATTATGAATCATGTAAAATATGAGATTGAATGAAATGACAAAAGAGACTGATATGTTTCTTATTCAGGGTGAATACACTGTGAATTTAGAAAATAGAACCTGTAGTTGTAAACAATTTTCAGATGTAAGAGTTCCCTGCATTCATTTTTGCCGGGTCACTAATGAAGTAAATGTCAAATTAACCAACTATGTATCATACTATTTCACTATACGTGCATATAAAGATTGTTATAATACGAGAAAACTTGGTTAGATCAGCAATAATGGCGCCTACTGAAAGAAGATCAAAAGGAAAGCCTAGAACAAAGCGAATGAAAAATAGATTTGAATAAATTTATCGATTATATTTTATCAATTTGACATTGTTTTTTTATTTATTGAATTATTTATTGATAAAATGAAAATTTGTTTGTCATTTTGGTAAATAAAACTTTAAAATTTTGGTAGCAGGTGAATAAAAAAAATTATTTGGGTAGAAGGTGTAAAAATAATTTAAAAATGGGTATTTAGTGAATATTCTCATTACAAAAACGTCAGTGTACCAACAGAAAGGTAAAAAAAGAACTCAAATTGTTTGAGGCTACTGAAACCAAATACAACTTGGATAAAATCTATAATGCGATTATTACGATAGTTTGTTTGTGGACGTAAATCTTTATTTCTTAACTGTTCAATATTATTTGAGTTCAAAGTTTGAGGTAAGTACAAATGAGCAATATAAACTGTGCATGTACCACCAATGGCACGCAACGTATTAAGGCTCACATTTACTTTATGTTTTATAGTTACTGAAAATGTCACAAAAAATGCTTAAATTTATTAATATTTTTGAATATAAAAATAATATTATAATGATCAATCATTTAATTATCAAACTTAGAAAACATTGGTCTATAGTCGAAAAGTAAACGAAAACAGATCAAAGGTGAAGAAAATATAAATGATATGATTGATTATCTACAAGCAGCAATGAAGAATAATTATGGTGACTTGGTGACAATCATGCGCTCTCACTTCAAAAAATTTGGATGCAATATGAGCAGTTTTTTCTAGTGGTTTCCAGAGAATGCAAATCACTACAGTGAAGAACAAGGAGAACGATTCCATAAGAAAAAGAGTAGGATTAATGAACCAATTTTACAAATTTAAACTTTCTTTCGACATTTTGTGGATAAAGACATAATTTTCTCAGAATACGCCATCAACCAATGCGACCGTAAGATTCAGCGTATTAAAAATTACCAAAACCAGCGGCATAAATGTTGTGATAACCAGTGTAATTTATCGAATCATCCATTAGTCGAATTCGATAAAAATGGGTTAGTTGAACCGTGAATATGTAAAAGCCTAAAACGTTTTGTGCCATCGAAATTCATATAAATGTTTTTGTCTTCGCTTAAAAAGATTCACAACTTCATACTTAATTCTGGTTCTAAAACTCACTGACTATTTATCTATTACTAATTATTGAGAAATTCATGAATAGTTCTATAAAAATTCACAATACTCAATCTCAGGAGTGTGAAACTGAAAGAAAATCAGGAGTTGGAATTACTTAACTAATACATTGAGTACTTGTTAGGAAACTATCTTTGTTTTACTGTATTAATCACAGCAAGCCTTGAAATGAACACTGTGAAAAACAAGAATGTTAAAATGTTGATTATTTATTTGGAAAAATGATTGAAGAAAGGATAAAGGAATACCTCACAAATACAATTACTCATGCAATACGTCAGCTATACATTATTTGCAAAGGTGATTCAAAAATTGTAGAAATACAGGTGATAATAAAAGTTAGTTAAAATACTTTTTGTATTTATAACAACCATAAGAAACGAAATATTTATTAAAATCAAATACAAATCAATACGTTTCTAATATTTTAACAAACATCTTGAGGAATTTTATTCAACGTAAAGCAATGTAAGCATAAGGAATTTACATACCACATCAATCCACAATATATATTCATCTAATAATTTATTTAGTTACTATTTATTAATTGATTAATTAAATTATATTCTCAAATACACCTGTTTTCATAAATTACCTTCAGAAATGGCATATTATGAGCAAATGGTTAGTTACAAGTTATATTTTAAAAGGTTTTTTTTTATAATTTTGAATGTTGATAATATTTTAATTTAAATTCAAGCATCTTATTTGTTATGAATTTCATGTTATTTATGCTTATTTTTTAAAAATGTTTTTTAAAAGTTTGGTAAAATGTTTTCATTCACAAATAATTTTTGAAATTTTTTGATGTGTTTGCAGTAATATTATTATCCCGGTTTCGCGACTTCGATCAATATTTTGTCATCAATTTCTACATGCCTAAAAATATTTAAATTTTAAATTATTATTTCGTTTTTCGATGCTTTTTTGCTATATTTTTCTATATTTCTATATTTTCCATAATTTTTAAAATATTAATAATAAATAACAATGATAATTATAATTATTCACTAATGTCTGATTCTAATCAAAGAATATACGATACATTACGTGATATCCAGTGATATTCACAATAGTATACTAGTTTCGATCTAGCGCGAAGAGAAATCTGAGCGCCTCCCGCATAGTACTGATGAGAGCCATTACCTCAAAACTAGTACACTATTTGTAATTGCACTGGATATCACGTAATGTATCGTAAATAATAATAATAATAATAATAATAATAATAATAATAATAATAATAATAATAATAATAATAATAATAATAATAATAATAATAATAATAATAATAATAATAATAATAATAACAAAAATAAACTAACCATGAAAACAATCACCGATGCTCCAGCACTTGCAAAACAGACACAAACTTTCCCAAGAAGTAGGATAAAATCTCCAACTGAATTCAAAGCTGCAACTCTTAAGAAATTTGACAATAATAACGCGAAAGCTCTTTGTGCTGCTGGACAAAAACTGCTCCCCTCAATGGCTGGAAAATAACGCTAAGAAAGCACCCAAAAATATTAATATTTATTTACCTATAACAGCGTATGCATTTTTATTCAAATATTTCAAACATTTCTCCACACAATAAAGGCATCCTACACACATCCGAGTGCAGCATTGGAGAATCATAGTACTTTCACCTGCGGGCCCAGATTTGAGTTTCTTACTTAAATACATTAGAAACCACCGTGGCAACCTGATCATCGTAATGATCAAAGATCCAAAAGCCACACTTCCGCTGTGTTGAAATAAGAATCTCATAGTAGATTTGAAAACGGGGCAAGTTGTCGTCGATTTGCCGGTTTGGGTTTTTTTCTTCAGAAAATACCTGAAAATTCCTCATAGAAAATGTCGTCTTTTAGGGAATGGATAAAACATTACCATTGCGCTACAGTACCGGCAATAATTATTTGTTGGCCCGCTAAAATGAACTCAGTTATCCATACTAATCCAGCGACATAATAAATCCACACGAATTTCGGAAACGTTGCCGTAAGGTATTTTACACATCCCGTTCGGTTGTTAATTTCGAATCCAGCTAACAAAAACAAATATTAAACTTTCTCCATCATATTGGCATATTATGAAAAGAGATTATAAGTATTATAAAAAACACAAATTTCCGCACGGAATTTTCCAATAGTTTAACCATAAACGCAACAGCAAATCAAAAACTTTATTCAGATTTATTTCCAACTGAATTATTGTTCTTTCTGTTTTTTATTAATATTATTATTGCTGACAAGTTGCCGCAATGTGGCCGATTCTCGTTCGTCAGAGATACGTTGTATTTCCTAATGTCATGCGGTACACGTCAAACTAGGCCGTCTTGCGTCAAATGTTCCGCCAATTTCTTAGATTAATAAGGTAATAAGTTCCATAATTTTCTCTTCCTTTATAAAATTAGATTTTTATCATTATTTTAAGATGCATATACCAAAGTTTCCTACAAAATAATATTTTATTATTTACTACTTAAAATTCTTTATGTTTAATATAAATACAATTATTTTCAATTTGGTGTTAATATTTTATTAAAGTTTTTCCATTTTTTTGTTAACATTTTTATATTTTTAGAAGTAAAATTAACAGGAAATTTAATTATTTTTATTTTAATGAAATAAATATATTTATTATTTTTATTCACTTCTAGCTGATTTTTTATTGATAAAGTATAAGAGTATAAGAAGTTCAGAGTCAGCCGAAGAACGATGCATTCGTACCGTGCTCCACTCATACTTTGGCTACGCATTTTCATTGTTATGTACTAACCTTCGTAGACATTTAAAATAAAGCCATTCAGATACATAATATGTATGATGTGTGGCTTTCCGTATTAATTGTCTAAATTCATTACTATAAAAAAAATAATAAACATAAACAATATAAATGAAAATAATCCAATGTTGTATTAAATATAGGTTTTATGGAATTGTAATATATAATTACCGTACAACAATAATTTTTTGTATAAATTATAATAAAGTTATACCGCCATTGTGGACGTAACCCTCACCGGTTAAACATCCCTACAATACGGTAATTATTACTGAATATGTTGGCAATTATCATTAATATACTTTTTTTAAATAATTTAAAAGTATTATGTTTAAATTCAATAACTCTCTCAGTGCTGTGTTTGGAGAGAGATCGTTTTCCAAATTGTAAAATATAGAAAATTATTTGAGGTCACCTATATCTCAAGGATCTTCATGTTTACCTATCATATTTGCCATAGAAGATGAAATGTAAAACATATATTCTTTTCCTGTTAAACGATACTGCTTTTAAAAGTGTTATATTTAACGACATCAATGCAAAAAATGGTGAAAAATTAGAAAGATGGTGTCGAAACAAGGATAATTGAAATTATAAACAAAAAACTATCGAAGTTGAAAAATTTGTAATAATAGAATATATAACATAACAATATTATAGCGGAATTTTCAATAAAGCATACGGATGTAGAAACAATTTTTTTTGTTAAATTTTTTAATTATATCATTTGATGTCAACATTTAATTGGTTTAAAAAAAGAATAAAGTGATTTTCAAGCCTTCAATATACAATGTGATATTTTACAAATTGTATACGTTATGTAGTCAATCTACAATACTGCGCATCAACTTTAAATTTATTTCAAACATACTTTAAAAAAGTAAAATTCGATCTGTTAAATTAAAGGGTTAAATAGATTGTTTTATTATTGATTATGTTAATAATAAAATTGTTTAAAAATAAATTTTAAATCTGACATTACACGAATATCAGCATGGGACCTCACAACCATTCGTCCTGGATCCGAATTAACCGTTGAATCGGTTCCATAAACAATAACAGATTTAGAAACTTTTAAAATATAAAGCAACAAATCAAAATCATTCTTTTTGTCAATCAAATTATTATTGGAAACGAATAGCGATATGAAAAATACGTTATGAATTTTGCTTACATGAAAAAAGCATGATGGAACCAAATTCCGGCGGTAGCAACAACACGCGGGAAATTTCCACACCTATTCAAGCTTTAACAAAACTTACAAGTTTCATTGACAGTTCCTGTATAATTTCATTAAAATAAATAATTCAAATTATGAAATGAGAATAAAAAATGAAAGTTAAGAAGTCAAATACAAACTAACTGAGAATAAAAATAATAAGTATAAGTATATTAGTAAACTAAATATTTCAGCTATACAAAATCCACTTGACAATTATATGTGACTCACAAAATAATACTTTTGTATTTTACTCGGCGGTTAATATACTAAATAAATTTCGGTGAGTCCGTGTGACATAGCATATAGCTTTGTTAATTTAAATAACTTTAAAAATAAATATATATTACTGGCTATAGAGAGTAGTATAATTTTATTCAATTAATCATTTCAATAAAGATTTGAATAGTAAGAAAATTAATTGAATAAGATTAAACTACTTTGTAGCCACTAATATTATAGAATATAAGTGGGAAAACAAACTGATTTATTCATTACAATCCAAGGATATTCGTACATGATTACATTATGTTGGCAAACCATCCTTACGTAATCATCATTATCAATATTTCGACCTGTATTGTGCCAATATCAGTCAAAGGTTGACATCGTATATTATAAATATATTTGAGCTCAGACAGACAGGCAGACTGAATTTCCCTGGTATATATATATATATATATATGTGTGTATGTGTTTATATTTATTCCCTTAAACTTCAATCCCGTTCTTAATAATCAGTAATAAATATGATATTAGTGCCAATAATAATAAAAATTAATATTAAATCATATCCATAAATTCGTAACGTACACAATTATATGTGCTAGTTAGTTTTCAATTTTCAAATATCACATCCTTTATTTTCACAGATTAGATATTATATGCAGATGTAGGGTCCCATAGACCGAATATTTACCAAAATTCATTTGTTATCAAAGAATTTAAACTATCAATCATGCATTACTACAATGCTGTTTAAAATGGTTGTACCTTATAAAAGAGATATATTTCAATTACTTCTATGGAAATGATGCTCAACAGTGAATACCACAAGTAAAGCTTTTTGACAAGGCCGTTATTAAACCTTTATTAAATCTTTATTAAACCTTGAATAACATAGCTATTTTTATAATATCCCATAATAAATTCTGAAAATGAACAAATTATAACCTTACCTACTGACATGAGGAATCCAAACGTGAAAAACCAATAGAAAAAATAAATTGCCAAAACTATTAATGTTATGATAGGTTGCAGTAGCAAACATGGAATTTGTCCAAGGCATCTAGAAGCTTCTCGAAACAGATGTGTGACTACAAGGATCCTTTTCCACATTACTATTATGATCAATAGTAAAATTATCTAAATCATCGCCAGATTAAATGAGTCAAATTAATTACATTTCACTGATGTTCATTAATAAATTTATATACAGTCAAATTTGTATAATAGCAATTCGTCTGACAGCAATGTTCACCTAATCTCGAGTTTTTATAAAACACCGCAAAATCACTTCCTAATCAGCGCCGTGATGTAACTTTTTAGGACCTGTCCATAATCTTTTGTGTATTTAATAAAAGGTTGTAATTTTCACTTTGTGAATTAAATTTGTGTTTATGTTGCGTAAGTGAATTTTTAATTTTAATTTTTGTTTTTTCTTTAAATTCGTGGTATTTTTTGCTATTGGTAAAGTTTTGTAATGTATTAAATATTTGGGAGCCCCTCAAACATAGGTGGTCCAGCACGATTACTCTTGTTGCACAATCGATTTTAATACAATTTTAAAGTTTATTGAAAATTTATTATTAATAGCCCTATGTTATAGGTTAAAAACATAGGAGAGTCATGAACACTGGGAAAAAAATATTATAAATCAATTATATGCAGCTTTGAGAATGTGAACTTCTAACTTTAAATTGGTCTAATAACAAGTTACTTCATGAAATCTTCCGACTTGCTAATATGCAAATTCTAGAGTAATTTTTAAAAATTATTATTATTATTGCTAACAGGGAATTTCATAAAAGTTCAAATTGCTAAAAAATGTACAGGTTTAACGCCTAACACAATCGAATATCTCACTCCAGAGATATTAACTCGTAGGTGTGTGTAAGAAAAATAATTAACAACTCGCTTTCAAATATTTATTTAATATAAATATACAAATATGGGTTATATTCTTTACAAAGAAAAATGACCGTAAACTGAAGCAAGAATATTGGTTGTTTCGAACCGTCCTCGAGATATTTCTAAGATGGCGAAAGCTGTATACTAAATGATCAGCAGCTCCGCTATATCAAGAAAAGAAAAAAGACGAGAGTTTAGACACGATTGATTAAAACCAGAAATCGGTGTTAACGTTTAGCCTAGATAACTAACCTCTAGTATTTTACTCACAAACAGCAACGTATTTTACTCAAAAACTGATGCTTCTAAAAGTTGGTTTAAGCAGTCGCTAGGATTGTTACAATCGAACGATCAGTCTTACGAGCTGATGATCAATTTCTGTCTGTCGCGTTTAAAATTGCTTAGAATAGGTTACGTAGTAAATAAATTTACTATTTACCTTTAAACAGTTTCAAAGATCCTCTGAAATAATGCTTCTGATACATAGTCAAATCGTAATTTTCTCTTATAATTTTTTAACACTCTTCTGAATGAATTTTCAAAAATTTAATCTTTCAGATTATTTTTAAGTTTTTATCGGATTTATCTATACACTCTATTTAACTGCTGTTACAGTATGCCTTCTGTTTTCTATTATTCTCTTATCTGTTACTAGATTAATTTTAATTCTCTCTGCTATCTGTCACATCAGTAAATTTTTAATCCTCCTTTTTATACAATTTTGACGCTTTGTGTGGATTTGTGCAGAAATAAACTCGTATCCAGTGAGAGTTAACCATTTTACACTACACACCTTTGCAATGAATAAACTTTTCTATAATTCAAGTAAAACCAAAGAAAAATTCAGAATTTCTTATCAAAATTGTTATGCCCGGTAAATATAATAAGTTTATTTGTGTAACAATTACACATATCGAAAGTTAACATGCACATTTTGCTTTGTGATCTGTTTATTTATTTATTTTATTTTTTTCTCATTTACTATGAGTATTCATCGTAATATAAAAATTCAATACATACGTAAGTTTGAGTGTTTCTATAATATAACTTTAATGGTTTTATTTTTATATTATAGGTTGCTTCTAATGATTGAAAAATAGTGTATAATAGCGCTGGCGTTCCACAAAATCACATTATTATATATTTTTAAATAAATATTCCAGTTATAAATATTTTTTGTTCAGAAATATCATTTTTTTCAGTAACTTTTAAACTTTTAAACATTTAGAAATTCCCTGAACAATTAGAACAATAAATGCAAGCATAGCAAAATTACATAAATAAATGGCACGTAACAGATTTGAGGAAATTATTACATTTTTTATTACATCTTTTTCACCTGGTTTAAAGAAAAATCTTAAAAATTTGAATTTTACTTTTTATACAAACGAAACAAGAATATTCTGTAAATTTCAATCTGGCATACCCAATTTATTGTGGAAATCTGATTCATTTATACTGATTGAAAGGAAGTCAGTAAATTTCATATTGATGAAGTGACAGTCAAAAAGAGTGAATTATGACAAAGAAAACAAGTGTTAGATACAAATATTAGACACAAGCAAAGGCAGCAGCCAAGCATCAAAATTTAACACATCATACCTTTTATCACTGTTTATGTAATGGATAAAAATACATAATATAATGATATAAAATATTTATTTACCGTGATAATTGTCGCACCAATGGCCATGTAGAAAAATGAACGAGTGTTGAATACATCGCCCATTAGGAATTTTATTTGTTGGGCGAATTGCTGGTTCAAGACATTTTCCTGGGTGCAATAACAGAGCCATAGAAATATGGTTAAACCTATCAACAGATTAATAAGAAATTATGTTGTTGAAAGAAGTGATATTGAAAGAATTACTTCAGAATTTAATTACGAATTTAAATTTTTGTCCCCTTATTCATACATGCTTAATCCCACAGAAAATGCGTTTTCTAAAATTAAAAATGGTGTCAGATCAAGATTAAGAACAAGCGTAACTGGATCATTGGCAGATTTTATGTTATTAAAAACAAGTAATATAACTTCAGAAGACACTATTGGATATTTTCGATTAGTTCTTCGTAATATAACAAATTGTGCTGCTCAGTTACCTTTTATGTTATTTTTTTATATATTTTAAATTGATTTCTTATATAATGATAAATGTTTAAATTCATTGTCAGAAGTTGAAATTGAATAAAAAAGATAAAATTGGACAATAAAAAGGTGAATTTCTTCGAAAAATGGTATATATTCAGAAATTTTTGCCCACTTATATGCTTCGGTTTGTCGGAGTCTTTGGTATATACAGAATTATTTGGCCTATTTCCATATTTATATAGTTCTATAAATATTTAACAGATTGATTTCCGTATTAAGCTTTATCTATTACAATGTCATAAAGGTGCCAACAATCAATTATTAAAATACCAGATAATTTTAAATGTCTTAACATAAATGAATATCCAAAATAAACTTGGATTTATATAATTTTTGAATAAATATTATCCCCCAGGTACTTATAAATTTATTGGGATGAAAATGGAGAAATAAAAAATGTTTCATTATTGTACAAAATCCAACCGAAACATGAAAAAAAGATTAGTCTTTGATGAATAATTTTTGCACATTAAATATTTGGCAGTAAAGGCTTAGTTTGTCTTTTACTTCTTTAACATTTAATTTAACTTTTTTATAATATTTAAGAAAATTTAAGATTATGTCCATTTCTCAAATTGTCTGGATCCTAATTTTGATAACGAATAATAAACCGAATAAACTAGTGTTCAATAGAACGTAAGAATCATTGAATACATTCGGCTTCTTATCAATTCAATCTGATAAAAATACGGCAGTCATTAGTTTACCAGCGCGTTCAGCGATTATAATTATTAGACAAATCAATATCAGAATTATTGGAATAGAATTGATTGACAAATCGATTCATAGATTTATTCGACAGGCCAATCACAGCTAACTAGCATGAAGATGTTACTAAAAATAGAAATTAATATTTTCTTCGTTGGGTGTTACATAAGGCGAATCCCAATGATAATGCGGACGATTTGGCTTCAATCTTATTATAATATTATAAGATAATTCGTGTAAAATGTTATCAGAAACCTTTAATGAACAGTTATTGTATGAAAAGTCAAAGGCTAACGAATATGTTATGAATATACTTCGTTAAGTTCTGACTTCCTACAGGACATAGTAATACATGCGTAATCGTTTATTTTGAAGATAGCTGGTTTTGTCGTTAAAGAAGAAAGAGTAATCAGTGAGTGGGTAAGGAAATTGGGGTGGGTGCGTGATTTGAAGTGTTTGAAATTTTTTTTTAAATCTACCAAACCTACCGATTGATACGACGATTGTCAGCACTAATATCACATAGACTACAGCCGATGCCAAATACCGTATCAGCATTACCATTATAAAAGACAGGACTAGAAATCGAGGATTAATATCCTAGGCAATAATTTCTATAAATACCGAGAGATCCAGCAGAAAGAATCAGTATTTCTTTCCATGTTAAAATAAAATCTCGGACAATGCTTTCGAATAGAGGCTTGATTTGGTTGATTCCTCCGATTTCATTAAATTTAGATTTGAGAACTATTTGGGAAATGTTCTTACGAATACAGAATCCAAGCAGCTTAATTTGTGGTTCAACTGGAAGAATTGGACATGGTGATTTATAATATTGCTCCTTAGTTAATCCCTCTGCGTGGTTTTTCGAACTGTGACAATAAAGCATTTTATTCTCGAATAATTAATTTAAATCATTGCCATAATTTTATCATAATCTTCCAAAACGACTATAGATCAAATATTTTTGCTTTATGTATCACAATTAAAATAAATAAAATATTAAAAATAAATTGAATCAAAGGTCAACAAAAAATAAATGATATTACTGGTATTATTATAATTGTTTTACGACGTTCTTTGGGTAATTTAATCGAAATAAATTGATAGTTGGATGAATCACTGGATTATTGATGCAGTATCTAATGGTAGATTAGTTTCGAGCTCATTTAATTCTCATCATAAATCCTACTCCATTCGGAATCTAACCCAGTGATCTTACAATCGATCCGAGTACCTTGCATTAGACTAGGAGTATGAGAAAGTATGTCACATTTGCGTTGCATTCTATGGCCAATGGCGCAACCAAGTAGACAGGGTTTTAGTAGGCTTGAAACCGCGAGCCCTTAAGCGAAATCTGTCTATGAGTTTAACTTTTTCCCACTTCCCACTTAGAACCAATTTTTTTGTAAAATATGTAGTATTTAAATAAATCAATGTTTTTTGTTTATTTAAATATTAATTTTGTTGAGGATACCTAAATAATAGAGTAAAATAATTAATAAACATGTAAAATGATTGGGGGAAACAAGGATAAGTGATTAAGATGTGGTTCTGGAGCTTAATAAAAAGGGAATGAAAAAGAAATGTCAAATAACGATAAGGGAATAAGAGAAAATCAATAAAAACAGACAATTAAATTAAA
Organism: Schmidtea mediterranea; assembly: GCA_022537955.1. Classification (NCBI taxonomy): domain Eukaryota; kingdom Metazoa; phylum Platyhelminthes; order Tricladida; family Dugesiidae; genus Schmidtea; species Schmidtea mediterranea. The sequence goes on from CM039681.1 coordinate 47,064,168, forward strand.
GAAGGTCATTTATATTTAACAAGTGCAAATTTAGGAAAACAAAAACAAAAGGAAAATATGCACTTTATTTCGAAAGCTCTTTCAAGATAAGGGAAGAAATGTTGTTTGGGAAACCGGGAAAGGGCACCTCTAAAAAGTGATTTATCTGGACAGCTGTCAGTGATAATAGAGGCCCAAAGGGAATTAGCGTTAAAAGATATCAGAAATTCTAATTAACTTCAGTAAGTGTTATTGGATGATGGAGTATAAAAAGGAAGCGCAATTGAAATCAAAACAATACAAAAAAATAAAACAAAAATTGCAGAAGACAAAGAAAGACAAAAAAGAAATTAAACAGAAATTAAACAAGGTCAAAGCAACTAAATCAGAGTTACCAATCTCAGAAACCCATCACAGTAGTCAAGTGATTGTAAAGCCAATTGATCCGAAAAGTGCTATTCTTCCCGAAGGGTCGTAATAAGCGCCAAATTGTAATTGATAATTCGTTGTCATTTTAAAGTGGAGATAAAGTGTATTAATCAATAAAGTTTATATCGTTTGGAGTTCGTTACTGTTGTTTAAAAGCAAGCTTGAAGTCAGATTGACAATAATTCCTATTCGAATTCACCTACAACCCCAACAACTTAATTGTGGTTTTAATTGCAGTTCAATTGTAATTTTCTAGATTCAGGCTTCTCTCATTTCAAACATTGAAACTATCGTTATAATGTAAAATGAGGTCATTTATTAACCAAAACTTATTTCATAAACTGGATTATTCTTTAAATTATGCATAGCAACACTATTATATACACATACTGATATAGCTAAGTTACAAACCATCCTCATGATAAATGTGTCAGTGGAAATTTTAGAATATATTAAAAATATAAGAAAATAAAAATTATTACCAAAATAATTTTTTCATATAAAAGCTAAATATCATTTTACTGATTTCATTTTTATATACAAACATTTTCCTGGAATAATTTGGTAAAATAATTTTTGAAACTAGAATTAAATTTCATTGATTAAAAAATTAATTTAATTTATAAGTTAATTGATAAATTAATAACAATTTAAATTACTCGATTTTGTCCACCGGAATATTGTAGTCGCAAAGTTTCGATTTAGTTTCAATAGCAAACTGCTTTACATCACCATAAGTTGTCATTAATTTATTTGGGCATTTTGATACACAAATACTCCGGGAATATTTCCAAAATTCGGAATATGTGTGATAGACATTACTATAGAATTATTATAAATTTTCTGAGTGTTAATCATTCTTACGGTTTATCAGAAGTATTCAATCCACTATTTGGATTGTCAGGGAATAATTTCACATTAAATGCTTTGCCACACACATTGCCATAGCAATCGTAACTATTTGTAACACGTCTTATATCTCCATTAATGTAAGCATAAATGCTTAAGCCAATCTAATAGTTCTTTTAAAATACTCAAAATATATTATGAACTGACCATTCCAACAAGAAACAAAACAAACACAACGCAACAAATCGGGTCAGTGCATACGACATCGTCTCGTCGTCCTAAAATATCTTTATCCTGAGGTCGTTTGGGCTTAGGAGGATCATTACTAAAACAGCATCCCATGTTAACGGTTATTCCTAATTAATAATTAAAAGTATGCCAAAAAAATTATTGTTTTCAATTTGAAATTAACATAATTTAAAAATATTTCAAAACTTCATATTGAATTTTCACATTTTATGCAAAATATCTAGGTTAAAATATAGTTTTTCGTAATTATATAAAATTAGCATAAAATTAAGGAAAAAAATATTTAAAATATTATTATTAATATTATTATTAAAATTTGAATTTCTTATTTGAGTTTTCAATGAAAATAAATTTTAAATTTGATCATAATATAGAATCTATATTATGATCTATATTGTAGATTAATGTAGTTTTAAAATAGTTTAAGCACAGCTGATTTCAAGGTCAAATGCAGAAAATAACATATTTTTAATAAAACAATCGATATTTTTGAAACTTAGTAGATAAATCATCATATTTCATTAAATTGATTTTTATTTAAGAAACGTGAAAGTGAAAAAATGTAAAAATAGTAAGAAAATAATTATTTTAATATTTTTAAAGTTATTGAATTTTATTTTGAACTAATTATTAAACTGGTTTTAAACTTTAATGTAATAAAAACCAGTTATAATATAAGGAGCTAGAAATTTAATCAAAATTTTGTTGCAGTAATATCAGATTATATACTGATAAAGTTATATTGTATTTTTAATAATCATTTAAACTTAGACAAATTCATTGTTGAGATATTTAATTGTTAAGATATTTTATTCGATTTCAACATATTAATTTTCACAGTAGATTATAAAAATTACAAGACGAATAAGAAAACATTTTATTTTTATACTACTATTTACATATTTTTGGTCTATACTATTTGGTTTTTAGTTGTTAATCTCGTTCCGTAGCTTGTTGCGCGCGGCGTTTTGCTCGCTCCGCCTTCCCTGGTTGTCGCTGACATCGTTTAGCAGCTATCGGGTAGGGTTTTTGAGCTGGCACGAATACCAGCCGGTAGGTCACTGCGTTGTACTCCTGGCAAGCCGACAGTGCTACTTTCAAGCTTCTAATCTGAGTCCGCTGATTCTGAACTAATTGCTTCTCTTCCGCCCATCCACGTTGAGTGGTGGTCAATCGCTGGTATATGGTCTTTGCTCTGACTGGTTCAATCCAGGTCGCGCGAATCTTCTGTATTTCGTGATTCATTTGGATAATTTGCCTGTTTAGTTCTGTTTTTTCTTTCCGAGAATTCACTAGCTCCTTACTCATGGTTTTGAGCGATTGCATGTCTTTACAGTCGTCCTCTTTTCTGTTCCTCGATTCCTCTCTTCAGATTTCGCCTCTTCGGTTGAAGTTGGTACCATTGTTCGTCTTCGAAGTAATTGTTATTGAATCCTTTTGGATGTTCATTTTTTTTTAAATTTCAGTTATGAAAAATTGATTGACTTCTCCTATGATCGGCAATATATACCTGTCTGTGCCGGTGGGGCATTTAGTCGGTATTGGTCGATAAATTTTCTTCGAATTGATATTTTTATTTTCCATCGGGATGGGATTTTTAGTAGAAATTCTGGCCTACTGCGTATTTCATTTTGTGGCACTGCCACTCTAATAGTGTTTGCCTGTCATAACATCATTGAACACCTGATCATGTGTTCGTTGGCTTCATCGCACGGCTCCTAATTATAATTCCTCTATTAAATTTCTCTACCAGCAGTAAGTGAATGATTTATTAACTCCTTATTCTTTCATATTGGTTAGGTTCCAGAGCCATCGGAATTGCCGGTTCTCCTCAACTTGAGTCAAAATCGAAATTCCTTGGAGTTAATATTCCTAATTTTTCCAAAATATAGCTAGTTTAAATCCTCAGTGATATATCAAAATTTTACGTCCTGCTGTCGATTTAAAGGAGAAAACCTTTCGTACCTGCCAAGAAGTATGAACAATTTAAAATAAAGGCGCTGTATTTAGTCAATCAAATATGTTTTATTAATGTTATATTGAGTAAATTTTCTAAATCAAGCGTTGGTAAAAGTATAATGATTTTTATATTATTAAACTTTTTAGATTTACGATTAAATTAAGGATAAGGATTTATGTCTAATACCATGTTTAATACTGAATAGCTGATTTTACGAAGATTCATTCATTCTTGTACTGTTGTAGTTATAAATGTACCATTTTAATTTGTCCTATTTTTATTTTTACAGTCTCTAATCAACTCTAGTTAAGGTTTTGTTCCATTGTTTATTATAGTTGCCTCATACTTTAGATTAATTGTACTTTTGAACGTTATTCAATTAGACTCTCCAGATAACATTTTAGAGATTTCTCATAGGCTATTTTAATAATTCCTTTCATTTAACCTTTCTTTCTGTTTAGACTCGCATCCTAATAATATGCGCGTTGAATTTTTGGGTTATTTAATTAACTATAAATCTTTTCGTCATTTATTTAAATTTTTATTTTAACAATACATTTACTTAATTTTTGGCTTATCCATTTAGACCGTTACTTGAATATTTTAATTATTGATTTTACGTTAACTTTATCGTTATTAGATGTTTATATTTTATTAAAGGGTTTTAACTCGGATTGTTATTTTAGATTATTCATTTTAGATAATTGATTTTTAACATGGCAGCGATTTTCCGCTCTTTTCCCACACTCACCTCCTTTATTTGATCCTAGGATTAGATATGTTGATATTAGGATTTTATGAGTGCCCACTAGACTACTCGATGTGAATGATTTTAAGCCGATGAGTTATTATCAATTTTAGGTCGAATTTTATGGAGATGGACGACGAAGGGACAGCCAAAAGACTGCTCCTCAATCTTCCATCTACCCCTATAGGTTGTAAGAATTGACGTTTGGATTCTAGAGTTACGCACGGCAGAATCTTCACGGGCACGAGATATTGGTGGATGAACCTGCACTTACACATCTCGGTTGTTATGTAAAGTTTACTATCTTGCAGTATGTTTCAGCTGTGGGCCGGAAAAATTTTTACAGAGTATAACATTTTCAGTTGATCATATATTTCGAAAATCATCATCGCTACATAATTTTCTGCTTCCAGCATTCATAGGCATGAGTAACAAATCATCTTTCCATACATACGCTCAAGTAGTGCTTACTTAAGAGTGGTTGAAGTCGAAGTATGGAAAATTTAATGTTGATAGGTTAACTGTTTTTGTGAGAAAGTTGAACTGCTCACAAAAATGTTTGCATTTAAATTCTGTGAAAATGAATTGGTATATATACCTGTTTTGTGACCCTAACCTTGGGTGTTCTTTTTGATGCATTTAAACAAAATTTGACCTTAATTTTATTTGTAATATCTATCTCTAATTTTATTATTTTCTTGCATTAAATAGATAATTTATTCTATTTATTTTTTAATTTAATATTTCCGATTAGGAATATTTTATTTTCAACCAGCTTTCCCATTAAAAGGCTGGTTTTATAAATTGCTCTATTTTCGGTCAAATTTTCTTGTTATATTGTTATGTTTGTGTTAATTTCGTGCTGATCTTGGTGCATTTTGTTATTAGTTTAATTTACTTTTATGTTTTTTTGATTTTATGTTTAATTGCGTTTTTCTCACATTTTAAGGTTGTTTATTTGGTGCATATGGGTCTGATTTTAAATCTGCATGTTATATTTGCGTGCTATTTCCAATTCATTTAAACAAAATCCTGTCCTGGCCCAACAAACTAAATGAAAGACTTGTTATTTAATAAACTTTTTTTATATTATACAATTGTATCGACTCTGACTTTACCTATTCTTATTTATTTGTTTTTAAAATTTTACTTATATAATCTAACTTATTGTTTTTTAGCTAATATGAGTTACTACTGGTAGATGGATTACCTTGAGTAACCCAAGCATAACTCGGCAACAAGAAGATGCAAGTCCACCAAAAGTGAGATTCGTTGCCAGGACTCTGGCTCGGACGCACCCTGGTTTCATCAAGCTGCCGATAGAAGGCGTTTTCTCGACTTTCCTCAAGTTTGGTCGAGCAAAACATTCAGACAACATCCTATAGAAAATACTAAAACCACTTTTAAAAATATTTATCCGGGAATTTTATCGAGAGCCTAAAATATTTTCTGAATATAATTTGACCAAAAACACTGTAGCCCTCTGTTGCAATGACTTTTAAACACCAAACGATTCAATGCATTTTTATCGGGAATTAAAAACATTTGGCAGCAGGAATAAGGGCAAATATTTCCCAACAAATAAAAATGAATTAAAAATTAAAGAATAATTTATTAGTTATGTTGGAAACTCTGACCATAAGGAAAGGGATGATAAATGGCGAGTTGCTAGTGTGTTTATTCAACTTTGAATCTAGAATAATGCAAATGTATTCGCAGAAACAATCTCATATATTTCATTATATATTATAATTTTTAAATTTAAAATAAATATTTTTTCTTCTGAAACTTCACTTTTCCATTTTTTTGGTATACCGCGGGAAAAATAACAGATTTTGGGAGACTCAGAGTATAAAAAGCTTTCGAGACACTGTTATAGAGGAATGAAGTACACTCAAGGGTCAATCTGAGATGTAATATATTCGTTAAATAAATTACTAATTGTTTTATTAAAATGAATTCAAGTCCGTTGAAAGAGACTTCCTCTCTGACTTAGATAAGAGTCGACCCAGGCGGTTACCTCGGGGCAGCTAATGCGTCAAAGTCTTTATATTTTACCAATTATACCACCTTGCTAAAAGGAATTGTTGATATTGGCCATTTATTTAAAACAACTAATATGTAAATTAAATGTAATCAATTAATTAATAAAAAATAAATTACCACATACCAAAGTCGAGACCACAAATACAAACAAAACAGTGCAAATTTTTATTATATTTTTAAATAAATTGTATATTAAATTTCTGATTCTAATTTAGAGAGAAACTTCAATAATGGAAATAAAAGACTGTTTGAGGATTTACTTCATCCGTATTGATGACGAAAAATTTGGGATAGGACGGGTCAATATGCATTTTTCTGAAATGTTTCTTTCTCTTCTGGATGAGCATTGCCACGAAAAAAAATGAAAATCCTGCTAATAATGACAAAATTCCAAAAATAAAAATTAGAACATCGGGAAATTTTTCCGCTCCTTTTACAGCCAACAAAATTCCGATTATAATGCAAGGAATGCTCAATACTAACAAAATCCAAGGGACATAAACCTTAATTTCTGCACGTTTAAAACAACCAATTTTCATTTTTCATTCTAGTATCAATGAATTTCACTTGAACTCATCTATGTGATTGATTGGTTTATAGCATTTGTTTTACTCGGTCAAACTTTGAACTGTATTTCACCATATTTTATAAAATCTGTGAATGAAAACATTAAATTATCACAATAAATTGACAGACGGTCTCCTGTCCGTTTTAGGAACAATCATATTTTCCGGGGCCTGTAAGTTATCTAATCATGGATTTGTCATTGTTAATTATATTAGTGAACAATTTAAACAAACAAATAAAATTTCTCAAATTTTTGTAAATGGTTTCTAATAAAATACTTAAAGTAACAATGATTTTAAAATAATCTCAGTAGACTAATGAAATATTATAAATTACCTGAAATTTGATTTGTTTATTTATGTTATATATTAACTCAATACTAATATTTTCAATTAATTGAAACTAAAGAATAATTATTTTATATTTTGAACTAATTTAATTTAGAAATATTTTTAATTATAAATGTAACAATCAAGTTAAATTAGATATTTCATTTAATTAATTAATTTAAATAATTTAATAAATTATATATTAATTAATTTAGCATTTAATAAGTATTATATGTAAATAATAATTGTGAATAATACATTAACTATTTAAAATTAATATTATTTATGTATTTGATTTTGAGACTAATATATAATGATAGAAATAAGGTATTGCCAGAATCTGTCAAAAATATAATAATGGTCCAATACAATTTTTAACATTTAAGCTGTGCCCAGTTTTATGACCTAGAAGATAAAGACAGATTTATATGATTCTGAACCTTGTTTGTTTCATTGAAAATTCTTTTATTAAAATAATAAAATTTCCAATAATTTTCAAGTTATATTCGATTACAATAATAACATTAAAAACAACCAAAAAAAAGAAAATGATATAGTTTGTGTTCAATAACTAACTGATAAAAAATGGCAGTCCACTGATATTGAAATTAAAAATTTTGTGATAAATAATGATAAATATTAAATATATATATTCACATTAAACCGCACCTAATTATATGTCATTAGATATGCATTTGCGTACTCTTAATGGACCTAAAGATTATGGGCGGCTCGGTACCATTTATTACGCGGACCGATACCGGTAAGGGGCCACTGAAATACACCATTTAAATGCAATCATCATAGAGAAATTAAAATAAAACATAAAACAAAAAGCTACGTCAAATTATATAATTTCCTTAAAATCTAACATTAATAATGACATAACATTAGCAAATCAAAATGTGATCATGTTTATATGAAATCAAAAGTCAAATTTCGAAATTTAATGTCGTTTCCTCAATCGGCTTTTCCCCTCGGTTATTGCCAAATGGCGGTGATTATCAGATTTATTATAATCCTTATCCTTCATATGTTGGCGGCTGTGGGAATCGCCTTTCAATTGGTGCGCGTTCCCCATTCTTTCACTATTGTTGAGTCGTCTTCCTGCCAAATTATTCCACTCCTCATTAAATCTCTCAGCTTCAGCTGTATATGATAATATTAATGACAATAATAATATATAAAATTAAAAAAATAGATATAAATAATAATAATAGATATAAAAATAATAACGACTATACGAAAAATAATAATAATAAAAAAAAATTTAAAAATAACAAAAAAAATAATCATAATATAATATAAATAATGATAACTATAAAAAAATAATAATAATATATTAATAATAATAAAAAATAAAATAATAATAATATAATATAAATAAAATAATAATAATAAAAATAATTAAAAAAATGATAACAAAAATAAAATAATAATTAAAAATTTTTACAAAAACAATTTTTTATTTAGTTTCATCCTGCATCAAAAAATCGCGCCTACTATTATCAATCAATTCCATCAGTCGACTGTAATCGAAACCTTGAGAGTGGAAATGACATGCAGTCATTTCAATGAATGCGGTATTACACCCATGACATATAAATTGAAAACCAAGATCCGAAAAAAGTCTAAGTAGAACTTGATAATCTCTCAGATTCAGCTGTATATGACAATATTAATGATTAATAATAATATATCAGATAAGTGAATAACAAAACCCTGCTGCGAAGTAATAATTATATTTTTGAAAAAAGTTTCGATTATTAAATAATCATCTACAAAGTTGAACTCATTATTGTTTAAAAGGTTTTGTATAAATATGAATATATTTTTATATTTTGTAATGAGTGAATATTCGCAGTATCTCAAAATGTCAGTTTCATTGTTAATAGCAAATATTTATTTTAATTTACAAATTAAATAATAAAACCGAATCATTATACAAATTCAAGTGCAAAGCGATCCAAACAATTTAGTATGAAATAATGAAAGCTCAAATCATTGAAAGTCACCAAAAGCGATTAAGTACATAAAATTGCTATCAAATGTGAAATGAAACGGCAACCAAACATGAAATATTTCATCGTTATTTTTGCACATTCCTTTTAAATCGTACAAACAAGATAATGTGCAAATTCAAATAAACCATATTCGATGAAAAATAAAATTAGGTGATTGAATAAAAATTAACTTAATAAAATTAGTTTAAATAAAAATAAAATATAATTATTATATAATATAATAACTGAAGTCATTTAGTATTTCAATAAATAATATTAATGATAAAATAAGAATGCAATAATTATTTAATTAAATTTTAAGTTAATAAATACTATATAATAATTAATATTGGTGAGGGATATAAGGGAAATATTGGAGCAAATTTCCCAGTCATCCATTAAACTCACATTCGTCCAATCCACGAAAATTTACGTTTTCCTCATTTTGCCCGGTTTTCATATTTCGTTTTCTCTCAATTTCCCGTCCCCGATTACCAATATACCTACCGATTGCCATTTTCTCTTCAGCCCTTCGGCTGTCTCTTTCCGCCCTTTGCTCTTCTCGTAATCCACCAGGGCCTTGCTTAATGGACTTATGAGCCTATATATCGTTGATAATTATTAACAAGTCAATCACAATTTTAACTTGGTAAATTCGAGGTTCACTTGAATTCGCATCACTCTGATACGCGTAAACAGAAGAAGATGAATAAAATGCTCCATTCGGATCGCTGAGATTGAAATTAGTGTCAAACGAAGTATGACATTTATTGAACATGTCCTTTTTCAAAAAAAATGTAAAAGAAATAACCAAAGAAAACCCTTAATACATTCATTCCCATAATATGTTTTTCAAAATCATCAAAAATGTGATTAAAAGAATCATTTCTTAAGGAAATTTGATTGTCGTTTGAAGAAGATCTTTTAACCGCTGGTCTTTTTATATCTATCATTGGTCTATTCATAAATGATTCTAAATTGTTGAAAGTACTCTCGATATCGCTAAAACTATGTTAAATTTCATTTATTTATAATTCAACTTACTTTGGTGTATTGAAAAATGGATCATCGAACATAGAAAAATGACGTTGAAACATTTCAACTTTTTTAGAAAAAAATAAATTGTGAAACTATAACAACGAAGTTTTAATTAACTTTTCATAACTTTTCTAATAAAACAATATTTTCCAAAAACAATTCTAGAATAAATTTATGATTTTCACTTTGAAGTTTTTTTAAAAAATCCTATTATTTAATCAAAAATAAAAAAAATAATAACCATTTTAACAATCTGTTTTATTTTAATCTTTCTTAAAAGAATCCTTTATCTTTAGTGTTCTTCAAAAAATAAATATATTTAGCGACTAGGAAAAAAGTTTGTTTCATAAATTTTTTTAGCCAATCTTTCAGTAGCGATATATATTTAAATTAAGAGGATAACAGGGTCTCCAAATTTCACCAGCTACCGCTATCAATGTGGTAGGTTACTGCAGGTGAGGTGTTGTGAGTTCTATCTTTTGAGTGGTCATAGCAACCCAGGCATACAAATATTTCTGCTTTCTGCACGCTTGTTACCTGTTGCGAGACAACGTTGATGCTGTGACAAGGGGTTGTAGGTCCGACAGAGGTGAAATTCTTTGGTGGAATCTGCTGAGGTCCGAACTTACTCTGGGTTCAAGGAGCTGCCGATAGAAAGCTTTTGCTCTACTCTTAATTGCGGTCCACTTATCCTTATATTTATAGGTATTATATATGGTTCGAAAACGATTATTATTTCTCAATCTCTATACTGACAAAAAATTCTTGATTACACTCAACATTTATTAAAATCATCACAGAAAAGAAAATAAAATTCAAAATTTTGTGTTTTGATAAGCCCGAAGGAATCTATTGTGGGCTCTTTCGGATTTCACCGGCTTATGTCGTTTGACCAACAACTTCACTCCTGATGCCACCTTTCCAGTGTCTTTGTAGACCAAATGCGCCGGTGCAAACATTAGAGGGTAAATGACGGCATTACCTCCTGGCTAGCAGATAAGGTGGTCTCCAATGACTTTGTCTGGGTGCGTTGCGTCTGTGCGTTTTGTACCCAGTTTTTCAATGACCTTTGGGTATCTTCCAATTGTAGATATAACTTTTTTACCCTGGTCGGTTCGAATCAAGTTGGCTTGATTCCTTGAGTTCCTGGGATACCTGCAGATATTGACGCGTAGTATTCTTGGCTTCCTCCCTAAATTCCGTCATCTCAGTTTTCATGTAATTGATATTATCCATGACTACAATGAAAATTCCTGTCAAGATTTTTCGAGAAAAAACGTTTATTAGTCTGTTAACGAAACAGTTGCCCCCCCCCCCCATTTATGTAATTTAGTTTTGCTTAAGACCGAGTATTCATTTAAATGAGGAGTAATTTTCTCGGTGTTTATGACTATATTTTTATTCTTATTCTTCTTGTCTAATCTATACTAGACCGCTTACTTTATTTGTCTAGGTTATAGGGACAAAACCAATACCATCTGTCATCCACATTTCGACCAATTAAATAAGCCAACCAGATAGAACAATCCAATTACTAATCGTTACTATTTCTATCTAACCAATCGATTACAACACCGGGTTACTCGCGTTTGAACCACCTTCGCTGTTGAGGCCAGCATCGATCGCAATACCGGGCTGTCCGGTTCATAGGCAACGTTGTAGCTGGATACATGTGCAACCGTACTGGGTATTCTGTCTTCCATGATGTCTCGGTTCACCCAAGCCAAGTTCCTGCGAGCCATTGTCACTAGCCACTTGAATCTCTTCAGCTCTTGCTTCAAACTTGCCAAGGTAAAATTTTTTTTATTTTAATACATAACACTGTCTTACGGTTATAATAAGCGAGCATTGCTCAGCATCTTTCACTATTGCTTCTTATTTTCCGTCCACCATGCTGCAATTTTGATAAATATCACATTTTCCGTACTAACATAGTATCAAGTCAAACTGAAAGGTAAAGCCATAGAACTTTTTAGATAGGATATATGTTCACGATAGATGTGATAGCAAATAATTATCGCATTTGGACACGCAAATCTTGCCAATGATTGAATTTCAGATTTTGTTAAACCAATTTTTGAAAGTATTTGGTTGTTTTTCTTATCACAAGTTCTTAGGCATCCTACCACCAGAGCCAATCTTTTTGAATATGTGGCCAATATCCATGGTCAGATCTTTGTACTTCGTGTAGTTTAGATCACGAGCATTTTCAAAATTATCTGCTGAGTCATATGGCACCTTTAGGTCAAGAATATGAATCTCTTTGTTTCTTCTTGACCTGATAACCATGTCAGATTTCAATTTCATAGGATTAGAAATATATTTTAGTGATGGTTCAACGTCCACTTCGAATCCCTTTTTTTCTAGAAAGTTAACTACACTGATAAATACATTTTCATGCTTTATTCGTTTAGTATTTGGTTTAGCAGGGCAACGGCTGAACACATGAGCCTGTGTTTCTTCATCACGATTACATAGCCTACATTTCGACGTAATCTTATTCTTTAGTCTAAAGGGTGTAAAATTAAGTTTAAGAAGGTTGTTTCTAGCACGTATCAAGAAGTTGTACTGTGCGTCATTAAGTATACCATCCGTTATAAGATATTTAGCAGTAATACTATCACCAATGGCATCTGCTATGTGTCCCTGAACATGCATTAGGTACCATTGATTTACATAGTGACGGTGGATGAAGTCATGAAGTCTCTTTGAAAGTGTATTTAAGTTTTATATATTGATATAAGAAGTTCTTTTTATAAAATAATTCAAGTGAAAAGTTATCATCTATAAAGTTAAGTTTGATGTAGATCGAGAATTTTCTTTTAAGTGTGGGGTTTATGGTCTGCGTAACCTTGACCCCAAATAGAACTTTTCTTTGCCCCCCACCCGTCGCTAGGCAACGCTGATAATGTAACCATTGGTTTTGAGATCTCGTCGTTAACTCGTAGGACTTCTCACAAATGTCGCTCGTATTGCTTATTATCTTAAGTCAGAAGAGCTTATCGTAATCTCATCGTAAAAATTTACTAGGACCTTATATTATTTCTTATCTCTAAAGAAAAATAAACATGAGTCGAGAAAATTTATTTTTTATAATAAATTATGTTGATCGGCTCTCAGGCGACATCGGTTTCTGTCCCACCTCGGATATACTCGAGCATAAGGATGCTCGCGGTGGCCATCTAGTCATTTTTTCTCTCCTCGAAATTCTCGTGGCAGGATCTTCCGCGAGACTACCACATTGAGTGCGGCCGATTTTACGTTTTGTCTCCGATCGTCAAGGTTGAATGAGGTATTGTATCGATTTTGTAGAACTAGTCAATCGTGAATTGCTAGATTATTTTTTAATTATCTCTCGGGAAGAAAACGCGGATATAGTCTAGTTCAAGTATGGTGTCGTTCGCTGGTAAATCGTTGGGTTCAGTTAAAGCATGCATAACGATCTTAATATGTTCCTCTTTTTCGTTCGCGTGTTTGCTTCACAGTAGTTACGGCGAAATAGACTTGGTTTCGATATATATTGCCTAACAATTTTGATTTGGAAAACTCGACTCTAGCCGCTTTTACTATGGGGATACCTAGTTGCAGAATGGATGCTAGATTGCAAGAAGATAATTGATAGTTATTTGGAAAATCTTGGGAATCGTTCCTAGCGATGGGTCATGCCAGTTGACTTCCCGTTTGGGTCATCTTATCGCGATTTTTGGGATGATTGAGGTGAATTAACTGGGACATATATTTCATTAGTGTCAAAACGCGAGCATAGCTAACGATATTGTTTTGACATTGTGACTGGTTCTAGAGCTTCCGAATGGGGCTTCATGGTCCCAATCGGTTTTACTTGCGATTGGTATATCGAAATGTTTAATGAACTCATTGAGACACAAAAAAATCATGTATTGATTATTAAATTTGACGACAAAATTCATTGAAATCTGCTGAAAATGTTAGCCTTCTGAATCATAAGGGGTCTGAGTTGGACGTCTGCGTCATTTTCTCGGGTCTAGATCTCGTACGGGTAGTAAAATTAACATAATAAAATACGAAAGTCTCCCTCTCGCTCCGTCGTTTTCGCTTACATTAAGATCCCATCGGCCTGATCCCTCCGTGGGCCATCGTCCGTAACCTTTCTTAGAACTCTCGGATGTTGTGACATTTTAGTGAAACGAAAAAAAATGAAATTCTAAGACTGGCAGATTGCTTATATGTCGGCACGTGTGTATGCCGTGACAAGCAGGAGTCGGTGTGAAACGAGATCGGATTTTCTATTTGCATGCACACTACTTCTGTCAAAGGTCGTATACAGGTGTGTTTTTTCCTTCCCGCGATGCATGTGTAAATTTGTCTTTCTATTGATCAATCTCTGAAAAAATGTCAGACCGAATGTTTATTAATCGGGCTATCCATCTGGGTAGTTCACTTTGGTTTTTATTCCTGTTAATTGAATTCTGGCTGATTCTATCCTTGGTAATTCATCTGTGATTTTACCATTTAATGACAATTATCTTTGAAGTTGCCGGGACATCGTTATGGCTCACGGGTGATTCTGCTCTCGGTGATTAGCATTCCTAACTGAGATCGGAAGGTTTTTATCGAGTGCCTTTTGGATTTCCGCATCTCCGACAGGCCGGGCATACGCGGATCGTACTTATCGTTCCATTTATCGCGTTGGGCGATTTACGTTATTCGTCATCAGTGGATCTCATCTGCCGTGACCTCTGTGGACCAAGATAGATATGTTACCGTATTGTCAATGGCTGGTGCGATGTGAATTTTTGGGGATGATATTCGTTGTGATATTCTTACTATTTCTGATTTTATTTGTTACATTTCCTCGATGGATGTCGTATAAATCTATTTGATGCATTTCGCCTTTTATTTTCATTTATTGTCGATTATTTTGGAATGGTTTTTAGGTAAGCCATTTAACTTTCAACCTGGGGAGTGTGTGTTTCTATATCGTGTGAAATATGGTTTGATGCGAACCTCTGAATTCCCCGACCATCCTCACTATGTTTTAGATTTAGTGGTAATATTTAGGTATTATCGATAATTTAACGCTTTTAGGCTATCCTCCCAATAAGGTAATTTAATAAATCTCGTGGGTGATCATGACTGTCATGTCGATCATTTATCGTTTTACTAGATCTCATCACAAAATCTATATGTTTATTTAACCATAGGAATTTTTGCTGAGGGTTTACTTTTCTTTTTAGTTATTTGTAATAGTAATAGTGGTAATTTCTAAATTTAGCTGTTAATTTGCCGCTAAGGTTGTGGGTATTATAATACTGTGGATTTTATTGTTTTAGTATAGAAAACGTTAGAGATTGGAAACTGGGTTTTAATTAGGTTTAGTTTAAGTCACGTATTTTTAATTCTTCACTATCATAAATTATTGACATAACAACGATTTTCAGCGTTAAATTTCCCCGTCACCTTCCCTTAATTGATCTTAGGTTGAGTTGTGTCGACATTAAGAGATTAAGAGTGCCCACTGGACTAATCGGTGTTTTGATTTTTAGCCGAATTGTATTATCACAAGTTAGGTCGAGTTTTCGGGAGATGGATGAGGATGGAATAGCCAAAAGACTATTCCCTCTTCAACCAATTTTCCATATATAACGGATAATATTGACGTTCCAGCTCCTGTGTTCGCACGCCGTAGCCTTCACGGGCACGAACATTTGGCGGACTTACACCGCACTTACATAGTTCGATTGGGGTATGTATATTTTAATAGCTTGCAGTGTTGTGTCGGCTGTGGGCCGGAAAAACTTTGACATAATTCGTTTTTTGTTTAAAGTTTTGTTTCGAACATAACTGGCATAATACTTCATTACCACATCAGGATAATTCATTACAAACCTTTCCTCACGCTGATGCCCAAACAGAGCTCGCTTGAGGTTGTTTGTGCGCGACGTGGAGAAAGTTTCGGAGAAAATCGTAGAGATGAGCTTTTACTAACACTATTTAAATGTTTGTTCTGTGAGACGAGCGTTCTAGTTTTTATTTACAAAAACTGATTAAAATTCTGTGAAAATGAATCAGTAATATATACTTATTGTACGACCCTAACCTTGCGTGTTAAATTTGATGTGGTAAAACAAAATTTGATTTGTGGATTTCTTGTTTATTCTAACTCTAATTTTATTATTTTCGTGATTTAATTTGACAATTTTATTTTTTGACTTTTAATTGAATTGTTTCCAATTCAAATTATTTAACTTTAGTTCCAACTTTCGTGAACTCTCGCGTTTTTGGTGAATTGTCAAATTTTGGTCAAATTTTCGTGTTCTCATGTTATTTCTGTATTTATTTCGTGCGGATCTTGTTGCACTTTGTTATTATTTTAATTTATTTTTATGTTTTTCGATTTTAATTATTTCTTTCTGGTATTTTAATTTGGCTAACTGATGTTTTATGGGTCTGATTTTAAATCTGCGTGTTGTATTTGCGTGCTATTACCGATTCATTCAAACAAAACTCTGTTCTGACCCAACATAAGGCAAGTGCCGATTTGTGTAATTTTTTGAAGAAAAAAGTATAAGAAACTTTAAGATATCACAATTAAGCTATTTTAGCCCTGCATTGAAGTTATTATCGCCCCGGGCTTGGGCAATCACCATAATAAGCATATTCCTAAAAGTTAAATTTGAAGAATGTAAAAGTCTAGTAATACCAGTAACACTCTGTATTAGATATTAATCAATTGTAGCGGTAATACCAAGTCCACCTAGTTTGCAGTGTGCATAAGGAAAGAAGTTGTTAAGAGTGTGAAATTTATCTCCAATCATGGTTTTCAGTAGTCCTTTTAGTTTTTGATCAAAGTCAAGTTGTCTTTCACGTCCTTGAGTTACTCGTTTATTGTGAGAGTCAAGTATCCTATGAATGATTACACAATTTCGTAAAGAAAAGATCAATTTTGAATGGATTAAAGTTTTGTATGCGTTAAGTTTCTGTGCTGGGTGAAGAAAAGATTTGAATAGAGATCCATTAAGCGCAAGTGCAGATTCCAGTCGTCCATAAATTTTTTGTTTACTTTTATATAAAAAGTCAACGCCTAGGTATTTGTATTTGTTATCATCCGATATAATAGGTATTTTTCGTTATATATGTGTAATTTAAAGATTTCAGAGTTAACATTTTTAAATGATAAGTAATCAGATTTTGAAGGTTTGAATCTCAACTGTTTTTTTAAACTAATTCAATATTTCTAAAGTAATCAGATATGAGAACTATGTCATCAACATATGCAAGGATGCTGATGTTTAGATCGTGAAGAAAAATTGGAAAGTCTGTTAAAATATTCTTAAGGATGTAATCATTTGAGAAGCAAAAAAGAGTCATTGAGAGGGAACAACCCTGTTTAACACCTTTTGTAATAGGAACAGGTTCAGATAGAATACCCTCACAATCAAAGAATGTCATCACGTCTTTATATAGTTCCTTGATAATGGAAATAGTCTCATGTTTTAAACCCATCACCACATTTGTCCTGAATAAATATTTTAAGACAGGACCAAGAAAATATCGAGTGAACATATGAGCTGAAGATCGAATTTAAACAAATAGCCAATCCGAACCAAATTAGTAGGTAGTTAGGAGCACTCTGCAATACAAAAATAATAGGGGGGGGTTTATTTACAGATTAAATTCGGATTATCTTGATTACATAATGATGTAATCAACTTAATTAATTTTGTGTGTATTAATTTTTTTTTCGAAATTTTTGTGTGTATTTTTTTTCGAAATTTTTTTCGAGTTTTTGGCGCGATTTTTTTTTTAAATTCAAATTTATTTTCGAATTTATTTTCAATATTTAAAATAAAAATTTTTAAGTATTTCTAATTAAATTTTTTAAGTATTTCTAATTAAAATTTTTTCAGTTTAATTTTATCAATGTAGTTTTTATATAAGATTTTTAAAATATGATTTTTATATATAAATTATATATGATTTTAAGTAGAATTTTCAGTATAATTTTATCGATGAATTTTTATATACGAATTTTTAAGATGAAATTTTTTCAGTATAATTTTTAATTTAAAATATTGTCGAGTACAACCTAATCTATTGAAGGGTGTAATTAAATTTATTAAAAGTTAATTAAATTTTCATTGAAAATGACAAGTCAATAACAAGTCAACAAATGGAATTTTAATTAGCAGAGATTATATTCTATAAAGAAAATTTTCAGCGAACAAGTAATATTGGTGAGAGAGTACATTAAGTGACTAAAATCGTTGAAATTACTGAAAAAAGTAGGATAGCTAAAGATATCTACTAAATAGATGAAATATCAATTGATATATTAAAAAAAAATATATATTAAAAAAATTGATATATACTTTGAAGAGAAAAAACATTCATTGAATAAGGAAAGCATTAATTGAAGAGAGAAAATATTCATTAAAGTGGAAAGCAATCATTAAAGTGAGAAAATATGAATTGAAGTTAACAAATATTCAGTGAATCGAGAATTGCTTATAATAAATTAGACGGTAAAATTTCTCAATGATGAGATTAAATATCAATTAAATATTGGGAAATACTTGAAATATATGGAGTCTGAATTATTCACTGATCAACAAATATACTTAAAGGATGAAAATATTCACTGAAAATGAACGTACTATAAGAGTGGATGAATTAAAAATTCAATTAAAAATTATTAACAATTGAGTTGATTTCATCGGTCAATTATATTTAAATATATATATATATATATATATATATATATATATATATATATATATTGATGGACACTTATGCATGGAAGAATAGTTATTAAAAACAATAAACGCGCGCGCGTATGCAAATCCGGCCAATATTTATCAAATCCAGCGAATATACAACAAATACTTAGATATTAGAAAACAAATATAAGTTTCTTACATTAAAAACACATTGAATGATATATTTTGAATGAAAATTAATGAATTTTATTGCTATTAAGAATTATTATTTAAATGTAATTAATTTCGATAAAACTTATATTTAAATATTTGTTTTTGTTGTAACTATTGACAACATATTATTTTAAATTCTAAAATTATTCTATTATTTGAACTTGTATTTTAAATTTAGTTAAAATAATTTTACATTTGGATAACAATTATTTATGTTTTAAATAATTATCGCTTTTTATTAAATGTTGTAAATTTACTTTTAGAAATAAAAATCTTTTTTTTTTGATATTTTATTATTATTTTTGAATTTAAATTATTATGTTTTCAATAGTTACAATTGAATAAATTATTTTAAATAATTTTACATGTGGATAACAATTATTTATAACCATAAATTTCTAAAGATATTATTCGTATTAAAATATAAATTAAAAAATTACTTGATACATATTTGTTATTATAACTATTAAAGTTGTTCATTTTCTAAAATTGTATAATGTTAATAAAAAATTAAAAAGAAAAATTAAACTTAATACTTAAACTGTTATGTAAGTTATGACAAATTATAAAAATGTTTTTATATTTATTCAAATGTGTGTATTTATTTTGACCAATCAAAATCAACACATCTAGACTTGTAATAATCAACACACATTGCCAATTTACACAAAATCATATTAGGTAATAAACACAATGATACAAAAATTTATTTAGAGAACATTGATTTTAACCAAGCTAAGCAATGTTGGCCACAAGTTTTGGTTAATGGATTCTGATAACGAATTCGATTATATTCAATTGGCATCAACATTGATTCTAGTTTTGATATCAATAAAGGGGGATAATAGAATCCCATTGGATCAAATACATGTATTTTATCCGGTTTCACGTAAATAGCAAGCCAATGTTCTCCACTGAGATTAGCTGATTGAGTATTTACAATCAAAGCTTTGTTGATATTGATATAGGGAATTTTGTCCAATGGAAAAACACCAATAAAATTTTTCCCAATTAGTTTTTTAGCAATAGTTTGTATCTGAATAGAACTAAAATTAATTAAATTAACAAATTAATTAAAATACTTACTTCATTTTTAACCATAACTAATAACACAGTGGTTTATAGTGTGTTCAATAATGTTTGTAAAACAAGTACTGTACGGCTTGATGTGATTTGAATTTCTTTTTCAAATACTCCGTATACAAGTACTGATACAGATTCGGTTAATGGATTTTCAAATTTTATATCCAATCGTAAATTTCCACTTTGAGGTAACTGACTTTGATTAAGATCAAAATCAGGTGCCAATACAAATGTAAAAAAGGGATATTTATTTTTAAAGTCTGACAAGGTAATACCACAATTCATATTTTTATTAAGATAACCCATATTCCTAACAATACTATGCATATAACTAGAACTATAATTATCATTGGCAAAATCTTGACTATATTTTTCACGATAATCATTTCCTTTACTTAATGTTAAAGACTTGACATTAAAGTGTTCAAATATTGAAAATATTTCCAAATACGATCCTCCATATCTTTTATTCCTTTGGAAAGCAACAAGAATAAAATTTGGTAGTCGCCTATCACCAAATATTTGCTCTTTATAAAATGAAGATGATCCCATTGGCAATGAAAATTGAACAACTTCCTTACTTTTCATTGAATAAATTGCATTTCTATTAGCAAGCTTAATTTGATGACCAGCTAAAACTGACGGTTCAACACGAACTCTTCTAACCATCAACTTTTCATCTAATAATATTATCTGTGGAATTATTTTTGTACATGTTAAACTTCTTTCAGTATTGGATCTTGTTAATTTAATTTGAACACTAACACCGGGTAATAAATATTTTGGTTGATCAAAGAAATCTAATTGAAGTGGGGAACAAACACTGATTGGTTTTGATTTTGAAATCCAAATTTTTCTTTTTGTGTCATTTTTATCGTAACCCATTCCACCTAAACAAGTATGTTTTGTATCATGATTGTAATTAATAATAGTTTCAATCATTGCCTTGTGTGCGAATACATCATTACTTCCTTCAATTTTAGTAGAATTAAAAATTACTTCAACATCTTTAAAAAGAGTTTGGAAAAAGAAATTGTTTGCAGTAACATCTGATTCATTAGATAAATTTTCCCCATTGCTATTTACAACTTTCATTTGGATGTAGAGTAATGTATCGTTCAAATCCAACTATTCGGTTTGAGAGCTATTAATGTAAAATTGAATTGAGGTGTTTCCTGGATCTGTAATTGAATTCACTGGATAAATATCTTCAAAAGAACCATTTTCAATTACTGCTTGAGGAGATGGTCTATCAAAGATGCATAATTCTGATTTTGCACTAATCATTACTGGAATATAGTTCCGTATCCTTTCATTCTTTTGTTTATATGTTTCTTGATAATTTTTCGACGTTTAATTGTTCCACCTTTTTGTTCTTTATTAAATACATCAGAAACTTTGTTAATAACAAAAGGTAAGTGTTCCATTACAGAGGGCATAGAATCTTTAATTTCTGATATTGCATTTGATTTTAGAGCAGGTAAGAGTTGTGCATTATTATTTATTACGTCATTAGCAGTTTTCATACCGAAATTTCCAATACGTTTAAGAATAGGTAGTGCAAATCGCCCAATTGTTTTTAACCAACCAGATCCATACTGTTTACCTACAAAATAAGGTAAATCCCCACCATTTTGATGAGTGCTATAAAAGTTTACAATGTCTGGATTACTCATTTATTTTACGGAAATGTAATGTCAAGTAAGTTTTGTCTTGTTTACCAAATATATATTTTCCACTGTCATCACGAATATTGATTTCTATATTGTTTATATACGAGGATGATACTGGTAAATACATTGGATTTTTCTCAATGAATTGAACAAGGTCGTCTTTTTTATGTTTTTCTATCCAAACACATTTAAGAAGGGGAACACTTAATTCACCCACAAGAATTGTTTCAATAATATTTGTATAAATCATCATTTGTATATTTCTTTGCATTATAGTTGGTAAACTAGATCCAACAATGATCTTTTCACTATAAGATTCATCAATTAATCCCAAACTATGAGCCAACAGTTTACTAAATTTAACACTTTTAACATCTTCTTCCAATTCAATTTTAACAAGTTGATCTTGTTTAATTTCACAAGACTTGAAAGGATGGGGATAAGATGTCATTAACTGATCAGTGACTTGTGAAAGTTCGGTAATGAATAAATTTTCTTTAAATGTCTCATAATAATAAGTTATAGTTAATCGTATAGTATCAAATTTCGATTTCTTATTTGGTATACGTATCTGATTCAATTCGTCATTAAAATCTACTTCTTTTTTATTAAATCCCAAGCAATTAGCTTCTTCAATACTATCAAATGTTACTTTGAATGGAAAATATTTACAATTAATGTTCAAAATTTTATTGTCAATATATATCAGATAAAATGTAGAGTTGTGACTAATTGTATAGTTTCCTTCAATATAATAAAAATATTCATAACTATTATGTAATGTATTCTTGGTATATTTGATACAAGAGTTGTTATAAAATGGAAAATTATTGTACACAAAAGTGAATTCAGTTAAAGCTACTTCCCATTCCCCATCCAAGTAAATCTGATTTGGAAATTCTACATTAAACTTTCCAGCTTCATTATTTGGAAATGTAAGTGGACAACTATTACTGGGTAAATTCACGTAAAAATCTCTTTTATTCATTTACTTTTCTAAAATGTAACGATAAATGTGTTTTGGTATCTTTGCTGAATTTTATTAATTTCCCACTATCATCTCGAATATTTATTTCAATGATGTTTATAGTTGAATACGATACTGGAAGGTACATTGGATTCTTCATTTCTAATTGTACAATTTCTCCTTGATCATATTTTTTAATCCAAACTGATTTTAATAGTGGAACTCTAACATCACCAACATTTATTGGTTCGATAATATTTGAATAAATGAACATTTATTGATGATGATGTAATAATTTCGGAATTTTAGTGCCTAGTATAGTGCCTGTAAAGTTTGAATATTTTAATCCCAAAGATTTAGACAAATTTGTGTCAAAAGATATATTTGTAATGTCATCTGCAAGTGTTATTTTGACCAATTCATTATCTTGAGTTATTAATTCTTTAAAAGGAGAAGGATTAAATGACAACAAATGACCTTGTAATTCCGATAAAGTGTTTATGAATAAATTATCTTCAAAATATTTTTCAAATTTTGATTTTTCTTCGTAACTTATTATTATCCCAAATTGTTCCATAACACCATCATCAGTAAATTTTGGTAATTTTATTCGACAATGATCCTCTTCACAAATGATTGATGTAGATTTTAGTCCAAAACTAAACGCATGTTGAATATCGGGGAATGTTACTTTAAATGGAACATGAGGACAGACAATAACCAAATTCTCATATTTTTCAATAAATATGTCAACATCTGGAGTATGTTTTGGATTTATTAATTCATAAGTATGATTTTGATTATTTATTTTCAAATACTTTATTTCACTACCACTCTTTACCGATTCATAACGTATAAAAGAATTACTATAATACGGAAAAGGATTATACACAAAAGTGAAATCAATCAATGCAACTTCCCATTCACCATCCAAGTAGACAGAATTTACTTGTACATTAAAATTACTAGCTTCGTTATTAGGATAAATAAGTGGACAACTATTACTAGGTAAAATCATATAAAACTGCTTTTCTTTCATAATATTTATTTAATCAATTGAGATGAGGATATCCAAGTTGGAGTTTCGTATCCATGCCACTTATCATAGTATTGTTTATATTTACCAACATTTTTGGTTTTTAAAATCTTTTGAATTCTAAATATTGTTGGGATTGGAATTACTTGGAGTTCTTGTTCGTAGAATTTTCCACTAATTTCTTTATTCTCATGATCTGTTATTAAATACATTACAGTATTCTGTTTTGTATCTATTTTCTTTATTACATATACTTCATCGCTCCAATTGTTGTCAAAATTCTTGATGAACGGAGAAGTACTGATTTTACTAATTCTTACATGATCACCAACCTTGTATTTTGGATTATAGATTTTTTCTTTCTTTAAAGTTTATTTCTGTTGTTGTCTGTAATCTCAACAGGTCTGAGACCATTTAATCCTTTATGTGGCGAATGATTGTAACTAAAAATAATTTTTGGTAAAACATGTATCCAAGTTTTATTACCTTGATGCACAAAGTATTTTTTCAATCTTTCTCTCAAAGTTCGATTAAATCTTTCAACATAATAAGCTTTGAATTGCGAGAATATAGAGTAATGATTGGCTTTGATAACTTCTTTTACTTTGCTATTATAAAATTCTTTACCTAAAATACATTAAAATAAATAATTAATTAAATTTATTACCCAAATCAGTCTGTAGATTGTGAGGTTGTCCATCTTTAAATAATTTTTTAATTGCAATGGCCATTTCATTAGCAGATTTAGTTTTTGTTGGAATAGCACGGGCATATCTACTGAAAACATCAATACATGTTAAAATATATTTGTACCCCTTGTTGATTCTCGAATAAGGTATCATTTCCATCAAATCCATTTGCCACAAATCATTGATTCCTCTTGTTTTGTATGGTCTGGTTGGGAACCTTTTCAACATTGGTTTATTTAAACTATATGCTAGTTGGTCTGATAACCATTTTTGAGTCTCTTTTTTAGAATTAATCACTCTTTTTGTTAATTTTTCTACACCACCAAAACCATCTGGATCTTTTGGATTTGTCCAGATTGTTTTGAGTAGATTTTTGGTTAATTGATCCTTCATTATTACAACAAGATGTTAAAATATGTACAACTTTATCTGGTTTAGAGTATTGTAAACCCATTAAGATCTTAGGGATGAAATTGCACTAATTGCGGATAAAACTATAGGAATTAATGTACCCAAGAACCCACCCATTTGTTTATACATTATTCTTTTCATTAAACTTCTATTTTTAGTGTTTACCAATGATAAAAGGGATCTCTTATGTCTTTGTAATACCACTCTTTTAGCTTTACTAATATTAACATTACCCCGAACTATATTTACAATAACTTCAAGCAAATTGTCAATAACAAATGAAGGGAAAGCTTGTAAAATTGCTGTTCTTTTATTATTTTGTGCCTTTACCAATGCATTGAAATATGGTAGACTACGTTCAAATTTCATGTTTACTAATTACAATTAATTATTATTGTTTATAATTTGATCCACTTCTTTTTTAAAATCTTCTTCTTTTTTAGATTCTTCTTTACTTTGGATTTGGTTTTACGAATAACTTTTTTGGATTGAATTTGATTTTTGACAAGTACTTTTTTAAATGACATGATTGATAATCATTTATTTGTTTTCAATTTTGTTTATAAATCGTAACCCCTTTTTCATTAAAAATATCTGTTCGGATACGTAAATCGTCACTACATTGTTGTGTAAAGTCAAAGAATAAATATCCATGGGGAACGCTTATAGCATCTTGGAATGATTCAATTAAAAATTTTCTATTGTTTGGATAAGCTTGCCTGGCTAAGAAATCGATAATTGTTTGATCGCGAGGATTTTTGAAAATAACTAGGTATTGAACATTTAAATTACGAGTTCGATGACTTCCTCCTTGATAAAATAAATTTTGAGTTATGAAAATAACAGTAACTCCACAATGTCTACTGATTTTTGTGAACAAATTATTGAAATCTTTTTCCTTATTTGCTTCTTGATACAAATCATCTATAATTATTACATCGCCTCGACGTAACCTAGACGACCAGTTTTTATCAAATCCCTTAACTATTGTCATTTTCAATTTACAAAACTGATTTTGTGTCAATCCATGTTCTTCGTCTGCACCCCTATGCCAATCTATTTTATTGAATTTTGATTTGAACATGTTTGACTGCAATAAATTACATACAAATAAAGTTTTTCCGCTCCCACTAGGCCCTACAATTTGATATACTGCATCATTTCTTAATTATATTTAATTTAATTTAATTTAATTTAATTTAATTTGTTTGTAATTTAATATACTGATTCATTTATTTTGATATCAGAAAATGATTAGTAATATTAATTATAGAGGAAAATGTGAAGTAACTGGAATGAAGTTCCCAACCGGAAAACCTCAACATGTAGTGGATAGAAGTGGAAAATATCCAATCTTATTCTTCAAGAGCGGAAAATGCAGAGTAATGGGTTGTAAAAGACCATTACAGGAAGGAGATCTCAAATATCAGATTCAAGATTTACAAATTCAATCATTATCTTTGAATATTGACATGTGTTGTCGAATCAACTTGTATGATTTGTCTACAAAAACAGAAAACATTTACGAACCGGAATTGTTTCCTGCATTAAGACTTGTCAAGTATAATCCACTTTGTGTGAATGTATTTGCAAGCGGAAAAATCGTTGTCATGGGAATAAAAACACTGGAATACAACAGTCTAGTACAAGAAATATTTAATTTTATAAAATCAAAAATTAATAATCTTAATACCGACGAAGAAATACTAGATTATTTATTAAGCACTGATTGTGTTTAAATAGATTCAATTCTGACGATTGTAAAAATTAAAAATGATCGACGAGCAAGAAGCATACGTATTCGAAACAATTCTGATGAAGATGAAAGAACTGTTTCCGAATATGAAAAACAAACTTTCCTATTGTGCACCTGAATACTTGGCTACACGGATCTATCAAATGACAGGAATCAACATTGAAGAAATTGTACGTATGCACTATGAATCAGTTCAAGGATCTAGTTTGAAATGTTTAGAATACTGTATTGTTTGGGCAGATCCCTCAATGTTGACTTGTCTATTTAGATGCAGATGCTGCAGAGACTACAAGAAGAAGGAAGTTGTACATATTTTGTTGGCTGAGCTAAGAAGAGCTTACTATAAGCAGATTTGTGATGATGTAAATAAATTTTGATCTTTTACGAGTTTATTTTATGTGTTTATAGTTTTTATAGTTTTTTTTTATATAAAGATTTTAATTGGTGGAATTATTATTATTATTATTATTTTTATTATTATTATTATTTTTATTATTATTATTATTATTATTATTATTATTAATATTATTATTATTATTATTATTACTATTATTATTATTATTATTATTATTATTATGATTATTATTATTATTATTATTATTATTATTATTATTATTATTATTATTATGTTAAAGCTAAATTTCTTTGATCGTTATCAACGTGTATAAAAAAAATTCATTGATTAAATTATGCTGAAAATTCTACTTAGAAATCATATATAATTTAAACTTATATATAAAAATCATATTTTTAAAATCATATATAAAAATTCATCGATAAAATTATACTGAAAACAAACCTTGTATAAAAAATTTCATTGATTAAATTATGTTAAAAATTTATTACTTTGAAAAATTATATTTTAAATTAAAAATTATACTGAAAAAATTTCATCTTAAAAATTCGTATATAAAAATTCATCGATAAAATTATACTGAAAATTCTATGAGGAAAATGTTATTAAATATTAAATTAAAAATATAAAAGTAAATTTAAATAATAACAGATATGCATCAAGATCAGAACGAAATCAACACAAAAATAACAAGATAACAGGAAAATTTGACCGAAAATAGATTAATTTACAAAACCAGCATTTTAATGGAAAAGCTGGTTAAAAATAAAATATCTTTAATCTAAAATATTCAATTAAAATATAAATAAAATAAATTATCTATTTAATGCAAGAAAATAACAAAATAAGAATTAGATATTGCAAGTAAAATCACGGTCAAATTTTGTTTTAATGCATCAAAAAGAACACTCAAGGTTAGGGTCACAAAATAGGTATAAATACCAATTCATTTTCACTAAATTTTAATCACTTTTTCCTTGTGAAACTGTTTTTCTGATAAAAAGTTACGAACGCATTTTCTTTGAAAAATATCTTTACATTGTGAAACATATACGGGAAGCAGAACGCTCGAGAAATTTGAAATCAACTTACACGATACATACTCAAGCAAAATACAAGTAAGTCCCTGCTTGGGCGAGTCCTATGCAAATATGATGTGTATGAATGAAAATGTGTTAATTATGGAAATTATACACTTCGAACAGATTAGGTTTCATTTTAGTTTTGTAGAAATTTTCCGGCCCATAGCCAGCACATACCACAAGTAAATAAAATCATACATACTATCAGATTGTGTAAAAGCGGTTCCTCCGCCTATAATCTGTGCCCATGAAGGTCCATGTCGTGAGCAACGAAGGATTCTGAACGTCAGTAGTACTTTCCTATAGGGGCGTTGGTAAGACCGGGGTAGTCTTTTGGATGCTCCATATTCTTCCTTCGTCCGAAAATTCGACCCAAATTTATACATGACATATCGGCTTAAAATCGTCAACACCGAGTATCTCAGAGGGCACTTTAAAATTATAATATGGACGCAATTTCAACCCTAAGATCAAAATTAGGTAGATGGGTGAGCGGGAAGGGAGTGAAATTTATGTAATGAATATTAAGAAATATAAATGAATAATAAGAATGAAGAATATAAAATGAAAAGTAATTTAAGTGTCTAGCATTAAATCTAAATTAAAAGAAGCTAAGTAAACTTTATTGAATTAGAATGTGATTCTAGTAACATTGAGATTAAATAATTATATCTAAGGTCAATCCAGATCACGAAATCTAAAATAACACTTGACCAATAATCAAGATAGTTGACAAAAATTCGAAATTTTATTGATAGCTGGATATGTGAATAACTAGTACTGAGTATAAAATGATAAGGAATAGCAAAGGATTAGATAATTAAATACGAACAGGTAATAACCAGGTAGTAGAGACGGTTAATAATCTGATAGGCTATAGTAACAACTAGATTTCACTCAAAGAGGTAGAGAGTATAAAATATAGTGTACCGAAGTTATACCCTAAAATTTAATAATAATAATAAGTCCGCAACAGCATAAAACTTTATTCGTATATTAAATAACCTGATAACTCCAACTCGACTGAGAACCATACCAGAACTTTTTTGATCAAGCCCGGAATAATATGTTAAGCCTAAATTATAACACTCATAGGGTTAAGGAAAAAATAAACACCAACTGTAGACCATGCAATAAGGAACCAGAGACCCAGACACATTTTTTAACCATTGCATCCAAACCAGCAACGCTAGGAGAAACAAACATTATAACGTTATGGAAAAAGCTAGTGAATACCTAATATCTAAGAGGTTTCAAGTAGATATAGAAAGATTCACTCCCGACATTGAAACGTGGCTTATTATTCACTCCATAGAAGGAAATGGGATGATAACTGACCTATATCATCTCATCAGCGGACTTATCCAACTTGTGATATGTTCGTGAAGCATCGCATAATGATGCTTAACAGGTACATTTAAAAATAAATTCCTTAAATGTGAGGTTAGGAGCATTTGATGCCCACTAGCCCACATAATCTTACCAAGTAATAAATACGGTAAGAGACCAAAAGTTCCTAATAGTGTACTGGCACCTAGTTGCCACTGTCTATTCCTAGAAGACAATTGGTTGATAACTGTCCAATATCATCCCATCAGCAGACATAACCAATCAGAGGTATGTCTGTGAAGCATCGTCTAATGATGCTCAGATAGGCCTGAAACTGACATGGACCAGAAAGGGGATTGGTGGGAGTGCTGTCTGATTGGACAGAATGTTGTGATGACTACTGATGATCCCCACGGGGAACACAGTATAATCAACTAAAAGTAGAACCATAAAAAACAGCTGAAACCGCCAGGTTTCTGCTTATCCATATGGATTATGCCTAGACTTAGGAGAGGTTGGTAAAACCAAGCTTCGGGATTAAATGATATGGGCGATGGCATTGATGAAGACGACCGAGAAATCTTCAGTCAACAAGTACCCTAACGCATAGTAGTTAAGTTGCATCCACGTAGAAATTTGATGATATCAAGTAACAACACTGTAATGGAATTATAGAATGACATGAAAACTCCATGCAAAATAGGGCGGTCGATTATAACTAAAATGGCACATTTAAAAACTGGAACTTAGGGATCTTCAGATATAATTAGGGTAGTAGTTGACCTTCTCCACCGACACTGATAAGATAATTTTTTCCCGTGGATTCGTTATAGTAACCGCACACTTGTCGAGATGAGATCTGCTAGAACCCCGAAGAGTCTTCAATCCAACCATAAATCTTAACGCTCAAAACACCTCCCTAGACACCAGGAAACCTGCCCTGAATCTCCGCCACATGATCTTCTTTGGTGCACCTTTTCCGGTGTAGGTTTGAAGAAGGAGACCATCTCTATTATTAAGGAACTTTATAAGGATGTAATGACCTTTTTCGATTGTTATGGTATCTAATTTGAACCTGTCCCTTTAACAAAATGTGTTAAACAGGGTTGTCCCTTCTCAATGACTCTTTTTTGTCTCTCAATTGACTACATTCTTAAGACTATTTTAGCTGATATCTCCTTTTTACTTCATGATCTAAACATCAGTATTTTAGCAGATATCAGACTCTTTTCGGAAGATCGAAAGTGCTTTGGGAAAAACGGTTGAGCTAGCATCATTTGCGAATTTGAAATTTAAACCTTTAAAATCTAGATACTGATCCTTTAATAATGTTAACTCAGAAATCTTTAAGCTTTACCTTTATAATGAACAGATTCCTATTGTGTCAGATGAGAACAAGTATAAATACCTTGGAGTTGACTTCTCTTCTAAACGTAATCAAAATATTGATGGACGACTGTAATCTGCACTTGCACATACCAGCTCTTTGTTCAAATCTTATCTACATCTGGCACAAAAACGTAACGCTTATAAAACTTTCATCCATTCAAAATTAATTTTTTCTTTACGGAATTGTTTAATTGGTCAGGGGATTATTGACTCTGACCGCAAACGTGTTACTCGAGGACGAATAAAGCAACTTGGCTTTGACAAAAAAATTAAAGGTCTTCTTAAAACTATAATTGGTGATAAACTCCACTCTATTAACAACTTCTTTCCTTATGTACACTGTAAGTTTGGTGGACTAGGTATTACTTCCACATTCGATGATTATTTGATACAGAGTATCACTGGTATCACTAGACTTTTCCACTCGTCAAACTTAAACTATAGAAACATGCTTATCACAGAATTAGCCCATGCTCGGGTGGAAAAAATTTCGATGCAGGATTAAAATGGCTTAACTGTAAAATAGACAAAGAATTCTCTAATACTTCTTTCTTTAAAAAATTCCATAAATCGGCACTTGCCATTAAAAGGAAATTTTCTATAAACATTAAACTTAGCTTTATATATGATCACTTTTCACTTGAAATGTCATATAAAAAGCGTACTTATTATATCAATGTTTATAACTTAAATACTCTTTCAAAAGAACTCCATGACTTTGTCGGTCTCTATTATGCAGACAGTGGTGTCTAATGCACGTGCAGGGTCACATTGCTTCTGCGATTGGGGATTGCATAACAGCTAAGTTCCTTATTACTAACGACATCCTTAAAGATGCCCAGTACAACTTCTTGATAAGTGCCAGAAACAACCTTCTTCAGCTTAACTTTACACCCTTTAGATTAAAAAACAATATAAGTTCAAAGTGTAGACTGTGTCATCAGGATGAGGAGACACGGGGTCATGTATTTAACCATTGACCTGCGAAGCCAAATGCGAGAAGAATTAAGCATGAAAATGTACTAGTCAGCGTATTGAGCTTTTTGAAAAAAAGAGGATTTGAGGTGGATGTGGAACAATCACCAAAATTATCTCAAATCCGACAAAGTTGAAACCCGATATTTTAATTAAGTCAAAAAGAAACAAAGATGTCCATATTCTTGGCTTAAAAGTTTCATACGATTCGGAAAAAAACTTTGGAAAAGCACGCGAGCTGAACTACATCAAATACAAGGATCTAGCCATGGAGATAGGACACGCTTTCAAAAAGAAAACGACAATATCTGAATTGATCGTTGGATGCCTTGGAACGTGGGACAATAAGAATAACCCTATGCTTTCCAAAATTGGATTAACTAAATCAGAAATCCAATTTCTGGCAAGGATAGCATGCCCAAACGCGGTTATTGCATGCTATCACATCTATTGTGAACATGTCTCTTATTTAAAGAGTGCCATGACCTTGCCCTTTAACCTGACATGATGTTGGGCAAGCAACTTTGATATTACATCAAAGTTGCAGCCTCGTAGTGAAATATTAAAAAACGATAGTGAAAGATGCTGTGCTAAGCTCGCATAATAAGGCCGAAAGGCAGCGTTATTTATTTAAAAGAAATTTGTAACAAAAAATGAGTATAAATCTCCACCAGTAAAATAACAATAGCGCTTACTCAGCAACAGTAATCAGCCAAGTACATTGAATGAAAGACGAAACGAAATTCAAGGCATCCATAAGAATGAAATTATAAATCGAGGTCGTAAAGTAGCAAACGAAAAATACATGATTATTGTGAAACATCAGTAATTAAAACATGCTCATGTCTCATCCAATGTTGGAATAGTGGTAATAGATTAATTTTTATTTTCAAAATATAGGTAGACATCCAGCCAACCTTAATTCCTATACAATAAACGAACGTAGGCCGCGTAAATATTAAACTAGTCACCACCTTCTGATAAATGCAATTCAAATAAAAAAATATACGAAACACACTACCTATCTTACATAAAATTAAAAATTTAGCCGGGAATAAATAAAGTTTTTTCACGTAGGATTTTATTAAATAAACTGGGGGTGAAGCAGTTCTCCGAATCAGTTATAACACCTCGACACTATAAATGAATGAACTCTATTGACTATCATTCAAATCGGAGATCATGAAAACATCGTATATCAAGAAACCGATGTCAATGAGAAAGTCGAGAGGGCGACCAATGGGGGCAGATAGACCAATTAATGTGGACCATCCACAACTTCCCGATCACCAGCATACTGCAATATTCCCCGAAGAAAGTAAGAACCTATTAGTTGATTCAGATTACGTAAAATATTAATTTTCTGAGAATACGAACAAACCGCAGTATTAATTTCAAAGGCCCCTATGCAAGTTCCCAAATGCAGTGGATGGAATGTACCCGACTCGCATGTGTCAAGAAAATTTGTAACACCAAAACGTTCGGATATTCAATCACTATAATTAAAATGATGGATGACGAGAAAATAATTATGAACCAAATGTTATCTACATTTATTTTCCAGCTGATGCTCAACCGTGAGGAACCGAAATCTCGAGCGACGAAGACAGGGTGGCCATTCGAGTAGCCCCCAACATGGCGGCGCAATACCGGCAATCCTTGTGGGACGCTGGCTATAGTCTCTCTACGTTGGGAAATAACAGTTGGCCCATCAAAAAAGGCTCCAGACAAGAGGAAATAGAGATACCCAGCCTCACCATCAAGTGCGAACCCTGTCGAAAACCGGATCAGGAAGCGAGTCAGCGCGCGGAATTCACCTTGTATCGATTAGAAGCGCTGGTACAAAAATTCCAGTGGAGAGTGAGGATGGCATGAAGACAACTGGAACGGATCAACGCTGCGATTGCCTCGGTTGAGATTCCCTGCACGGTTGGTTATGCGCCGGAAGTAGTGTATAATGAGGACTATGCCCCGTGGATATTTAGCTTGAAAAAAACAGAGACCCCCCTTAAAACAAATTTTACAGGAAGGGGGGGGGTAAATTTTTTTTAAAAATTATTTTTTTTAATGAATGAAATTTTTTAAAAAAATATTTGTTTTAATTAATGAATTTTTATTTAATATAATTTTTTGTTTAAATTTTAAAATTTAAAATTTTTAAAAATCTTTTAATTCACGATAAAAAAGTCTAAGTATTTTTTCTCGATTAAAAAGCCTAAAAAATAAAAATTGGCTTAAATCACATACGTTTGGTCGTACTATAGTGATGGGTATTTTCGAATAAAATTGGCTCAAACCCGATTAAAAAACATAAAAAATATTTCCTCGAATAAAAAGCCTAAGTATTTTTTCCATACTTAATAAACCATAAAAATAAAATTGGCTCAAATCGCCTGTCGACTAAAAAGCCTAAAATATATTTGCTCGATTAAAAATCCTGAATATATATTTTTTTATTTTTTTTATTTCTATTTTATATACTTTAATTATTTGTTTTAATCAAGTCAATAATATTATTTATTTATTTTTTAATTATATTATTATTAAATTAAATTGTTTGTTTTAATGAAGTGAATTAAATAGTTATTTATTATTTTATTTTCATTTAATTATTTATTTAATATTATTATTATTTTTATTTAATTAATTATTTATTTTATATTACTATTATTATTATTATTTTATTATTATTAACATTTTTTATTATTTATTTTTATTTTTAAAATTTAATTGTAAGTCTAAGAATAAATTTTCAATGTAAAAAAGAATTAAAAATCATCGATAAATTTTGAATTGTAAAAATTACAAACTTTCAATCCATACAAATATTTTTATTGACAATAAAGATTAAATAAAAAAGATTAATTTTTATTTCAAATCAAAAATATGCGAGTAATATGCTTTACGCATTTCGGCCAACAACATGGACATCCATTTGAACATGTTACTCTCATACTATCTTTACAAACAATGCAATTTGAAACACATCGGCCAGCAGATCCCTGAACGTTGTCATAGTGAATCTCGAGAAGTTCTTCAATGTTAATCCCTGTGAAATGGTAAATTTTTGTTGCGAGAAACTCTGGTGCGCAATAATCCAAAGTATTTTTAATTCTTGGATAAAGTTCCTGAATTTTCTTTAAAATTTCTTCAAAGAGATAAACTAAATAATAAAATAAAATACATATTTAAATATACATGATTTATCTTTTGACATTTTTTAATACTTAATCAAAAAAATAATACTAACTTAAAAACATAAAAATGTTAAACATCAACAAATATATATATATATATATAAGAACAAAGAATATTTTCAAATAATTTATTTATTCAATGTTCTTCATAATCGTCATGTTCTTCATTAACTTCTGAAAATTCTTCTGGACTGTTACATTAAACCACATCACCTCCCCAATAATGACCATATACTACACTTATATTTTTATCCACCCAAACCCTTATATCATCCTTATTTGTTAAATCAGTTTTACTGTTTTTAATTGTAAATAATTGATGTCTTTTACTAGTAATACGAGTTTGTGGTACCGAAAAAATTAAGTTTTTGTTATAACAATCTAGGTATGACTTATGTTTTAAGTCACTACCATTCAATGTTATACCTTAGCTTTGGTACTTTCAACTTCAAACAAGAGGCTATAACATTTTGGACGAAGGAACACCCATTCCTTGTATTTAAGTCCTTTATTCTCGTATTTGAACTTTCCAATGACAGAATCAAGGTTCCTACTATACAAGGGATGTTTTGGGTCATAATTAGAAGTATCGAGGAGATTATCACGAACCATAGCAAATAAAAGAATGTCTAACTTACAATTCTTAATTTACAGAAAAAAGGAATCGGTGTAACCAGCAACTATATTAATTTTACAAGTGAATTCTTTCCGATATTTTTCTAACTCTATGTATTTTAATTGATACATCCTTAGTTTAGATAAATCGAGTACAGTTTCTCCTATGTAACTCAATAAGTGGTTCCAATCGGTTATGAGCTAAGGACTTTGAAAGAAATTGCTGAAAAAAGTCAACCAAAACAAAAAAATCAAGTTTGAAGTAAACCATCATATAATCTAGTAAAGAGTTACAATTTGTTTCTTTCCAAATAGATTGAGCCTTACTATATTCGGCTTCAGTTACATCTTCCCAAATCGGTGGAAGTTTATATGTAGTTTCTAAAACTTCTTGAGAAGTTGTAAAGTTATAAGGGAAAATGCCTTTAGCATCGATAATACTACCTACAAATTCCGAACGAGTTAAAGCAAGAGTGGTCAATGTTTTAACTGCGTTACTTAATGAACTATTAATAAATTGACAAGAATCAATAAATTTTACAGTTAATCCACTGATTCTTGACGACAAAGAAAGAAACGTTTTACTTGTTACAGGAATTCAACTTATTTTCCACGTGTTAAAATCACTCATACCATACTTGAGGATATGGTGAAGATCATACCTTCTCAAATTATGAAAAACAACTGTAAATTCAAACCTTATTTGTCGAGAAATATTACATTTGGAACAAGCTGCTCCCAAATATTTTTCAGTAAAGTGATCATGGTCCTTAACCGGTACTGATAAAATCTTATTACACAAATAACAACAAGTTGCCGAAGAAAACGAAAGAATGTCTGAGTCTGTCAATAATATTTTCTTTTTATAATTATTTTGATAAAAGGGTAAAACAGTATTAATTGAAATATTATTTATTTCTTGTAGAAAATTAACTACACAATCATCACCCAGGAAACTCGGTCAGAGCAACTTGCCATTCACCTTCCAAGTAAATTTTATTTTGAAATTCCACATTAAATTTATCAGCTTTATTATTTGGATCAGTAAGAAGACAACTATTACTCGCTAAATTTATATAAATATCTTTATTCATTTATTTTTCTAAAATGTATTGATAAATGTGTTTTGGTATCTTTACTAAGTTTAATTAATTTTCCACTATGATCGTGAATATTAATTTCAATGTTGTTTATAGTTGAAGTTAAAATTGGTAAATACATTGGATTTTTCATTTCTAATTGTACAATTTCCCCTTGTTCATAGTTTTTAACCCAAATAGATTTTAATAGAGGAACTCTAACATCTCCAACAGTTATTGGTTCAATAATATTCGAATAAATGAACATTTGTTGATGATGATGTAATAATCTTGGAACTTTATTACCAACGATGTCTTTATCATTAAAAGTTTGTTTATTTAATCTTAAGGTTTTGATTAAATTGTTGTCAAAATATATTTTTGAAATGTTATCTGCAAGTTTTATTTTAACCAATTCATTGTTTTCAATTTTTAGTTCTTTAAACAGAGACGGCATAAATGACATTAAATGTCCTTGTAATTCAGATGATGTGTTTATGAGTAAATTATCTTCAAAATATTTTTCAAATATTGTTTTTTCTTCATAACTTATAATTATCCTGAATTGTTCCATAACACCATCATCTGTAAATTTTGGTAATTTTAATCGACAATGATCATCTTCATTAATGATGGATATAGATTTCAATTCAAAACTAAACGTATGTTGAATGTCAGGGAATGTTACTTTAAATGGAACATGTGGACAGACAATAACCAAGTTCTCATATTTTTCAATAAAAACATCAACATCAGAGGTATGTTTAGGATTAACCTTTAATTCATAAGTTTCATTTTGATTATTTATTTTCAAATATTTTATTTCAGTAACACTATTCATCGTTTCATAACTTAGATAAGAATTACTATAAAATGGAAATGTTTTATACACAAAAGTAAAATCAATCAAAGCAACTTCCCACTCACCATGCAAGTAAATAGGATTTTGAAATTCGACATTAAAATTAATAGATTCATTATTAGAAAAAATAAGAGGACAACTATTACTAGGTAAAATCAAATAAAACTGGTTTTTTTCATAATATTTATTTAATTAATTGATTTTCAGATATCCTAGTTGGAGTTTCATATCCATGCCATTTAACATAGTATTGTTTATATTTACCAACATTCTTGGTTTTTAATATCTTTTGAATTCTGAATACAATAGGGGCTTCTATAACTTGGAGTTCCTGTTCGTAGAATTTTCCACTAACTTAATTGTTTTCCTCATCTTTGATAAAGTACATTACAGGATTCTGATTCATATCAATTTCTGAGATTTGAAATACTTCATCGCTCCAATTGTTGTCGAAATTCTTGATGAATGAAGAAGCACTGATTTTACTTATTCTAACGTGATTACCCACTTTATATTTAGGCTTTTTAATGATAGAATCAGATTGTTGTGATATCCAATTATCTATATTATTCATTGAATAAACATCAATTGGTCGCATTTCATTTAAACCCTTATGTGACGAATAATTGTAGCTATAAACTTCTTTCTGTAAAACATTTATCCAGGTTTTATTTCCTTTATATACGAAATATCTTTTCAAGCGATCTCTTAGAGTACGGTTAAATTTTTTCACGTGGGCAGCTTTAAATTGAGAAAATACAGAGTAATGATGTATTGCTTTGATAATTTCTTTAACTTTACTATTATAAAATTCTTTACCTAAAAAATAAATTTAATTAAATTTATTTATTTAATTGCATACCCAAATCATTTTGTAAATTACGAGGCTTGCCATCAATAAATAATTCCTTGATTGCTTCAGCCATTTCATTGGCCGATTTGTTTTTTGTTGGAATAGCACGGGCGAATCGACTAAATATATCAACACATGTCAAAAAATATTTGTATCCCTTATTAATTTTAGAGAATGGTATCATTTCCATCAAATCCATTTGCCATAAATCATCAACTCCCATTGTTTTATAACTATGGGTTTTGAATTTTTTCAACATTGGTTTATTTAAACTGTAAGCTATTTGCCCAGATAACCAATTCTGAGTTTCTTTCTTTGAAAAAACTACTTCCTTCGCCAGTTTTCTTACACCACCAAAACCAGTGGGATGTTTTGGGTCTGCCCATACTTTTTCGAGCTTCTTCACTGTGTTTCGATTTTTGGTTAATTTTTCCTTTATTATTACAGCAAGTTGTCAAAATATATACATCTAAATTATGTTTATCTGGTAATGAATTCTTAGTACCCATTAAGAAGTTAATGATGAAATTCCGCTTATTGCAGATAATACTATTGGAATTAATGCCCCCAAAAATACACCATTTTGTTTATATATTATTTTTCGCATCAGGCGACGATTTTTAGTGTTTACTAAAGATAAAAGTGATCTTTTATGTTTTTTAACTTTAGTAATGTTTACATTACCACGAACTACATTAACAATAACTTTAACTAGATTATCTATAACAAATGAAGGAAAATTCTGTAAAATATTCATTTTTTTATTATTAGGAGCCTTCCTCAAGGCATTAAAGTATGGTAGACTACGTTCAACTTTCATATTAAATACATTTTTTATCTAGTTGTTTTGTTTATATTTTAATCCACTTTTTATCTTTAACAATCTTCTTACTCGTTTTTATTATTTTACGTTTAGTAACCATTTTCTTTGTAACTTTTTTCTTTGTTGATTTTACGTTGAAACAATAACTTTTTTAAACGTCATTTCAAGTAATTATTTTCAGATTTCAATTTTGTTTATAAATCGTAACACCTTTCTCATTGAAAATATCAGTTCTAATACGTAATTCATCAGGGCATTGTTGTCTAAAGTCAAAGAATAAATATCCGTGGGGAACCTTTGTTGTATCTTGAAACTAATCAATTAAAAGTTTTCTATCATTGGGATAACCTTGTCTAGCAAGAAAATCTAAAATGGTTGCATCTCGAGGGTTTTTAAAAATAATCAAGTACTGTACATTTAAATTACGAGTTCTTTGACCGCCCCTTTGATGAAACAAGTTTTGAGTAACGAAAATAACAGTAACTTCAATATGTCGAGCAATTTTTGTAAATAAATTATTAAAATCCTTTTCTTTATTAGCTTCCTGGTATAGATCATCGATAATAACAACATTGCCTTATTGTAATCTAGATGACCAATTTCTATCAAATCCTTTAATTATTGTCATTTTCAATTTACAGATTTGATTTTGAGTAAGTCCATGTTCTTCGTCAGTTCCTCTATGCCAATATATTTTGTTGAATTTTGATTTGAACAAGTTCGATTGTAATAAATTGCATACAAATAAAGTCTTGGTCCAACTACTTTATATACTGCATCATTTCTTAATTCCATTTTATTATTAATTATTTATTTAATTGTTTATATTTGTTTTAATTTGTAGAATTACGTGAATTGAAATTTTTTGAAAATGTTGAGTAACATAAATTAGAAAGGAAGATATTCTATACCTGATATGAAATTCCCATTTGGAAAACCACACAAAGTTGTAGATCGATCAGGTAAGTATCCGATAATATTTTTCAGATCGGGGAAATGTCGGGTAATGCGATGTAAACAACCTCTAAAAACTGGGGATTTGAAATATGATATACATGATTTACAAATTCAATCAATCACTGTAAAAATCGATATTGGAAAATTTATAAATCTATATGAATTACAAAGAAAGGTGAATTGTATATTTGAACCAGAAATATTTCCAGCATTACGTCTTCAAAAATATAATCCATCATGTGTCAATATATTTTCAAGTTGGAAAGTAGTAAAACTCGGAATAAAACCCTTGGATTATAATGATTATGTGGAAAATATTAAATCAGAAATAACTATGTTAATAAATTAATAAATATTTTGTTTGAATTTGTTTAATATATTAAGTATTAAAAAATGTCAAAAGATAAATCATGTATATTTAAATATGTATTTTATTTTATTATTTAGTTTATCTCTTTGAAGAAATTTTAAAGAAAATTCAGGAACTTTATCCAAGAATTAAAAATACTTTGGATTATTGCGCACCAGAGTTTCTCGCAACAAAAATTTACCATTTCACAGGGATTAACATTGAAGAACTTCTCGAGATTCACTATGACAACGTTCAGGGATCTGCTGGCCGATGTGTTTCAAATTGCATTGTTTGTAAAGATAGTATGAGAGTAACATGTTCAAATGGATGTCCATGTTGTTGGCCGAAATGCGTAAAGCATATTACTCGCATATTTTTGATTTGAAATAAAAATTAATCTTTTTTATTTAATC
This sequence comes from Schmidtea mediterranea, assembly GCA_022537955.1. Lineage (NCBI taxonomy): Eukaryota > Metazoa > Platyhelminthes > Tricladida > Dugesiidae > Schmidtea > Schmidtea mediterranea. Next base: position 47,105,173 of record CM039681.1, read on the forward strand.
TTTATTGTCAATAAAAATATTTGTATGGATTGAAAGTTTGTAATTTTTACAATTCAAAATTTATCGATGATTTTTAATTCTTTTTTACATTGAAAATTTATTCTTAGACTTACAATTAAATTTTAAAAATAAAAATAAATAATAAAAAATGTTAATAATAATAAAATAATAATAATAATAGTAATATAAAATAAATAATTAATTAAATAAAAATAATAATAATATTAAATAAATAATTAAATGAAAATAAAATAATAAATAACTATTTAATTCACTTCATTAAAACAAACAATTTAATTTAATAATAATATAATTAAAAAATAAATAAATAATATTATTGACTTGATTAAAACAAATAATTAAAGTATATAAAATAGAAATAAAAAAAATAAAAAAATATATATTCAGGATTTTTAATCGAGCAAATATATTTTAGGCTTTTTAGTCGACAGGCGATTTGAGCCAATTTTATTTTTATGGTTTATTAAGTATGGAAAAAATACTTAGGCTTTTTATTCGAGGAAATATTTTTTATGTTTTTTAATCGGGTTTGAGCCAATTTTATTCGAAAATACCCATCACTATAGTACGACCAAACGTATGTGATTTAAGCCAATTTTTATTTTTTAGGCTTTTTAATCGAGAAAAAATACTTAGACTTTTTTATCGTGAATTAAAAGATTTTTAAAAATTTTAAATTTTAAAATTTAAACAAAAAATTATATTAAATAAAAATTCATTAATTAAAACAAATATTTTTTTAAAAAATTTCATTCATAAAAACAAATAATTTTAAAAAAAATTTTTAGGGGAGGTCTCTGTTTTTTTTAATCTAAATATCCAAGTGGCATAGTCCTCATTATAAACTACAGCCGGACCCAGCACTCACGAGGATGCGAGCCCTAACCAACATAGTCCTTCCGGTCAACTTGTTTAGAGGATCAATACGACACCGGAACAGGAGAGTCGAATTCTCCTATCAATGTCAGCACCCAACGATGAACGAGCAGAATCAATACATGAGACCACTCCAAGACAGAAGATTCAGAAGGTCTTATCGATGATAAATCTATGAACTCTTATAAATTAAAGTTCATAATTAATAATATTTAGTTTAGTTAACTAAATCTTGTTGTATTATAATTAATTTCTATCAAACGAATTTCTTTAATATGGTCTACTAAATAAGCTTTAGTGAGCTTCGTTACAAAGATTACTCTTGTTCGGATGTACCATAGCTTCAGCTAACTTCCGATGGAAAACCTAGGTAACGTGATGGCTCTTGGTTAATCCCCAAAAAATTATTAACTTAGTTAATTATTGTTTATTCTAATTTATTACCTTATTACCTTGCCCCACCATCAACTAAAATGAATCATTTGAAAACATTTGCAGAGTTCCGCCCTTAAATTTCACTATTATCATATTAGTGCAAATTTGTTAAGATTTTTTAAGTTTACTTACTACTTTAGTCGTTCGGATTTGTTTTTTCCAACGGCTATTGTATTTTGATTCATGTTACAACAATTTCGTTGTTTCACCGTGCCAACATCCAAAATATTCATCTTTAGGTTTTATGTATATTCATATTATAGTTAATGGGTGCTCACTGAGCTACGCGATGTTTCAAAAGAATTTTAGCCGATGTGTGATTTTCTTTTTAGTCGTTTTTATCAGTATCTAGGAAGTGAGTGTAGGCCAAAATACATAGACCTGCTGTCCGTCAATCACTATAATATCATCATTTACGTTCCGGCCCGCTGTAATAACAGACAAGCCTTCACGGTCACAGAGCCAAAGCAGTTAAACGGCATTTGACAGATTCGTTGACTTATGTCCAATTTATTTACTGTAGCGTGTATCGGTGTGGGCACGAGAAGTTTCGACAAAAATTTAATTAGACTTCGCTCAGTTTAACATAAAATTTGAACACAATTTCTATTTGAATATATCGGTCATAAACAGATATTTATATTTTAATTAAAAGTAATTAATTAATCGTCCTTGAAAACTTAGTAAGTGTGCTTGAATTTGCGTTTCTCAAAAGTTTTCGAGCGTTTTGTTCAGTCGAAATAGCTGACTTTTTCAAGTCAAAAGTGATTGATTTTCGCTGAATCAGTTCGGTATATACAGTTCAATCAGTGGTGTGGCCTTGTTTTTTTGCATTGATGCAACTAAACTAAATTTGACCTTCTAGAAGTTGTGATATAGTTGCATTTATTTTTGTAATTTTTTATTTAATTTAGCTAATTTATTTTCTATTTATTAATTAGAATTTTTGCTAACTCTTTATTTTTATTTTTCTCGTATTTCTTTTCGTTAAATATTGTTTTATAATATCAATTTCTTTGTCAAATTTTTATGTTATCGTGTTTTATCTATACTGAAATCATGAGGTTCTTGATGTATTTAGTATAAATTTTATTTTACTTTTGTGTTGTATTGAGTTATCTCAGTACGTGTATTTTGTTATGTTCTCAATCCGAAAAAACTTCAAGGTCACCTTATATTGGCCAGCAAACGCAACCCGCATTATATCTAATGGGGACTAATATTCAAGACAGACACATTTCTGTTTCATCAAATTTTAATAAGCAAAAATCTTTACCATATCAAAATTTTACATTACGAATTTAAACAATATCAATTACATAACAACAATAATTTCTATTAAAAATAAAAAACATCAACGTAGTAAAAGGTCAGTGACCTTTTTTAGATGGCTTTACAGGGGAAGGGTATTCACATTTCTTATGTGGTTTCGTTCGTGTTTGCCCGAGTACAATATTCACTTTAATGTTTTTGTTATATAATGGCAAAATCATTAAAACTTTTGAAATAAATAAATATTTTAAAATAGGTATAAACAAATTGAGGATAAATATTTGCCAAAATAACAATGGCGTAATGATATTCAATATTCAATGATAATGGCAGCCGAATAACCTTATCCCAACAATATCATAATTGAATATGAAATCGAGAAACATTTGTGATATTTAATTTTGTAGAGCACAATGAAACTCGAGAATAAAGTGAAACATTATATATATAAATTGTAAAAATTGAAAATGTTAAATCTATGTATTAATTTAAAGTGTATAAAAAATGAATTATTGGCACCCATCAACATGTCAAAAATTTTGCCTAAGAAAACCATTGGTGAAGCGACTCAAATAACCTTCCCGATTTAATATAGAAAACGATGAAAGGAGGAAGATAAATTATATCAATGTGAAATACGAGAACAACTAGTAGAGATCCTAAGAGTTATGAACCAAGTAAAGCAAACCGGAGAATTAAAAAATGCAATAAAAAAAGAGTCTAACGAAAACCTCACAAGAAAAACTTAAAATTTTACGTATAAGGAGTACTTAAAATAACAATGTTAGCAAATTTCCGCAATGTTTATTCATAAAAAGAAATATTTCGACCGAAAGTCGGTACTGATCATTCATAACCAAAATTTAACTAGACTTTCACTTTCTCCTCTTCTTCTATGATTGATACTTTCTTTCACTCAACTGTATTCAACAAATATATTTATTTAAACCAAATTCCCAAAATATTTTTCAAATTAGATTAACTAATATTATAAATTTAATAGATTAGTATAAAAACTTTAAAAATTTTTTTAAAATCAAAAGTTATTTATTAAATTCTAAAAAATGAATTCGAATATTTTAAAATCGGATTTGAATTTTAGAAAAAATGTAGATAAATATATAAAAACTTTATTATTAAAAAAAGAACTGGCCAAAAACTAAGATTACATCAACTAACTGCAAATACAAAATTGTTGGGGTATTACGAAAAAGCACAGTAAAATCGATAAAACACAAAAATGATAAAAGTGCAATATTAATTAAAAAATTTATAAAAATTTGAAAGTAATATAGATCGGGGGAAAATGGTATGGTTGAACGGCAAATTGAGATACGAGTCCAGAAATAATAATAAAAATTTAGTGAAGGGTCCCTAGAAAATAATATAAGATAAAAAAAAGAAATTATTTAAGAAAAATTAATTACTAATGGGAAGCCCGAGGCAATGGGAAACCCTAGAGATGAGGAAAACCCGAGAGATGAGGAAAATCCGTCGTGTAGACGGAATAATATAACAGGGTAAATTGGCCTAAACAATATTAAATGGGCGCCACTGAGCTACGGAGAGGTAATTATTTCGTAATTTGTAATTTAGTAATGGACCAAACGTTGTTGACAAATGTCGGCTAAGGTGGTTTGTGGAAAGTAATTATTGTTAATAATTTTGTTGGGTTTTGGATTTTTTCAAGTCGGTTCTCTCTGACTCCTGGTGTTCTTTAAATTAAAACAATGAACGACCCAACGTATATTAAAACAACAGGTTCACAATTTATTATCACGCTACAATGACCAGTCAAAGTTTATACGATTCTCTGCTCGGCGTTGATGCTTTGCAAACAAACAATATTCACCTTTTGATCCTTTAGTTCTGTTGACTCTCGTTTTCCTCGGTTTCTGTTTGGTTTGATCCCTTTTCGCCTTTCCGTATTCTTAATTCTATTTCTTCTTTTCCCTACTTCCCTAATTCGTTTATCACTTTTCCTACAGTCTGATTCTTCGAACCCTAGCTGAGGCAGAATGCCGATTTTCTCTGATTTTCCCTTTGCTTATATACTCCTCGAAATCAGGATGACAAATGGTTATTGCCGAGCCAATCTTTCGTTTGACATTTTCTCCTACGTGTTTGCTTCGGCTGTCATCCATAATGGTCCAACGAATCCAGATAATTAATGGCCCTACCGGTCTTCCTACGCGCGCTATCTTCTCCTTACTCTTTTCCCATTAATCATTGTGTCAAGCTAATGGGCCCAAATCTTCCTTTTGTTTGCCTTTCTTCTTGTTTACCCAGCTCGGGTTTCCTTCATCTCTCGGGTTCTCCATTGGCTCGGGTTTCCCATTAGCTCGGGTTTTCCATTAGCCAATTAATTAATTAATTAACGTTTTCTGTTTTCATACATTTGAATGTTTTCAACCCTTTCTAACCCTTTTCTGATAAATCCCTAACCGTCATCTTGTTGACCATTAGCTAATCTATAACTGTCCCGTTTTTCCCATTCGATTTCGATGATTTTTCCATTTATTGATTTTTCTCGGATTTCCGGATTCTCGCCTTTCGTAATTGTTTTTTGCATTTTCTAATACTGTTTCCATCGCACTTTCCTTTACTATTAATTCTGTGCACGATCCCGCTTTTATTTGCCTTTTTTCTTCGCTTACTTTCCATTTGAATTATTATCCTAAATTTTATTTAAATTTTTAATTTTAATTTACAGACCTCAACATATCTCCCCCCTTAAAAAATTTTTTCGTCCTCGAAATATTTCTTTATATCAGTTTGTTTATTTATATGATTATTTGTTAATTTACTTATATTTATTTACTATTATTTTTTTTTTTTTTCGAGGATAAAAAAACACTAACTGGGTCCGTTTAAATACTTTATTTTTTTAGTCTAATTGATTTATCTCACCATCGTCTTCCGATTCCTCTATTTCTTCTACTCTCATTCGAAACATCGCGAAATCGGCCTCGTGTTGAAACAATAAGATTTCCAAACGGTCCAACCGCCTTTTCAGACGGAAGTTTTCTTCCTCCAAATCTGTTATTCTGCCCTGCATGCTACGAAACTTTTGCTTTAGTTCTTGCGTACTTGTTTTACACTCTTTGCATGACATCTCCGAGGCTTCTTGCATTCTCTGAAATTAAATGATAGTAATTTTTTTTGTATCACTCTTTATTCGCAAAGCATCAACACCTCGCTTCGAATCTCAAACAAATTACACCGTTCATCCTATGGTACTTATAAAACATGCACATTGTTAATATAAATGTAATATATTTTTATACTCTATTCATGCAGATCACAATTTATAGTCTTGTCTCATAATATGAATATGATGGTGGTTGAAGGATAGTTAGTTGTCTCTCCTTTACACATATCAAAATGGTGATGATTATGAATGTTATTGATAAGATGAGAAAACCTGTTATTAAAATGTAAATGAGATATTCACAATAGTTGACTGTCAAATCCGAATTTATCCTCATTAGTTTATTTGAGTTAGGTTTTGTCGTCTCTTGGGTCGGTAATTGGAAAGGTGATGTGGTTGTATCTGATTTTCGTTTCGATTCATTGATTGTCTTGACTTCCACGAAAACTGTTTGCCATCCGCCTGGTTCGGTTATCCATCGCTGATATTTAACTGTTAATTCCCATGCCGTCTCTAAATCAGAAGTGTAAAGTGTAAAAAAAATGATTACCGGCATCTAATATAGTCAGGGTTTTTTGTTTGTAGATAATAACAACTCTTTCATCATTTCCTGATTTTCTATATATCGTTACCGGTCCATTTCCAACACTCAGGGTTATACGATTTGACTCGTCTCTGAGATAGATAGACTGGGTCTCACTCTTAAATCGTGACCATTGGTTTCTCACTACCGTTCCATTTTCGAGGCATATGTTCTCGTAGTAGTTTGCATTAACTGAATAATTTTGATTCATTTTCAATTTCTCGTAGCAGATAACTGATTTTCGCGAGTTAAGGGTGTCGACATTTAACCCTTGAAATGTGATTCGCACTTTCACCAAGTCCACGGGCTTCCAATATATATTGATTCCATTTATCTCTGGTTCTATTTCGATCAAGTTTCGCATCTCTTTTGTGTGCACTTCTATCGGAATTTGCGTGTACCACTTTGACATGTTCTGTCTCAACAGCCATTGGTATTTGAAATTTGGCTTTAACTTTCGTACCGCAAATATATCTTTATCATAATTCAGTTCTACCACTGGTGCCGTATTGTCTAGTAAATCAATAATTTCTATTTGGTCGGCGATCTCGCATTTACAGCTCCATACTATATTTGTTAGAGTGGAATATATATGTATTTTCTCCATTCCTCGGATTTTGCTTACCGCATATGGTAAGTCAATCTTTTTGCCGCTCGCAACTGTTACTAACATCAGCATTATTGCTACATATAATATCTTATTGAGGTAGCTGACTGGTGTTGGATTTTTCGTGAATTTCTGTTTCAATTTTGTTTGACCCGTTACTTTATTCTGCTTGGACCTTAAGGGGTATCTAGATTCATCTTCCTCTGGCACTAGTTTACATCGATTTGCATGCACAATCATCGGGTTAGCCTTTTTACTCCTGAATGGTAATAACTTCAAATTGGTTTCGGTGGTGTCGCACACTTTGTAGGGCCCTTTAAATGGTCTTTGCAATTTAGGCGATAAACCTTTGAGAGGTTCCGGCCTGTTCAGATACACTAGATCTCCAATCTTTATGCCATGCGCATGTGCTTTTTTATCGTAGGTTTCTTTATATTTCTCTTGGTTATGCTTTATTGTCAAACCGGCTTTAGTCCATACTGACTGCATTTTTTCTTGCATCAATGCTTTATAATCGGGTATCTCCATATATTGAGAAATTGGTGGTTGGAATTTGAGATCAATCGGCATATTATTTTTCCTTAAATACATCAAGTAAAAAGGAGTCTCTCCTGTACTTTGATTTACTGCATTTCTGTAGGCAAATAGACACGGCTTTATGAAGTCGTCCCAATCTTTCTGTTTTCGATTCACATATGACGAGATCATATTTATCAGTGTCCCATTAAATCGTTCCACTAATCCATCAGTTTGTGGATGATATGGTGACGTATTCAATTTCCAAATTCCAAATAGGTCTGTGATTGATTTGAACATTTCGCTTTGAAAGTTTTTTCCTTGATCAGTTAACAATTTCTTTGGAGTACCATAGCGAAATATTATGTTTTCCACAAATATTCTAGCAATCGTGTCTGCTTTTTGGTTTGGAATAGCGTATGCTTCTGGCCATTTGGTAAAATAGTCACAAAAAACAACTATGTATTTGTTTCCTTTTGTTGTTTCCGGTAATGGTCCCAGAATATCCATTGCCGTCATCTCCATTGGTGCTGCGGGTACTGGCATCGGTTTTAATGGTACTTTAATCTTTTTACCAGTATTTCTGCGGGTGATGCATACTTTGCAACTGTTACACCAATTTTTCACGTCTTGTTCCATTGTTGGCCAAAAGTATTTCAATTTTAATCTCGATAGCGTCTTGCGCGTTGACAAATGACCTCCCAACGCTCCATCATGATACTGCATCAGTAATGCGTCTCTGTGCTTGGCTGGTATAATAATTAATGCTTCCCCATTTTTCCAAAATTTAAGTATTCCATTATGAATTACATATTTGCTGTTTGCATCTGTAAGTCGTTTCCAGTCTTGTTCTTTTCTTATTTTGACCGCTTGTTCCATAAATTGTTTTAATTCACTATCGTTTTCCTGATCATTTTGAAGTTCAGACATATTATTAACAGCTTTGATTGCAACGAATATAGTACCTTCCACTTTTTCAGGTGTCCCCTCACTATTATTTTCTGGGATTCTTGACATTGCATCTGCGTTCGCGTTAGCTCTACCTGTCCGATATTTAATCTCAAAGTCGTATTCTTGGAGGGCAATCGACCATCGTATTAATTTACTGGCTGAATCTCTGTGTTTCATTAACCACTGTAATGGATTATGATCCGTATAAACAGTAAATTTTCTGCCCAATAAATATTGTCTAAAAGTAGTAATTCCATACACTAACGCTAACGTTTCCTTTTCAATCGTTGAGTAGTTTTTCTCGTGAGGCCTCAGTGATCGGCTTGCATAGGCTATTACGTGGTCCTTTTCACCTTCAAATTTTTGTCCTAACACCGCACCCAATGCAACGTTGCTTGCATCCGTCATCAAGATAAATTGTTTTGTAAAATCTGGACATCTTAATATAGGAGTTGTTACTAATTTCTCTTTTAATGTATTGAAAGCGTTTTGTTGCATTTGTCCCCAAATAAATTTATTGTTTTTCTTTAGTAACGTATTCAATGGTTGTGCGATGTGAGAGAAATCTTTTATAAATTTTCTGTAATAGCTCGCCAAGCCTAAAAATTGTCTAACCTCATCGGCATCTTTTGGTACTGGGTACTCTTCCACTTTTTTAATGTTATCTGGATTAGTTTGTAACCCTCGCCGTGATATTATATGTCCTACATAAATCACTTTTGCTTTGCCCCATTCACATTTCGATGGTTTGATTTTTAATTTTGCACTTTTGAGCCGTTTAAATACAGTCTCTACATCTTTCAAGTGTTCTTCGAAATCATTTGAAAATATTAGTATATCGTCGATATATACCAATGCATGTCGAATACCTCGTAACACATAATTCATTCCTCGTTGGAATGTAGGTGGGGCTCCTGTTAATCCAAATGGTAACACATTGAACTCATACAGTCCTTTGCCATCCGAGAACGCCGTCTTTCCTCTATCTTCTTCTTTTACCCTAAATTGATTGTACCCTTTGTTTAAATCAATAACTGTGAAATATCGTGCCTCTCCCATTTGATCGAACATTTCTTGGGGTACTGGAATTGGATAAGTGTCTTTCCTCGTAACTTGATTTAGCTTCCGATAATCTACGCAAAATCGTAAGTCTCCATCTTTTTTCTTAACTATCACTATTGATGAGGAGAATGGTGACGCACTATCTCGAATTATTCCAAATTCCTTCATTGCTGTAATCTGTCTATCACTTTCATCTTGATGAACGTAGGGGATTCTGTATGGCTTTATTTTTATTGGAGTTTCGTCTAATAACGGTATTTCATGCTCAATTACATTGGTTAGACCTAAATCATATTCGTGTTTGGCAAATATATCTCGGTATTTTCTCAGCAGTTTTGTGAATTCCTTTTTCTGCATCTCATTTAAATCATTGCTTACCACTTCAGGCTCCTTGTACACCTTGACGTTTCTTGGTATTTTACAATTTGTTTCAACAGACATTTTCGATAATTTTCCCAATTTTGTTTTTGGGTGTAGCTGAACCGGTTTCTTACTGCTATTCGTTATATGGACTGGTACTATCTGATTTTCCACTTTGACAACTTCGTCACATATCGGTAAATCATATTTTTCGACTAGCGTTTGATTTGGTTCGAATATAAAATCACCATTATCCACACTCATGGTATTTGCACAATATACCATCTCCGATTGTGGTGGTATCGTCAATGTCTGATTCACAAACACTTCACCGGCCCTGTGAATTATTTTTCCTGTTTCTCCTGCTATCAAATTACCTGTCTTTAAATCAAGTGAGACTCCGTCCAGCTGCTCTAATATATCCATACCGATCAGACATCGTACTGGGCTTCCCTTCATTATGAGCGCATTGTGCGCTATTATTCGGTCTCCAATATGGAATATGACGTTAAGTTGTCCAATTATGTTTAATTCATTTTTTGATAATGACCTCACTATTTCGTCTGTAGGCTTTATTTGCATTTTCTCCTTCACGTCTAATACATTTCCCGATATTATTGTGTGACTAGATCCCGAATCAACCAAAGCTTCTACTTTATGTTTGTTCATTTGTATAAATATTCGGGGTTGCTTTCCTCTTTTTGTTAATGTCATCATTGAGTAGTTGCATGGTAAGCCTAACATATTCTTTCTCTCGATCTCTGCGCTAGAAGGCTCGATTCTCTCTCCTACCATTCCTTCACATTGTAATGCGATATTTTCTACTGGTTTCATCTCTCGTAATCGATCAACTGGATATACTGGTGCTGGTTGTATAAACGATTTTGGTATACACAATTTTGTAAACGTGTCTACGCTACTCGCATTTAACAGTGGCTCTTTTAAGATTTGATAGGTTCTCAACGCTTCTTTATTCATTCCACTTAGTTCTTGATTGTCAACATATAACGGTGCACTATCACCCTCGTTGTCATTGTCATTATTCTCGTCCCTTGAAGGGGTTGTACTAGCGTAGCTCACCTTTTTCTTCTTTAATATTCGCGCTTTGAGTATCTCCAACTCCTGATATTGATGATGAGTAATGAAGAATCTAGCCAATAATGGTATGCAACCAATTACTAATTTCCACGACCAACCTGTGATCGCGTATAATCTGTGTGTTGATAGGACCTGCGATATTATTACTTTGATTATAACACATATTACATAAATTCCAATCAATCCGGCACACGCTTGTCCAATGAACATAAACTTTCCCCAGATCTTTTTCATTGTATTATACGTCGCTTTCTTGTAATGATCTGGAGTTAACAAATACTCGTAATTTACCTTCCCACTTCCGCTTGGGAGAATTGTATCTACCATCTCCATTATTACTCTTTCTTTCTTTGATGGAAATAACAAGTTTCTGCGGGCTTCCTCAATGTCTTCGTTCGAGTAAATTCCACTTTGCGATAATTTCTCTAATGACGTAAAATTTACCAGATATTGTAATTCTGTCAATTCTAAGTTTTCCGGTGTCTTTACTTCTCGATGATCTGGTAATGCAATCCAAGATTCTGGTGTTAGTCTGTATAGTGGTGCCAACAATCTATTACACTGTAATACTTTCGGTTTCACGTCCTCTTCCAGTAAGATTCGTGTTACAGACTCCATAAATCGCAACTTTCCATTTAAATTCACTGGTAACTCGTTGGTGCATTGGTCATACTTTGTCAGTTTAACTGGTACCGCTTTACATTTATAGCTATATAGTGCTTCACCGAAAATTCTGGCAAACACCCCATTTTCTGCAATTAACATTGGTGCTACCAAATTAGGATTGGTTATAGCCATTGCCATACGATTTCGGAGTATTTCTTTGTTGAGATTGCAATCATTTATAATAACTTCTCGGTACACATTTTCAACAGTATTTTGACCAAAGTGAAATAAATAATCTATTTTGTTATTAAAGTAATTTGTCAACTTGATATCTCCGGCATGTATGTTTGTTTGGGCCTCTATAATCATTTTCTGAGATACATATATACCTTTATAATTTGTCTCATAGACATTTTGTCCACACTTTGTTTTAGTTTCTTTTCTCAGGAATCGCATCCCGTCTTCCTCTGAGGTTGACATTAACACTGTTGGAGTATCTTTCATCCGTAGAGGTGTGATTCTTGTTGTTGTACTCGTTGCTGGATCCATTCTTATTTTCTCGGGCTTTTCCCTGATCTGTTCTCCCGTTATTTCTTTAAAACTCATTGACTTCAATTGCACTAAATTGCACTTTTTGGTATCGACATCGTACACCAAAATTGATTCTCCTGTCTGACAGCTAGATTGTTTCATGTTGCAGAATGGATGTGTTTGTAGTTTACCAGTATCATCATCAAATGATCCATCAAATTCTCTTAATTCTGACATGTACTCTTCTACAACCACGGCTTTGTCAATTATAGCATCGTCTACTTTGTATGGCTCTCCTTGGCAATCACCATTCGACTTTATTATCCCTCGCACTGTTACAGTCTCACGGATTTTGTGGTTAAGCTTTGCTTGTAGTTTGATATCTGCATTAATTTTCAACTGTCCTGTTTGAAAGGCTGCCAAACAATTCTCCGGAATTATTTCTATCGGTCTAGGTATCGATTGCATTTTCACCATCGATGAGTGGCTCCATTTTCCACAATAAAATACAAAAGTAGTTCGTTTCACTGTACACTCTCTCACCTTTGATCTTCGAAACCCCGATTCTTGATATACATGATATTTTACTGGATTTGTCACTTTAAATTTTACTGGATATGCATCCGAACACTCTGCTACGTTTACCAACGAGTATACTCTTCCCATTTCGGTTTGGGAGCAGTCATATGCCACCAATGAATTCGTCGTATTTATTATTCCCAATAACATAATAATAGAAATCATCAACCATGGAAATGCAAGTTTTCCCTTTTTCCTCACTATCTCTGTTTTTGGGCTCTCAGCCTTTTGTATTAACTCTTCCCATCCGCCATTGTTTGCGATCCACTTCATCAAATATTTATTCGTCATTTCAGTAGCTTTCTTTATCAATGATTTTGAATTGTCACTTTCCAGATAACCATAAGTACCAATCTCCAATATTATATAGGCTAGCACTGTCAATATTACATCTCGATCTAACTCAGTTCGTGTTAAGTCCTCAATTACTGCTTCCTCACAAAATTCCTTTTCTTCATAATTTCTTTTAATTATCGACGGTAATCTCCTCTTTAATTCCGTTGCCAATCTTTTTACAACTCTTTTCTCCCCTCCGAAATATCATCTTCTGTTTCAGTTTCATCTAACAAATACAATTCCGTTACTAAACTTTTTAATATTCGCTCAGTTTCGCTTGATTCATCTAAACGCTCAGTTTCGCTTGATTCCTCTAAACTCAAAGATTCAATTTCCGCATCATTCTGTTTTATCCCACATATCGCAATGTCATTTTTCGTCTCAACAAAGTTCTCTTCACTTTTCATCTCATCTATGCTCGGTAGTATCCTATTATCGGTGCTCCTTTCCTCAACATCCCTTGTAACTTCATTTTCTGATCTCATTTCCTCATTTTCCATTGTTTCTAATCTCTGCAATTCATTAATTTCTTGATCAATTTCTCCTGGGTCATCTACAACTTCAGTTTTAATCTCTACATTATCATTGTCCACTTCCTCATACAAAGGCCAAAACGGTACTATTACTGCATCTTCTTCCATTTCACCACTTTGTTTTGTTGCATACACATTATTAATACAATTTGGGTTACATCCGTAGTTTAACAAATATTCGTCATCATCCAATTCTCGTCCTTTGAACGTCAACACGATAATTCCGTCATTACCTAATATCTCCGCTGCTTTTTGTCGTATTTTCTTTGCTTTTACACTCCAATGTTCCTGATAATATTCAATCCTTTGATCCCCAATATTTAACGCTATTATCAAAGACTTCGCACTATCGTCTGCCGCCTCATAATCATGTCCTAGTTTTCGAATTACCTCTTTTAACTTTGCCTGATAACTCGTCGGTTTATTCGTATACGGTACGATGCATTCAAACAACCCTTCTTTCATGTCTCGATCCATTTCGATGCTCATTATGAAGTCGATACTCGCATTAATTTTATCTCTATTCCCTGCATACAGGGTATCCTGTAAATCTGCTAGAATCTTTTCCCAATTTTGTCTGTCTGAATTCGAAGTATTAACAGCATTAACAACTTTTACTTTATTTTTCCAGCCTGGTATCAGACCGCAATCTACTAAGTACTCCTCGTCTTCCAGACATCGATTCTCAAATTTTAGTTGCACTTGCCATCCACTGTATTGACGCAGTATTCGCTCCTTTAGGTCTTTGATTTGTCCGTAGGCCTTTACACGGAATTGGCACTTCACATTATCAAGTCCCGTCGTTTCCACTATGATATCATCTAAATCCCTTGTTGACGGCAAAGCCTTGCCAAACTTTTGCATTTGCTTAAGTATCTCATCATCTCTGTTTCCTTTGAATAACTTTGCACATAAATTTATGGCTCTCTTTAGTTCGCTTTGGGTTAGTGACATCACACTGAGTTCTGCGATCCATCGTTTCAACTGGGAGTTGTCAGTTTCCATTTTCTCAAGTAATTTTTCAACTCGGGCTAACAGTGCAGTCGGATTCTCATCTGATGCGATCTTTCGCACTTTCGGGGCAGGTTTTCCCTCACCTTCTGACACGGTTCCAATTATCATATGAGATTCAGTTTCTTCATCTGATTCGAATTTAGCCACTAGTTTGTTCAGCTTCTGTCGCATTTCTCGAAATTCCTTTTCCATTTTGTCTTGAAATTCCTCTCTCTGAGCATATGTCATGTTACTGGTGTTTGGCATATCTTCTTGGAATCTGATTGATTTCTTTAAAATAGGTCTGCTGAATCTCTCTGAGTTCCTTGGGCATGATCGCGCCATGTGGCCGTATCCCTTGCACGAATGACATTGTATCTGTCCATTTGTATTCACTTTGTCCCTTTGTGGTGAAGGTGACGCTGACGATGATCTTGATCTGGTAAAACAGTTTCTGCTAATATGCCCTTTCTTTCCGCATCGATAGCATTCGACATCACTGCTGATCCTTTTGTTTTCTGTGAATCTCTTGTTAGGGCTGGGATTTTTCCCATATTTGAACCAACATTGATTTGAGTAGTGTCCAGACTTTTTGCAATGTTCGCATTGAGGATTATTTACCTGTCCATTTGATTGTACACTCATCGCTGATCTACCGGCTTGAAATCTAGTATTTGGTCTTAAAATTGGACTACTGATTTGATTTATTTTCTTTTCATCCCATGGTGCTCTCACAGGCGTAATTGACCGCTCACGTCTCTCCACATTAACTCCAAAAGCATCTGATCTTTTTGCACTTTTTAAATTCAGCTCTATCTTCATGGCTTTCTTCACGAGCTCATCGAAATTGGAAAAATCCACATAACATAGGGCCTTTTTGATTTCGGAGTGGACTCCGGTTATAAACTGATCTTCTAACAGCTCTTTAACCTGCTTGGCCATATCTACTTGATCGGGTTTGACTTCGAAGGCTTTATCTGCTAAAGTGGTCAGATGATAAGCAAACTCACTGACCGATTCATCTGGACCTTGAACTCGATTATAAAATTTCTGTCGCATGATTCTTTTGATATCTCCACCAACCAGTTTCAGTGCCATTGCATCCTTCAATTTTGTCCAATCATTGCCAACATTTCGTTTGTCGACTTGCTGCCAGGCTTCTCTTGCCGCACCCTTCAGATAGAGTGGGAATCTCTGAACCATAATGGCTTGTGTCCATCCGTATGCTGAGGCGTACATATAATAATCTCCCATGAAATCTGCAAATTCAACAGGGTCTCCCCCATATTGATTGACGGATAATTTCTGACAACTTGCGAAATCAATCATCTCTCTATTGAGAGGCATAACAGCATTATCATTTGCCATTTGGACTTGTTTCTGACTTCTGAGGTTGTATCGGTTCACTTTGAGCTAAACTTCAAGCGTTAAACAATAATTTAAAATTACTTTTCAACTTCTTTTAAATCTCCCAATAATAGCCTTTTATAATCTCGTTAATACTATTTTCAAACTTCTAAGCCGACTTTCACTCACGTCAGTACTAATTCTTTTTATAATTCCTTTTTCACTAGCTTCCAATAATTTCCCTCCGACTTTCAATCACGTCGGTACTATTTTTTTCAATAATTATTTTTTCACTAACTTTCAATAATTTTCCGCCGACTTGCGATCACGTCGGTACTATTTTTTTCAATAATTATTTTTTTCACTAACTTTCAATAATTTTCCGCCGACTTTCAATCACGTCGGTACTATTTTTTCAATAATTATTTTTCCACTAACTTTCAATAATTTTCCGCCGACTTTCAATCACGTCGGGCTCACCAGAATATATGTTGGGTTTTGGATTTTTTCAAGTCGGTTCTCTCTGACTCCTGGTGTTCTTTAAATTAAAACAATGAACGACCCAACGTATATTAAAACAACAGGTTCACAATTTATTATCACGCTACAATGACCAGTCAAAGTTTATACGATTCTCTGCTCGGCGTTGATGCTTTGCAAACAAACAATATTCACCTTTTGATCCTTTAGTTCTGTTGACTCTCGTTTTCCTCGGTTTCTGTTTGGTTTGATCCCTTTTCGTCTTTCCGTATTCTTAATTCTATTTCTTCTTTTCCCTACTTCCCTAATTCGTTTATCACTTTTCCTACAGTCTGATTCTTCGAACCCTAGCTGAGGCAGAATGCCGATTTTCTCTGATTTTCCCTTTGCTTATATACTCCTCGAAATCAGGATGACAAATGGTTATTGCCGAACCAATCTTTCGTTTGACATTTTCTCCTACGTGTTTGCTTCGGCTGTCATCCATAATGGTCCAACGAATCCAGATAATTAATGGCCCTACCGGTCTTCCTACGCGCGCTATCTTCTCCTTACTCTTTTCCCATTAATCATTGTGTCAAGCTAATGGGCCCAAATCTTCCTTTTGTTTGCCTTTCTTCTTGTTTACCCAGCTCGGGTTTCCTTCATCTCTCGGGTTCTCCATTGGCTCGGGTTTCCCATTAGCTTGGGTTTTCCATTAGCCAATTAATTAATTAATTAACGTTTTCAGTTTTCATACATTTGAATGTTTTCAACCCTTTCTAACCCTTTTCTGATAAATCCCTAACCGTCATCTTGTTGACCATTAGCTAATCTATAACTGTCCCGTTTTTCCCATTCGATTTCGATGATTTTTCCATTTATTGATTTTTCTCGGATTTCCGGATTCTCGCCTTTCGTAATTGTTTTTTGCATTTTCTAATACTGTTTCCATCGCACTTTCCTTTACTATTAATTCTGTGCACGATCCCGCTTTTATTTGCCTTTTTTCTTCGCTTACTTTCCATTTGAATTATTATCCTAAATTTTATTTAAATTTTTAATTTTAATTTACAGACCTCAACAATTTAATAATGTAGAAAATTTTGTTGACAATCGTCAGAAAACAGTCTGAGCAGGAGTATAAAAGGAAAAGGGAAATACACTAATAGACCAGAATGGATCGACGTGAACGAGTATTGTAACTAGGTTAGTAGAGGAATCTAAACCCAAGTAAAGTCAAAGTTATCTATCAGAAAGGGTGGTTCTCCCTTGGACAACCTACCCTAAGATAATCAGAGTCATACGGTGATTAAAAGATGCAAATAAATTAGTGAAATTGTGATTACAAACTTTGAAATAAAACGGATTGAGTTGTAACTGTGATAAAGTGCAAATAAAATTATTCTGTGTTGGGTTTGCTTATTTGATTCAAAAAGGACACGAGGAGTCAGAAGGAACCGACTTTGAATAATAATAACCCAATAAAATGAAAGATATTATAAAGAAAAGCAGGTAGCGCATAAAAATCAAAAAAGAGGAAAATTATTAAAAAAAACAGCAGAAGACATAATAAAAAAAGCCATCAAGGAATAATTATCAGAAAAATGTGGAGATCAAAAAATAAGGAATTGCAAGGAATGTAACAATAAATAAAAATACAGCAAGGAATAAATTTGAAATGTATTACATAATAAACGAATTACAATATCAACTAAATATTGCCCTAACCCGACAAGACTAAGCAACAAGATTATTGGAATCAGTGCTGATGGACCGCATAAATATTATAAACAAAAATCTCGAAAATGAAGAAACACTATCAATAACGGTATATAGATAAACATTGAACTACTTTGTGATATGGAAAACTCGAATAGAGAGATCAAGATCACCATTAATTTCCGATAACCTAAATAAAAGAAGTCAAACAGAATATGAAAATAAAATTAAGGAGCAAAATTAATACCATTGACTAGACCCAAACCAAAATGAATAACTATATTAACAGTAAAGTCAATCAGACAATAAGAAATCCAAATTCACTCACAAAAGTCTCAAATCGTTAAACAATATCCAAAGCTCAAATGAAGCTAAATTAACAAAGCCTAAAAGTCTGATGCCAAAAAATCCAAATTTAATCTAAAAAGCCTTTTTACAAAATACTAGCAATAAAAACAGATACAATCGTAGAATGATCAAATTGTCATAGAAAAAACAATACAATCAACCATATCACACCGCAAATCAAGATACCAAAGACATCAGTGAAAAGCGACTCAATCTAGGATCTCACCCAACAATCCTGAAATATCAAAACAATCAATCCTAATCAAAAGAAAATGAATACCGTGAATGACAAACCTGATCCCAATTATGCTGAACGATATTGTGATTCTTCGTAAATTATATTATTCTTTGTTGAATTATATATTTATTTTTTTGTGTATGATTATGTATAAAGAATACGTATAAGCCACAACTGTAATCACGCACAAATTTATCAATTTATTTTTCTTTCTACCTTGAACTTGTTATTATTTTGATTTGATTTTTATCTTTTGTATTTAATTTGTCTTTTGTCTGTATTTTATGTTTTTATTTGGTGTTTTACATTTAATCTTTAGTTGAAATAGTTTATGTTGCTGTATTAAAACAAATTGTCAATATCTTTACCCAGCAGTTTGTCATTAATCGTCTTAGTAAAGATTTAAGGTTTATAGAAGCTTCCAAATTTTTTAAAAAAATATTTTAATTAATTTCGTATATTTAAATAAATGAAATGAATAAAACTGATAGGGCATGATTTAATAAGTTTATAAATAATGATCACTAACAATTATTATATAATAGAATTGTATTTGTTTTATTAAGTCTTATAAAGTTAATTGACCAATTTATTTAAAATTACTTGTTTGAATTATCCTCTTATAATCATTACTTTTAATTATTCATTCCGAATAACATCAAAAATGCTATTTATTTCTTATTTACTATTATTTCTTATATCAGGTAATATTACTATTTTAATTGAAATTAATACTGTATATTAGTTATTAGTTGCGAACCAAAATCAGTAGTGAAATTTTATGTTACAAATGATTCTTTAAATGATGCATGTATGTTGCTCACTATTTCGGCTGAATTCAATGTTCAATATAAAGTTTCTAAAAAAGTATAGTGATTCTACTTGGTAAAAATTTATCTTTAAATTAAGCCATATAATGTTATGGGGTATCTTAACCAAACACAATTTAAAAATGCAGTGGTTCAAGCCGATGGTAGTTGCTTATTGTCAACGAATGTAATGCAAATTTCATGGCCGGCTGTTCATAATTCCACAAACTGGAATATGTCCATCCGCATCGAACATACAAATGCAATTAGTTTCAAGATCATGAATACAAATTTAATGATCGAAGCAGATTCGAATTTTCCCGGAATAACGAATTTAGGTAATTTATTTTCAGCACAAAATGTTGGAATTTTAAAATAAAATAAAATTTTCGTCAATTTTCGTCAATCGTTTGAAAGTGAAATGAAATAATAATAATGGTAATTATTATTATGATTATTATATAAATTATGTTGTGTCAGAGATAATGAATCGGTAGATATTGCTATTAACCGATCGGTAACACGCGCTTGCCACTTAATGATTAAATAGATTGGTAATATTGTTATCTCGGTGCTAGTAATGCTATCGTTCCGTTAATACATATGTCGATTCGTTTGACAGTTACTCGACTAAAAATAGGTTTGTAAATCTCCTAGAGGTTCTATTTTAATGGTGAAAGCGATGTTGGTTACCCGTTGAATTAGGGGGGTCTGTCTCTCTATTACCGGTCTCGGGATCCGCATTATTATGTGATAGTCAACTGCATTATTTGTTATAACACTCTGGTGATCCATTATTACTATATTTATAGCAATATTTGGTATCTCGTGATGCAGCCCCCCCACAAATTCCCAACAGTCCCAAATAGTCATTCACTGGTATTCTGTGCCTCAATATTGCGTCTAAAAGCCAATATAAACTTATTTGTTAGGTTTTAATTACTCGGGCGCCCACTCTATTATTTATGATATTGATACACCCGCCCCTCTTTGATTGGTCATTTATTATATAATTGGAAAATCATCAATATTATTTGTTTTTAATGGATTATTACTCTCTGTAATTGACATTGTACCTGTCGCTTTCCTTCTCTCCTCCCCTTATGTTATTTATTGTTCTTATATCTTGTCATATATTGCCGTTACAATTTCCACGGCCTGTCTCTACACTATATATTGCATTTTTACGCCAAAATTTGGCTTTCCCTTGATCAATTCATCAAATCTACAAACTTTTTCCTAGTTCAACAAATATTCGTTTTATAAGACGCCATATTGTTTGTTCCGACCAAGAAGACTCCTGAAATAGATTTATTACAGTGTGTACTAGCAGTTTTTGCAGGAATTTGTTTTCCGCGTTTTCCCGTGAAATATTTAAGGCGATAAAATAAATATTAAATTTAAGATTTATTTAATTTAATTAATTAAATATTTCAAATCAATAAATTTCATAGATAAATAAATCCAATAAAATCAAAATCATTATAAAATAATGTTTAAATTTAATAATTAAAATCGTAAAAGATTTATTTTATTTTATTAATTAAATATTTCAAATCAATAAATTTAATAGATAAATAAATCCAATAAAATCAAAGTCATTTAAAATAATGTTTAAATTAAAAATTTAAATCGTCAGATTTATTTTATTTAATTAATTAAATATTTCAAATAAATAAACTTCATAGATAAATAAATTCATTACAATCAAAATTATTTAAAATAATGTTTGAATTAAAAATTAAATTGAAAACCTTTGCTATGTTTCATTACAGTTCTTTCAGTTGTCAGTACCACAGCTTGATATTCTAAATCTTCAATTCGCTTGCCGTCAAAATCTAAGAACTATTGCTTCATCTGTAGTTTTTCGATCATTTCTTCTTTTAATTTAGTAACCCTTCTGAACGTTGATTTGTAAACACCTGACTGGCAGCGTGTAGGAAATTCATTGCCGCCTTAAGACAATTGTTTGTATTCTCTGCTGACTGGCTTGTTGACCATCTTTTGGAAGTCATCACCAAATTCGTCACAAGTTTTCTTTCATGGTATTTTCGGCTTGGTTGTAGAGAAGTGTCATATTCACTATGTTGGTACTCAGCACCACTGGTTTCTTGCTCGTCAGATGATGAAATGGTTGATGTCGAAAGTAATTCAGCAGCAGGTATTTTTCGTCGTTTTGAAAAGTAAATAGTTTTTTTCATGCAGTATTCCCTAATATCCTACTTCTTCTTTGCTCTCCAATTGAATATAGTAGAGCTTTTGGTCTTCAGTGAATAGCCATTCAACGTCCACTTTGGTTATATCAAAAATGTCATCGAGGGCATCATATTTACCTCTTGAAATATTCATAATAAACATTCAATCTTTGTTCTTATGACTTGATCTGATTCGCTTTGAAAATTTAATTTATTTCATAATTGGGCTACTTCAGCAGACATTTCTACTACGTAAGTTTCTTTTCCATTAAATTTGGCTGCAACACTGTGATATAGTCGATCAAGTTGCCGTTTGAGAGGCATTCTGGATTTTTCTGTTAGTGAAGGTTCTTCTAATGGATCACGCCATCTTCTGCTAGCTATTTACTGAAATCTCACAAGATTGTTAGTCCACATGTCCTTGTGATTCTCCAAGTTAGCATGACTGTCGTAATAATAGGGAATAATCAGTTACTTGAATAGCTCGCTCAATCTGTGGGTATCTGTCGCATGGCTAAATTTAAATCCATAGCACTAAACAGTAATAGTGTACTGTTTCAACTATGTGAAACAGATCTAAGTGTGTTGTTTATTATTTTGATTTTGGAGTGACATTTTTTTAATTAGAGAGAAAAAATGCATTTTTTCATAGGTTTATAGACAAAGTTGATCGATTAATGATACAAAGAAAACCTTTTGAGATGATTTAAGAGTTATTACGAATTTCCGATTAGTGTATAAATCTAGCCTTGTTTTTTATTTTTTACTTTCCGAATAAAATGATACAATGACTTTTTACATTTATAAGAACAATAAATAACCACTGATGAATTCATCAATAGTAAATGCTTATGAGAATTGTTTGGAAATAGACGACTTATTCACATTGTAAGATTGTTATCGGTACTATTTATTGCATTATATTTATATAAATATGTATTTTGAAGTTTTTAATGAACAGAATCAAGTGTATTTATTGCATTATATTTATATGTTTGTGCGCGCGTGTGTGTGATTTAATATCTAAATTAAGTTAAACAAATAATTTTTAATGTTTTATTTATTATTATTTTTTTTAAAATATTATCAATAATTAAGTATTAATTAATTTAATAATATTAATAATCATTAGTGATATAAAATTAGAATTCAATAAAAAATTAAATTAAAATTCTTTAATTAAAAGATAACGCCAATAAAAAACTTTTCGTACGATATATTTCGACAGCCAAACCTGTCATCTTCAAGAGACACAAAACCAACTAAAAATATCATGAATTAACTTTTAATTTAAACAAATTATTTTTTTATATTAATTTAATTTTGTAATAAATAAACATTTAAAAAATATATTCAAATGCTTTTAACTAATTTAAAATGTTATTTATATAAATATTATAATTTTTTTAAAAATAATGTGATTTACAAATTCAATTATTTTAATAATATTAAAAAAAGTTTTTAGAATTTTGTTGAAAAGTTTTAATAATTATTGGGAACGCGTGATATGTGAAGCATTGCTGATAAGGTCGTTGGATCCAAAGATTAATGTGCAAAGTGCTGTGACTACGAATTTTTTGAATGTTTTTAAATAGTTTACGTATGTTAAATCATGTTTATGTATTGTTTTTTAAAAAAACTTTTTTAATATTATTAAAATAATTGAATTTTTAAATTACATTATTTTTTAAAAAATTATAATATAGGTAAAAATTATAATATTTATTAAATAACATTTTTAATTAGTTAAAAGTATTTGAATATATTTTTTACATGTTTATTTATTACAAAATTAAATTAATATATAAAAATAATTTGTTAAAATTATAGGTTAATTCATAATATTTATAGTTGGTTTTGTGTACCTGAGATAATAGTTATGCTGTCGAAATATATCGTACGAAAAGTTTTTTATTGGCGTTATCTTTTAATTAAATCGTTGCCAAATTTTATTTAATTATTTATTTATAAAATTCTTTAAGTTTGATTTAAATGTCTAATTTTGGTTGTCTTTTTATAATTAATTAAAACAATTATAAATTAATGTGCAAACTTTGTTTTACGAACAAGACCTTTTGAAATTGGAATTATTTTCAGTTAAATTTTTGCTATAAATTTTAATTGATAGCTAGACGTTTTTTTAAAAATATTCTTTTTGCAATATCTTCCTCGTCCTCTATAGATTCTCCCAAGTTTTGCGTCAAACATAAAAAGTCAATATAAATTTGTAAAAGGGGAAAATAGAGAAACATTGCTAACAAAATAAGCCATGCTCATAAACTCTTCATATTTAGACCATTAATCAGTATTTTGTATTGATTGATAATCTAAAAAAATTAAGTTCACAATAACCTAATAAGTCATATTCTATAAGTAAAAGCTTTTAGTGTGATTTTAGAACTGAAAAATAATAATCCTGAATATTCTGTGTGATAATAATGGACATTTTTTATTTTTAGACTTTAATCTTTTTCATCAATAATTTTATATTTCACTTCATTTAAACAAATTTTTTTGATATTCGAATTTCTGGACACGTTTTAAGCACTTAAAATTTTATTTTATTGAATATTCACTATTTTTATTTTTATATAATACTCTGGAAAACGGGTGTGCATTTGACGGGTAAATATTAAAACAGTGGTAGATTATGCATATATTATTCTGAAAAAAATATGTCACATATTTAAGACCCTTTCTTCTCTAAATAATAAAATAATTAATTATTGAAATACGTAAAATGATTAGATAAATGAATAAAGATTAAAGGAATGCTGTTTCATAATTCTGAGGGGTAGAAGTGAAAATTAATTGCAAAAATGTGAAGGAAATATTAAAAATCTGGAGGTTTCTTGATGAACCAAAATTGAAATATAGAAATAACTGCAAATTATCAGTAGGTGCCATTGATTAACAGAGTATAGAAACGAATCACTTCACGAAAGTAAAGGAAAAAGAAATAACGAGAACAAAATAAAACACGAAATTATTTAGAAGAAAGTATTTTCATTTCAGAGAAGCGATTTCAAACCAAAGTTTTTTATTGCGAATATTGAGTTTATCAAGTTAAATCAAAGGGAGCAATTAGGTCGATTCTATCAAAAATTGAAATCAGAAGCATTAGTTAAGTTGTTTTGAATTATAAGTTTTATTGAAAGCGTGATATTCTTCCAGGTGGTTTTGTAATAGGCACTCAATGGTTATTATTGCAATAATGTATTATTTTGTGTCATTGTAATAAATTGTACTGATCAATAAAAGTCTGTGATTCGCTTTAGAATAAAATCAATAATTGTAAATTTTGCATTTCATCCACAAATTCCAACATTAGTGTCTATCGATATTTATATTAAATACAAAAGTTTATAATCAAGTTTTAGGCTTTTATTGTAATTTTGTTCTCTTAAAAATGTCTTAAAAATCATCTTAGACTCCTTGTTTCCAGAATCACGCATGTTTTTCTTTTTAAGCCAGACCTGATCAACCAAAATCATCTCATGGGTCACTTTGGAAATGCATTATAATCCAGTGAGTCACGCATATATATATATATATATAACTTTTTGTAGTGAAAATTTACAAGAGAATTAATCATTATTATGGTTTTTAATTATTATTCATAAACTAACACTAAAACAGTTAAACATATATAAATATAAATATATATTATTTTAATGATTGTAATCATGTCAATCAATAAAACAATTGAATATTTAATCAGTGTGATTTTGCTTCTCTTATTTCACTTAGCTTTATCAAGTCGATCTCAATATTTGTATTTGTACATTGTGGTTGCAGATTTTCGTCACGGTTGCACCACCATAAAGGCATAAGAATATAGCAAAAATGTTTTCTGAAGTCGTGTTGAATCTGATTAGCTGCAAAATTATATTTGGTGGGCAACATGCAGTCCGGGCCGCTAATTGGCCCCTCCAGCTTTAAGCAGACTTAAATATTTTCTCTTATAATTTTTGATTTCTGAGCAGAAACCTAAGTAATAAGTTGTGACCCTGTCATATATCTTACTAATAATATACACTCGGCATCATCAGCTGTGATTTTTGGAATCATCTTGAATTTTGTACATATTTGATCGATTGACAAATGTCTTAAGTTCATTGAATCACATTGTTAATTTTTTTTAAATCAATTTAACCAAAACCAAATTATTAACTTTAATATTGATGTTTAACGAATAAAATAAACTATTTTTTGGAATTTTGTTATCGATTTTCAGTAAAGTCTCACAGTTTACAAAAGCACCAAAAATTAATTAATTAAATTAATAATAATAACAATTAAACAATTTCAAAAATTAAGAAATTTCTTAAATATTTTATTTTAATATAAAACAATTTTTACACTTAGAATAGGCAATGTTGTAAAAATTGTGAAAGTTCGCCAATATTTTTCTAATAATCAATACTTTACATTTACAATACCGAAGATTCACGTTAAATATAAAACGAAATATTGAAGATAAAGAAAATTGAAGAATCAATAGTGTAGAAAATAAATGATTTGATTTTAAATAATTTGGCGCTTGAACCATGTTAGTAGACGTGCGACTGAAGTCCAATTTGTCGATTTATAAGTGAATTAGAGGCTCCGTACTAGGTCCACCATAATGTACATAATTTAGCACTTAACCTGCATTTTATAAAATGTGATTTTTACAGTGGTGACAACCTGTAAGGAAAATAAATCATAAATAACAAGGCTGTTGATAAATTGTGCAAATTTCAAGCAATTGACTC
The DNA here is from genome assembly GCA_022537955.1 of Schmidtea mediterranea. NCBI lineage: Eukaryota > Metazoa > Platyhelminthes > Tricladida > Dugesiidae > Schmidtea > Schmidtea mediterranea. The sequence continues at coordinate 47,131,558 of CM039681.1, forward strand.
ATGTTAAAATAGTCCTGTGTTGAATATAGTTCATTCATTAATTTATATTGATATTCATAGTTGTATTTTCTGCTTCCCTTTCTTTCTCACCTGCTAAAAATTTTGTGGATTTATATACCGACAAATCTTAAAAGATGTATTTAAACGGGGTGTCTATAAAATCCATGTGCAATTAAAATACCTATAGCTGTGCAAACATTTGTGATAGAAAGAATAAAAAAAAACTTAAATTTTTCATTTTCTTCTTAAATTTCAAATTTGTCTACAATCATTACTAATATTTGATAAGTACTTGAGAAAGTGATCACTTGAAATAGACTGTGCCGAAAATTTGTGAATATCAATATAACATCTGGATTCATAGTCAATCTATGGTGCTTCATAAATTCCATAAACTGGAATGATTTGACGACCCTTATGATTTTTACCATCAGCGCAGTAAATGTCACTGTCAACAAAATCATCGAGACAAATAATTTCAGAAGAAACGTAGCTTTCAGTTTTACTTTGGTTATTAATCAGCCATTGTGGATATTTGTCAGCTACATCTTTTAATGGTGGGTAAACTAAACATTTACTCAGAAATTGCTGTAGTGAATTTTCCAACATCGAATCCACTTCAGAATTGCCTTCATTAACTTCAATAGCATTAAACAACTTTGTGTCGGATATACCAGATAAGCTATCACTTGGTTTTTCAGCAGATTCATTTAGACTGGAAATAATATCAACTGCGCCATATAATAATTCTGACAATGACTTAAAATTTCGTAATAATAAATATAGTTTAATAACTTTTTTTGCTTTTAATATTTTGAAACGGAACCTTGTGATTTGAACGATTCTCTATTCAAAAATATTTGGTTGGTTTAGGTTTGACAAAGTTTAATCCTTTTCCGGACCGAAAGGGGAAAACCGCATAACTTGAAAAACGCATTTAAAAAAATCACATAAAAAATAATCGACTGTATATATACATATATTAAAATTAATAATTTGTTTAAAATATATTTATTTAATTCATATTATTTTGGTTCGTTTTTTACCCAATGATGACAATGAATCTCACGAAATATATCGTAAAACGATTGTTTGAATGGCGCTTTCTGTTAATAAAGATCGTTACCATGCTTGTTATCTATATTTATTATAATATTTATTGATTATTTTCTTATATTATTGACAGTTTTTATCAATTGTAATAATAATTTTTAAAATTAAATTTGAATATTGTATAATAATAAATTTAAAGTTAATTTTGGTTTTGTGGAGAAAAAAATAATAAAATAAAATTTTAAGTGCTATATTTCATTTGGGAACCCAAGATTCGCCTATTAGCGTCAATTAATATTTGTTTCATTTTGTAGTCTGTCTATTTTATCAATGTGAATTTAAAAATAAATAACATAATTTGGAACTTCATCAACATATTTTCGGTACTTTCACTTGTGCATTAATGAATGGTTATGTTGAAATTTCAATAGTTTGTTTAAATTCAGTTATTATACACTTAATCGGAAATGAATAACGAAATCGATAAACACGTGTGAATTTGGAAGACATTATTAAATGGAATACTGAAAAATCGGCAAAATAATATTAAGAATTATTAAAAATTGTTTATTATCCAAGTCTTTATACAGTGCTAATCAGAAAAGTATTTATCCCATTCAAAAGTTACATTTGCTCACAGTAAATGTTTAAAAATAGCTTTCACTTATTATTTTCTATTCCAAATACATAATATGAATTTAAACATTTGTTTATATTATATTGAATTTACCTGATCTTTACGCTTGACCGTGATTCATTATTATTGTACAGAAATTGCATACTTAACCCATTAAGGACATCTGATGTGCATGTACGTTTTGACACATGTCCTTGACCGGGTGAAAGAGGTTTACAAAAATCATATTATATAAAATCATTGCCAAGTGTTGCCAAACATATACAACAACCGTAGGTCGCATATAATATGCTCTTGTGTACCAGTGCGTTAGAGATTACGTAAGGGATAAGCACAGTGCAATCCGGAAGCCCTGTTCATTGGGTTAATTGACAACGGGAATTTTTGTTTCAATGTTATTGGGAAATTAACTTTATTTAGTGGTGCAATTTTTATTAAATTATTTATTCAAGCATTTTTTTAAAAATCAGTTTCATTGGGTTAAATTTAAAATAATGATTTTAATTTCATTGAATTTATTGATTTGAACTTTTGCCAACTACCAAAATGGTAACTAAATATAAAAGAAAAAGTTGACAATTGGTTGAAATTTAATTATTTAATTAAAATGAGGTCATCGTATTCAGATTCAAGTTCGCTAAGGTATTCATGAAATTGACGATGCTTCAATGAATTTTTTTAAATTGAATTGATTACCTTTGCAGCAACTGACATCACATAGGCTCTCAATGTGCAGAAAGCAATAACAAATGAACGTTTTAAAATTATTTGATTTTTTCTGGAATCTTTTGTCTTCGGAAATTAAGTTAACAGAACCAGCATTTTTTTCCCAACCATTGAATAAGTCCCACTCTCATGAAAATTTTCAAATATATCTAATGAATTTAGGATCAATTAATGACAGAATCCTTACAATCTCTTCCGGTGATTGTATCTTTCAAACTCACAAAATCGAGTAGTTTTGTAACATTAATTTGACTGTCAACTTCTATAATAAAAATAGCAAGCTGAGTAGTATCATTAATATCTGATGTTCTTCCAAAGTCAGTGAGAAATATACGAAGTTTTTTGTAATTGTGTTGAGCGATGTACAAATTCCTGTCGAAATTTCCGCTATGGACACGAGAGACTAAATTGAGCTCATAATATCTTTTCAGGTTGTTTGATTTTACAATTGAAATAGAATCCCTACTTATCAAACATACAGCGTTGTCCTTTATATGAATGGAAAAGTACAAATCTTCCCAATCACTCTGGAAATTTCTGTTCTCATCTTCTAGTTTTCTTTTTTACTTTTCAATTATCTGATATAAATAAATACAATAAATGAATGATTCGATCAACCAAGCCTACTATTTCACCTCAAACACTAGAACGTCAAACTGTTATAATTGCAAGTTACAAATCGACCAGGTCACGAACTGCACTTGTTGTGACTAAATCGAGTAAGCCATATAAACAGTTGAATCGGAATAAGATTAAAAATATGTACTAGTACACATCACAACAAGAAAGTTCTAATTTTACAGATAAAATAAATATATAATAAATTTACGAGAACGCTTTTTTTATTGTATGAATACTATAATTTAAAATACACAAAGCTGAAAATTTAAATTAGTCAGTGGTTTAGCCATGCCTTACTTGGAGAGACTGTGGTTTCAAAACTATTTATAAAGTTTAAAATTCACAAATATCCACAATTTATAAAAGGAATAATATTAAGTGAATACAAAAAAACCCATTTGTACTTTATAAATTTGCTTTATAAAAATAACTTTGTAAAGTAAAATAGATAAATGTACTTTTTAAAAAAGAAATGAGCTTAATATTAATCTTATGATATTTATTTTATTTCCCTGCTCTTTTTAATTTTATTTTGCCAAACTAACATTATAAATGACCATTTATAATTTGAAATGATAATAAAAAAATTAAATACTGCTACTTAAAAAAAACATTTGATCATTTTTATATATTTATAAGCAAAATAAATTCAATTCGTTATATTTTTTAAATAAATGATCATTTATATATTGTACAGAGAAGTAAAAAATATAGATAATATTTATTTAAATATTAAAATATATTTATTATTGCAAATAATAAATTATATTTTAAGAATCATAAATATAATTGTCCAATTTATAATTTTAATACTCACTTATTTTTATAAAGCACAAATATCTAATATAAATTACAAATATATTTAAATAACTATCATTTATGTTATTGTTTTAACTTCGTTTAATTTTTTTTTAACACACAAAAATCTTTTTTTAAAGATCATTTCGAATTTTTTAAAATACGGTTAATTCCATGCCTTTATAAAATATTCCAAATCAATAAATTTCATAGATAAATAAATCCAATACAATCAAAGTCATTTAAAGTAATGTTTAAATTAAAAATTACTTGTCAAACTTAATAAAAATTAAATTTACAAAAAAAAATTTAATTTCCTAATTGGAAGTGTGTATTTGTATGTTACAGTTACGTATTATAGTGACATGGAATCTGACTGGAGAAATAGTAACGAAGGAATTCACTTTGAAGGACTATTTTATTTGCACTAAACCTGTAACCTTGAATTTCAATGAAAATGACACGAAAGTAGTTGTAAAGATTCTCTACCTGCAGTTCCAGGGGTTCCGGTCCAAATCGAATAATGGCGACTACACTGGTTCAAAAGATGAGTGTGTCATTGATGCACTGGAGAGACAAATAGTTCCGTTAATTGTCGGAGGCGTCCTCACAGGAATGATCATCATTGTCATTATCACCTATTTGATTGGCAGGCACAGGCATAGGGCCAATTATCAAACGATTTAATTTATTAAATGCAATATCCAGTCTCTCATTGATTGTGTAATTATGCTGTCCTATTGATTTGATAGAGATTTTTGTATCGTTTCCAATTTTGTCATAAATAGATAATTATTGTTAGTTTTGTGATTGATTGTTATTCGATCCAGTTTTAGAGAATTTTTGAATCGATAATATCTGTAATTAGAAATTTGTAAATGAGGTTTCAATGATTATCGATTGATCTTGCCTCCTTTTGTACTCTTATAATAATAGTAATGAACTCTTGATAGTATCAAATTTATTGATTCAATATGATTACGAGCGATTTGACGCAATTACAAGCTAATTGGACAATCACAAATGATACACGCTCGGTCAATTTCCATTCCTCTGACCCTTTTGGCTTTCGTTGAACTAATTGACTCTACTTGTGTAGAACTTGCTGATAAATCATTCGTATTTACCAGGACAACGGTGATCTGGTATGCCAAAAATTAACTTGATAACCTAGTTTAACCAACATACGAAATATAAACCGTCCTTAAGCTCCCCTTTAGTTGGGCTATTTTTTCCTTTCCATATTTTCTAATTATTCATCGTTTTTTTCACCTGTGATTAAAACAAGTGAGGTTTCTTTAAATATTCATTTCTTTTTTATATTTAAAGTTTAGTAAGCATTGCATTATTCTTTATATTAAAATCATCGCTGGTATTATAAGAAATTGTGGACAAGAGTTCTGGAGTATGAGCTGAAAAATTTACCTAGACCATCAAAGAAAAGTCGTAGAAGCGATATTGTCGTTGTGGAGAAGAGTTTGAGTGAGTTCGTTAGACTTCCTTTGATGAATTATGTTATTGGAAGATTATTGTTTCTATATGAAGTAACAAAGAAAAGATACTCAAGAATAAGTTAAGTATGTGAGGAATTACTGTGTTTGTGGAGTAATTTTAATTTTCTGTCGGTCAGCAAGTAAGTCGTAACAATGTAGGTCGAAAAGTGTTTGAAAAAATACACAAATAATAGAAAGAGGAAATATTCAATGTTTGATGAGAAATTGGTAACAGTATTTGACATCACGATAGATAACTGTGCGTGGCATTGCAGAGAATACTGAGAATTAAAAATACGAGACAAGGTTGGCTAATGGACTGGCAAAATTACCTCGCCCTCTTCCATCTATACTTCCAAGCAAAGATGTCATTAATCGAAAAGTGAAATAGTAACTCTTTTGCACGTGTGAATGAAAGCGTAAGTGTCAGCTCAAGCAATGACGAAAGTAAGCAATGGATGTATGAAACATCTTCAAATTGATCATCTGATAGCTCTTTAAAACTATGTATGACGCGCCATTAAACTGACGCGTCAATTAAGCTAGTCACCAAACATGGATTGTTGACACAAAAGGCGTCGGTCGTTTGTGCAAGTTTCGATTCAAGTGAAGTCCAAGTGTCGACTCCTAGCCAGTCTGGAATTTGTCGTTTGTTCTTCTTGAATGGAAGTTTGAACACAGGTCAACACACCGTGTAATCTTACTTTTTTCTGAAAAAATTGATTTTAAATATAGGTTTTCCAGTAAATTTGGACAGATCCTTCCGGATAAGTTGCTTTAAAAACATTTCCAGAGTTATTCGACAGATCCATCTCATAATAAAAGATTGTCTGAATGTTCGATAGTAGAAATGACATACTATCCTAATTTGCTCAAAATTGTATGATAATTAGCCCTTTATTTAATGGTATCTTTTTTGTTATCTTTTTTCTAATACTCGCTCCTCTACTAATTTTCAAATACAAGTGATTTGTCTTCTAATGCAAATTTGTTTACTTTTGGAGTAGAATGTTGATGTTTACGCTAACGTAAGTAGGTAGTTAGGAGCTTTCTGCATCCACACATCATTGAATAATAAAAATAGGGGGCGGGTTTGCGACGGATTAAATTACATAATGACGTAATTTAATCTCGGAATATCTTGATTGCATAATTTGGTAATCAAGATAATTAATTTTTATGTGCGCAAATTTTTTTTGAAATTATTTTTTGAATTATTTTTGGCGCATTTTTTTTTGAAATTCAAATTTTTGGCGAATTTTTTGAATTAAAATTGTTTTGTCGCTCTATAGTCAAGGTGTATTTTGGACTCTCGATAAAAAGCTTAAAATAAAATTGGCTTGAATTGCCTAACGATAAAAAAGCATAAAATTTAAATTGGTTAAAATCGCCTACGATGGTCACAGAGGGTATTTTTTATCCACAAAATATTTTTTCAATCACACTATAGTCGGGGCGTATTTTTTGACTCTTGATAAGAAACCCTAAAATAAAATTGGCTTGAATCGCCTAACGATAAAAAAGCATAAAATTTAAATTGGTTAAAATCGCCTACGATGGTCACAGAGGGTATTTTTTATCCACAAAATATTTTTTCAATCACACTATAGTCGGGGCGTATTTTTTGACTCTTGATAAGAAACCCTAAAATAAAATTGGCTTGAATCGCCTAACGATAAAAAAGCATAAAATTAAAATTGGTTAAAATCGCCTACGATGGTCACAGAGGGTATTTTTTATCCACAAAATATTTTTTTTCAATCACACTTTAGTCCGTGGGTATTTTTGACTCTCGATAAAAAGCCTAAGATAAAAATTGGCTTGAATCACCTATCAATAAAGAAGCATAGAAATATTTTATCGAGTAAAAAGCCTAAAAAATATTTCTTTGATTAAAAAGCATAAAAAATAATTCATCTATTAAAAAGCCTAAAAATATTTTATCGATAAAAAGCCTAAAAAATATTTCTTTGATTAAAAAGCATAAATAATTTTTCTTGATAAAAATGCATAAAACAAAAATTGACTCAAATCACCTGCGATGGTTACACTATTGTTAGGGATATTTTTAACTCTAATAAAAACAATGCAATATTTGGTCTTAATATTTTCTATAGGTAAAAAATAAATAGGTATAAAATAAAAATGGCTTGAATTGCCTACCGATAAAAAATTATCAGGTGTATTTTATAGGCTTGTTAAAAAAACACTTGTAATATTTGGTCACACAATTTTCATAGGCAAATTTAGGCTTTAGATAAAAATAAGTTAAAATACATAAAGTAAATTAAGTTAAATTAAAGTAAATTAAAGGGTCTAAAGTAAATTAAAGTACATTAGGGTACATTAGAGTATATTAAAATAAATTTTTTATGAGGTATTTATTTTAGTAATTTTTAATCATCTTTGTGAATTTTATGTTTTCTGTTTAATTTTAATGGATTTAGGGTTTGATTATGTTTTTAATAAAATTATTGAAGAAATGAGGGTAAATCTATAATTTTAGAAACAGTTAATTTCTCGATAATTTATTAGATTTAACTTGATTTTAGGATTATTTTAAATAAAAGTTTATTTTAGGAACAAAATGTTTATGAAACATATTTATGATAATTATTTACCAATTAGATTCCAATTCGACTGATAGTTTTTGAATAGTAAATGATATTTTAATTATAATTTTAAGATCTATTTAAAAAGTTTATTAAATCAGTTGATTTTTAAAAATATTTTAGTAAAACCTAAAATTTTAATTGATTTTACAGTAATTAATTATTTTCATTTTCCATTTTATTGATTTCGTGGATATCAATCACAAAAGTAGTATAATTTAGAGGTTTTTAAGAGGATGCTCAGTGTGGTTATCAGTATATATAAGAAAATCGTTAAATTATATCTATGGGTTGACTGGTAATTTTTATTGAATTTACACTTGAGGTATGATTTAGTAATCAAGTGTTATCCTGATAACAATTCCTCTACTAGGAAAATACGCGCCTACTTTGGTATAACATTTTCACATTCCTAATTATCCTCCGTTATTTCCGAATGCGATACGGATTCATACCAAATTTCTAGTTGACATGCTCCAATCGCATTATATCAAAACCAATGACTGAATACTTATTTCACACATGCCGTCCATGATTCGATCTTTTTTAGCTCTCCTTGGCTTATCAACTTACAAACTAACGAATTAAGATGTTTGGCCAATACAAAGATTTGTTTAAATGGATAGATAATAACATGCAAACACAGCAACGCAACTTTAAAATCAGACCTATTAACATCAAGAAAACAACCCCAAAATATGAGGAAAATGTTATTAAATATTAAATTAAAAACATAAAAGTAAATCTAAATAATAACAGATATGCATCAAGATCAGAACGAAATCAATACAAAAATAACAAGATAACAGGAAAATTTGACCGAAAATAGATTAATTTACAAAACCAGCATTTTAATGGAAAAGCTGGTTAAAAATAAAATATCTTTAATCTAAAATATTCAATTAAAATATAAATAAAATAAATTATCTATTTAATGCAAGAAAATAACAAAATTAGAATTAGATATTGCAAGTAAAACCAGGGTCAAATTTTTTTTAATGCATCAAAAAGAACATGCAAGGTTAGGGTCACCAAATAGTTATATAAACCGATTCATTTTTACAAGATTTTAATCACTTTTTCCTTGTGAAACTGTTTTTCTGACAAAAAGTTACAAACGCTTTTTCTTTGAAAAATATCTTTGCATTGAAACTTTTACGGGAAGCAGAACGCTCGAGAATTTTGAAATCAACTTACAAGATAAGTATTTAAGCAGGCTACAAGTATGTCCCTGCTTGGGCGTGTCTTCTGCAAGTATGATGTGTATGAATGAAAATGTGTTAATTATGGAAATTATATGTTTCAAACGAATTAGGTTTCATTTTATTTATCGAAATTTTCCGGCCCACAGCCAGCACATATCTCAAATAAATCAAATCATACATACTATCAGATTGTGTAAGAGCGGTTCCTCAGCCTATAATCTGTGCCCGTGAAGGTCTAGTCGTGAGTGGCGACGGATTCTAAATGTCAATAATTCTTTCCTGTATAGGCGTTGGTTAGATCGGGGGGTGGTGGTAGTCTTTTGGCTGCTCCAAATTCTCCCTTTGTCCGAAACTTCGACCCAAATCATATTAGATATATCGGCTTAAAATGATAAATCATAATATGAACACAATTTCGACTCTACGATCAAAATTAGGTAACTGGGTGAGCAGGAAGGGTGCAAAATTTATGTAACGAATCTTAAGTAATCAAAATGAATAATAAGAATAATGAATATTAAATGGAAAATGTGATTTCAGTCACTAACATTGGAAAATAAATTAAAAGAGGATACTTAAACCAAAGGTCAATCAATGCCCCGAAATTTAAATAATACTTGATCAATAACCAAGATAGTTGGCGAAAATTCGAACTCCTATAGATAGCTAGATATATGTTAATTCACTAAGAATAGTTAGTTCTGAGTATAAAATAATTAGAAATAGATAATAATCAGGTAATTAATTAATTAATAATAATTAATAACCAGGCGGTTAGGATGGTTATTAACCGGACTTGAGGATAAACTATAGTAACGGCTAGACTTCACAACAAGGAGGTAGAGAATATAAAAATAAGATATAGTATTCCACAGTTATCCCCTAAAATAATTTTAAAAAACAAAATGCACATAACAACATAGAGATTTTATTCGTCCATGAAATATCCTGATAAGTCAAATATCGACTGAGAACCGTACGAGAACCTCCTTAAATAATTTGGTTGATGACATTGATGAGGACGTCCCTGCAATTTTCAGTTAACAATTACCCCAACGAATGGTAGTTAAGTTACATCCATGTAGAAAATTAATAAAATCAAGCACCAACACCGTAATGAAAATATGAAATAACATCAGAAATCCAGGTAAAACATAACGACCGATTCCAAATAAAGAATGGCACGTTTCGAAACCGAGAACTGATCAATTTATAGTCTTCAGAAACAGTTCACATTGGAGTTAATATCCTCAACCGAACTTCATGAGATGATCTCACCGTGCGTTTTCGCTATCGCACACGAATAGCTATTAAAACAAGGTCTACTAGAACCCCGATAAATCTCCAATTCAACAATAAACCCAAGCGCCTGAAAACCACCCTAACCACCAGGAGACATGTCCTGAAATAGTAAATAGAAAACATCCATCAGTTGAACAAAAATAGAGTTTACCCAGCAGCAATAACCGGCCAAGTACATAGGCTGAATGGTAGAACATAACTCGAAGCATCCATCACCTAGTATGCGGATAGTATTGAAAACTGAGGTCACCAATTGGTATAAGAAAAGCCCAGGGTTAGTGTGAAACATCTACAGTGCCAGTGATCTTATGTCACATTTAATATTGAATAATCCTAACGGACCATTTGCTACTTCAGAGTTTGGGTGGACATTCAACCATCAATAAGCAATAAAATAGAGAGACGTGAGCAGCAAGAATCAAGCCAGTCACCAACCTACTAACAAATAGCAGTTACATCACAAATATGAGAAATTCGTGAACCTCTCCCACATAAAAATATATAACCAATCAATCAAAAATAAAGCTTTTCGCGTCGGATTTAGTTAAATAAACTGATGGTGAATAAATTTTCAAAGTAAGCTGTTACGCCCCGCAACTATAAATAGCGTGAAAATTATTGCTCGTCATTCATTCTGAAATTATGAAAACATCGGATACCAAAAGAGCAACTTGAATTAAGAAATCGAGAGGAATTTGCTACTTCAAATGTCAATTTTCTTTTCAATGATGAATGGTATCAACAAATAGATGGAGTCGCTATGGGTTCCACTTTAGCACCAACGATGGCATCAATATTTTTGGCTAGTTTGGAAAAGAAAATTGCTTCTTTCCAATTTGAAAAACCTTTTGTTTATAAAAGGTATGTGGATGATATTTTTCTTATATTTGAAAACCAGAAACATGTAGAACCGTTTTTGCATTTTATGAACAGTTTACATAAAAACATTGTATTCACATGTGAAACGGAGAGAAAATCATCAATTGCGTTTTTGGATTTGTTAATTCAACGCAAAGATAAACAGTATGAGACAGAGATTTATAGAAAACCAACTGATACTGGTCTTTATACTTCTCCAGAAAGCTTTTGTGAATTTAAGTATAAGAGAAATATGGTAAAAGGATTGATTTATCGTTCATGGGCTTTATCTTCTACTTTTGCTAATTCGGTAAAAAGTGTTGATAAATTGGTTGAATTGTTGATAAAGAATGGATACTCTAAATCATTTTTATTGTTGATGATAAAAGAAACTGTTGATAAATTGATTAAAAATATAAGGATCCATGTTGTGGAAAGTCTGGATGTAATTTGTCGGATGGGTGTGAATTGAGTGTTGATCTGGGTCATGGTAAAAATGGATATAAAAAAATTGAGCCTAAATATGTGTTAGTATTGCCGTACTCTGAAGGCTTTACAAATTATAAGAGGAAGTTGGGTAAACTGATAGGAAATTTAGAGTATAAGATCGTCTCTAATTCGTGTAAGGTACGCAATATGTTTATTAATAAATCAAAAACTCCGGTTCGATTGTGTTCTGATCTCGTTTATCAATTTACATGTGGGTGTAATGCCACATACATTGGAAAGACTTCCCGTCATCTCTGTACTCGAGTTCTAGAGCATTGTCGATTGAAGGGTTTGACCAATATTAGTGAACACAATAGAGGCTGTAAAAGTGATATAGGAATGTCTGATTTTAGAATTTTGTTGAGAAGTTTTAATAGTTATTGGGAACGAGTGATATGTGAAGCATTGCTGATAAGGTCATTGGATCCAAAGATTAATGTGCAGAGTGCTGTGACTACGAATGTTTTGAATGTTTTTAAATAGTTTACGTATGTTAAATCATGTTTGTTTTTTTAATATTATTAAAATAATTGAAAATTTTAAATTACATTAATTTTTAAAAATTAGAATATAAGTGAAAAAATTTTAAATTAATTTAAAATATATTTTTAAAAATATTTATTTATTAAAAAATTAAATTATTAAAAAAAAATTTGTTTAAATTAAATGTTAATTCATAATATTTTTAGTTGGTTTTGAGTACCTGAAGATGATAGCTGTGCTATCGAAATATATCGTACGAAAGGTTTTTTATTGGCGTTATCTTTTAATTAATTAAAAAATTTATAAAAATTCGAAAGTAATATTGATCGGGGGAAATTGGTATGGTTGAACGCCAAATTGAGAGACAAGTCCAGAAATAATAATAAAAATTTAGTGAGGGGTCCCTAGAAAATGATATAAGATAAAAAAGGAAAATTATTAAGAAAAATTAATTACTAATGGGAAGCCCGAGGCAATGGGAAACCCGAGAGATGTGGAAAAGCCGAGAGATGAGGAAAACCCGGCGCATAGACGGAATAATATAGTAGGATAAATTAGCCTAAACAACATTAAACGGGCGCCACTGGGTAACGAAGAGGTAATTATTTTGCAATTAGTAAATTGTTAAGGGACCAAACGTTGTTGACAAATGTCGGTCTGGAAAGTAATTATTATTAATAATTTAATAATGTAGAAAATATTGTTGACAATCGTCGGAAAACAGTCTGAGCAGGAGTATACAAGAAAGAGGGAAAAACACAAAAGGGCCATTATTCACCAAACAAGAAAAGAGAACCATTATTAACCAGACAAGAAAGGACAATCATTATTAACTAGATACGAAAGAGCAGATATTACTAACTAGAGTGAATCGATGTGAACTAGCAGTAACTAGGTTAGTAGAGAAATCCAAATCCAAGTAAAAGTCAAGGTTATCTATCAGACAGGGTGGTTCTCCCTTGGACAACCTACCCTAAAATATTCCAAGCCAAACAGTGGTTAAAAGGTGCAAATCAAGTAATGAAATTGTGATTACAAATATTGAACCAAACGGATTGATCTGTCATTGTGATAAAGTGCAAATCAAATTATTCTGTGTTGGGTTTGCTTATTTGATCGAAAAAGGGACACGAGGAGTCAGAGGGAACCGACTTTCAATAATAATAACCCAACACTTTTGAGTTAAAGGATCCAGCGCTCACACGGATGCGAGCGCCAACCATCATAATCTTTCCGGCCAAATTGTTTAATGGATCGATGCGACACCGGAACAAGAGAGACGAGCATTCCTATCAATGCCACACCCAATGAAGAAGGAGCAGAATCAATGTATGAGACCACTCCAAGACAGAATATCCAGAAAGCCATATTAATGATAAATCAACAAACTTAGATAAAACGGTGTTGATAATTAATAAATGTTAGCTTCGTTAAATAAATTCGTTGTGTTGTGACTCATTTCTATAAAACAAATTTCTTTGATAAAGTCCACTAAATAATCTTTAGCTTAGTTAAAGTTAACCATTTCGTTATGAGTCCTGGATATAGAATATCAATAACAAGGAACGTTGATCGCATATTCAATCGAAAGTAAAAATTCATAATTCAAATCAATAGAGACCGCAATTTTACGCAAATCATTTCGAATTCCGATAACACTATCACACAAAAGAATGTTTGACAATAGTAGTAAACGATTCCGCCACCTCTTCTCGTCGTCCAATATTATATTTCATGATTATTTTCCCTTCAGATATGTCATCAATCAGGAAATAACTCGACTACGAAAAGTAAATACGGATCTCTCACATCATATGTTACAAATCAGCAAGGAATGCAAAAGAAATCAAATCAACCTGGATCGACCCGGGACGCGTGAAGAAATTGTATTAGAAGGTGAATGCAGCTCAACGCGGCTGGCAGGAAGAGCGACAAATTGTGCAGGCGTTACGTACTCAAATACACGGATTGGAGGTAGCGTTAACTGCTAGTCTTCACCCCAGCCAAATTGGGCGTACCGCGAACAAGGAAATTCCAACCAGAGGGCTAAGAACAACCGACACCATTCGCGTCCTGGATGGTCAGAACGTCGACGACGGCGCCTACTAGTAGCAAATAAGCTCAATGGAGATCTCGAGAAAGAATAAATGACCCGAATAAATACTATGATTAACTAATGATCGAAAGTTTGTCATGATGTAAAAATAAATGATTTGTCCTGTAATCTGATAATTAGTGTTTTCCCATTTTGCCTTTAGTAAGTAATGAAGCTCCAGTACACTGAGAAACGCAGAAAATATATCGTTTGAAAGTTAGGGACCGAACAGTGTAAATTGAGCACATATCTTCTAATGGTAGCTCGCTGAATCCAACTGAAGGCCGGGCCTTAGCAGTTTTAGAAATGAAGCTCACCTTTGGCGGTCTCAGAACCCTTGGTTACATTACCAACGTTGCCTAGCAACGGGTAACCAGTGGAGGATCGAAAGGCTGTATGTCAGTGTTGAATGATGAGGGTAGACCCATCACCACATTTATTTTGAATAAGTATTTCAAAGCAGGGCCTGAGAAGTTTAGGGTCAACGTGTACGCCGAGGAGAGGTTATAACATGAAATAAATCAATCCCCAATATGCAGAATCCCAAAAAATCAATATTGATATCATTTGAACAATTAGTATGACAACAATTATTTTGTGATTAAACTAAACATTTTTAATTCCTTATGAACAATTATTATTTGGTGATTTAACAATTATCAATTTATGTAGTAATGTACATCATTTTTATGTATGGTAATAACTTATTTAATATTTTTTATGTAGAGTTATATGATAATTTACATACTTTATTTTTATGTATGGGAACAACTTATTTAATGTAATTGTAAATAGATTTTTTTTATAATTGTTATAATTTATATTCTTACGAAACATAGAAATAAACTACTATAAATTACTGAATAAATAAGACAGAATTTTTCTCACTAAATAAATAAAATGAATTTGAAATATAAATTACTGAATAAATAAGACAGAGTTTTCTCACTAAATAAATAAAATGAACTGGAAATATAAATTGCTAAATAAATAAGACGGAATTTTTCTAAAACTTTAACCACTAAATAAATAAAATGAATTATTAAATAAATAAAAACCTTTGTACAGGCAAAATATTTTAGTATAAATAGAGATATTTTTCAGTCTAAGCGCCCACTAAAATCTTACCACAAAAAGAAGCGATCTGAAGAAGGTAATCTTTGGAAGATCTTAAAATAGAACAGATATAGTGCATTCACTTATATAACACGCACCGACACACATTTCAACACTTACATAATGTAAGCCAAAATTAAAACAAAATTACAAAACCAATTTAAACAAAAAGGTGAAAATTGTATAAGTTAAAACAAAATAATTAATGTCGTTTGGAAATTGTCAATATGGCTGCTGTAACATAAGCACGCACCGCAAGAAGAGATCAAAAATAAAATAAAACATTAATTAAAACAAAATAAAAATATAACAAAATTAAATAAAACAAATAATTAATTAAAATCATTAAAAAGCCTACAGCTGCAGAAGGAAACATACGAAAAATAAAATAAACTGCCAAAACCTTGCAAAATAAGGTTTAGGAAAAACACAGGCAGAAGAGGCGACCAGAAAACAAAAAATTGGGGTTAAAAAATAATATTGTAAGAAAATAATAATAAAAATAAAATCCAACAATAAAATATTAATATATCAAAAAATAAAGAAAAATATATAAAAAATTACAAAATATTTTGAAATTAATAAAATAATTAAAAAACCCGAAAAATCACGAAAAATCGCCCATTGGTCGCACACAGGCACAAAAATACTATGTATACGGCAGTCATTTTCATAATTTCTAACAGACTACAGTCTAACCGAATTTTAGAAAACAGAATAACAGAATTACAGACTTACAGACTTACAGAATTTTTAGGCATTCTTAGATAAACAGTGAATCACTTGTAGTCAAAATTTTTATGCCAATTTATGTCAATTTTTCAAATCTGGTTGCACGACTGTGGATTGTAAGTACTGTTATTTTTGTATAAATATATATTTCGGAGTTAAAGTTTTGATTTTATTCTGGATGGTCGTGGAATCTTTTGGTGCCACTGACAAATCCCCCTAAAATCTTATTTATAATAAGTATCTCAATAGCTATCGATGGGACAGATCTAGGGCCGGCTGGTGGATTGAGTTCCCTAGTTGTGCTCGTGGGTCGCGCCTCATTGAAACCTCGGTAGTCCGCAGTAGGGTCTGTCAATTGCACAGTACCTCCACGCAGGGCATCGATGTACGACTGGTAGCGGCTACTGAAAAGTTACCGGGGCGAGCAGAATTTAAAATCACAGGAAGTGCGACTTTAGTTAAGGGGGAATAAAGTTTTGTAGGGAAAATTTAAAACTTTGTCAGAAAATTAATTGGAAAATCAAGTAGGAAAGGCTAGGATAGTGCAGGTTGAATGATATAATCTGGCAGAAGAGAATAGCGTTTATTGAAGTGACCGCAGAGGGTTGTAATTACTTAAAATCATGGGAAATGTAACGGGAGTTAAAGAACTGGTAATCAAATTTTTAATATAGGGAAAGATAAAGGTGAATTTAGGAAAAATGTAGTCGATACCGTGATTAAAAAAACGAAATAGGAAATTTACCGAAAAATAAGGGAGGAACACTGCCCAAATTTTTGAAGGATACATTTATAAATAACGGGTAAAGATGAAAAATAAGTATGAGAATTGTAGGAATAGACGAGTAAGGACCAGAATATAGAAAGAGAAAGACGTAAGACCTTCCATCGGCAGTCCAGAACCCGAAAGTGAAAATATCATGAGGAGTAGTTCTAGAAATGGAACTCACCTGCTCATGAATTTTCAACCCTTATGTACATTACAAACATGGCAATCACCATGGGTACATAGGAGGGATAGAATAATAATTTTGCCTGCGTTTAGGTGGTAGATACACAAAAACCCTAGATAAAATAAATAAAAATCAGCCGGGATGAAAGCCATGTCAATTGGAAAGATGCAAACCCAGGGAAGTTTAAAAATAACAGAGTTTTAGCAATGAACCCTCAGCCGAGATGAAAGCAGCGTCAATTAAAAAGATGAAAACCAAGAAAAATTTAAGCAGTAACAGAATGTTTTATCAATGCACCCTCAGTCGAGATTTGAAATCATTTCATTGAAAAGATTAAAGCGAGGTAACAGAAATGTGTCTATAATAATACTCAATATTCTGTAAATTCGTGTGCTGATTTTTATTTTAAGTTGTCTACTATAATTTACATTATGACAGAATGTTCACAAACCTAGTTTGTTTGATTTTAATAATAACTTAGAAGTAATTTAGTTTAAAATAATACTAATATTTACTAATTAATTATATTTATCAATAATAATAATAATAATAATAATAATAATAATAATAATAATAATAATAATAATAATAATAATAATTATTATTATTATTATTATTATTATAGTAATGATGGTAATAATAATGGTAATAATAATAATAATAATAATAATAATAATAATAATAATAATAATAATAATAATAATAATTATAATAGTAATGATGGTAATAATAGTGATAATAATCATAATGATAGAGATAGTAATAATGGTAATAATAACTGTATAAAAAATAATAATCTTGCTGGCTCTTAGGTGGGATTCACACAAAAACCCTAGAAATAAATAAATAAAAACCAACCCAATTCATCAACAATAACAAGCACCCAATTTTTATTTGTATTGATAGTCTTTAATTGAATAAAGTGTGATCGAAAAGTTTAAATCTGAAAGAAAATTGTCATAATTGATTTGGTAAATTTTATTGATTAATAAATTATTTATATATCGACTTTGTCTTTTGATTTATATAAGAAACACCAGTGCAAGTTGAGACCTCACCATAATCGAGACATCAACATCAGGGGTTCAAGATCAGACATCCACGAACCCCACAGAGAAAAGAAAACTACCGTAGAATCGGATAAGAAGATCAACCAAACTGTTGAATTCAAAAGAATATTGAGTCTTAATATGTAGTTTGTTATTTATTATGTACAATCTAAGGTAAAATCTGGGGTTTGTTTCACTTCTGTTGATGTTATAAAAATTCATTTGAAATTTAAATTGCTAACCTCATATACTTATTTTATATTGTTTGTTTAAATAATACAATTTTCTTTTGCTGAACTTCTTTATTTGTAGAAATATTTATTTCATTTATTGCCTACTGTACATGATTTATCTTGAATCTAAAATCCATCATGGCAGCAACAACTAAACTTATGTTAAAGTTCTGTTTATTCAACACTGTAATACATAAAAACTCGAAGCGGCAAAAATGAACTGATGTAAAGGATGACTCTTTGAAGTTACTCGCGAGTATCAAAAAGATTTTAAAAAGTAATAGAAAACATTAAAAATTTAAATAAACCAAAAACTAATCCCGCAACTTGATTATCCTTTGTGTTTTCATGTTCATCTTTACGGTATTTAAGTTGAGAATTAAATCTTGACCGATTTGTCTCCAATGTCGGAAATTTTGGACTTTTTGACTTCTTCGTCATGTTTTTAAATATTGAATACTTATGATCTGTTTTAAATATAGAACATATTCATTTAACTCTAATAACTATTTCATGGTTGTGCAGGATCCCTTTTCATGGGCAGTCAGATGTTTTAAGCTGTAAACGATAACTACTTCTGAACCGCATTACGCTATTTGTCTCAAAAATGCTTCAATAGATTCAAAATTGTCATTATAATCCAAAATAAATTTTAGATCTACTCGAGAATTGGAAATTGTATTAATACTTTTTTAAGTAATCCAAAGCTTTTACACAATTTTATGGCCACTTGTAGCTACTTCTTGTAAGGCTACTGCAATTTTAAAATAATCTTTGACAAATTGTCCAAAGAATTTAACCAGCCCTAGATCAAAGTTATTTGGTATATTTCGGTTTCATCGTTTTTGCAATTGATTTCATCTTCCTTGAATTAATCTGTATCTCATCTTTACTGATGGTATAGCCAAGTAGATTAATTTAGTTTTGTAAATCTCTCACTTCTCCGGATTTTTCTTAATATTGCTTTTGTATTCTTCTAAAATCTCCTCATAATCACTAATCGTGTTCAGATTAGTTCTTACCATACACAAGAATATAGTCTAAATAACAATTGTCACAATAAACAAAATACCCTGGAGCCGTTGGTAAATCAAATAGAAGTCCATTAAAGCAAAATTGACCTTCTTTAAGACAGAATTGGTGGGTTTCTGGGTTTTGATATTTTGAAACTATATGGTTGTTACCCAGACAACCCAATACAAATATTCTTTCGCTTACCACTCGGCACCCGTTGCTAAGCAACGTTGGAACTGTGTTCGAGTGGGTAGATCGTCCGCAAAAAGTGAGCGTTATTGCTAATGCTATAATTGACCGAACGATCTCTGGGTTCAACGAGCTGTCGATAGAAGACTTATGCTCGCTTTTGATTCTCAGGTCCCATTATTCTTCTATCTCTTTCAAATGTTAACCTATACTCTCATATCATCTATCTTTATGTCCATTCGCTTGGTCCTTCTTATTATTGTCCATGTTGATGATTTTTTATGGTCTGTAAACCCTTGGTTATGTTAAGTAAACACAGTACATCTCTTACCCTTATCCCTATTATAACTACAATGTTCCCTATTATTATTACTAGCATCATCATTGTTACTATTATATATATTACCTTTCTTAATTGTTACTACTATTACCTTTATTATTATTTTTATTACTGTAACTACCATTATATTTATTGTTATTACTACTATGATTATTACTACTATTATTATTATCATAATTATTATCATCATTACTACAAATACCATAATTATTATTATCATTATCATTGTTATTATTATTATTATTATTATTATCATTATCATTATTATTATTATTATTATTATTATTATTATTATTATTATTATTATTATTATTATTATTATTACCAAAACCCTTATCATTATCGTTATTATTATTAAGATTTTGTAGGGATCCGTCCTTATTCCTCAGCAAAAAAAAATTTTATTGATATACAACATTAGCCGTAATCCATCTGTATTTGTCGGTTTTCAATAAAGTATTTTTGTTGATTCGAAAATTGTGAGCAGCGTTCCGCCCTTATTTTACGCGTTCCACTTTTACGTTACTATTTTCAATAAGTATTTTAATTACTTCGAAAATTTGAGCAGCGTCCCGCCCATATTTTCCGCCTCAACTCAAATTAACTTATTTAATTCTTATTTAAAAACATTATTTTTCATGATTTTGGTCGTTCGGATTAATCTTTTTCCGATGGCTATTCATTTTAACTGTTGCAACGATTTCGCAATTTTCCCCGCTACCCATTCCCTCTTTTTGTCCTTAAGATCTATTTATGTTCATATTATATTAAATGAGTGCCCACTGGACTACTCGGTGTTAGAGATTTTGAGCCGATTGTTGTTAAAAATTTATGTCAATTTTACAGGAAACGGATGATGAAGGAGCAGCCAAAGGGCTACTCATTTACCCTCCAATTTCCCCTATGTACGGATAATATTGACGTTCCGATCCCTGCGTTCCGCACGCCGGGTCTTCACGGGCACAGATCATCGGCGGTATTCCACGCACTGACATGAATCTGAATACTGTTGGGCCAGAACACATACGGCCTTGGAAAATGTTTAAATGGATCGGTAACACACACGCAAACATAACATGCAAATTCAAAATAAACCTATTAAAACACCAATTAATCCCACCAAAATATGAGAGGAAAAACAATAAAATATAAAATAATAAACATAAAAATAAATTAAAATAATAACAAAATGCAACAAGATTCGCACGATACAAACACAAACATAACATGAAAACCCAACAAATTCGACAAATTTGATAAATTTATAAAAGTTCATGAAAATGAAATTTAAATCAAAGAATTTGAATTAGAAATAATTCAACAAAAATTCTAAATAAAAAAATTGTTAAAATAAATTAAAAAATAATAAAAATAAAGAATAGAATACACTAGAAAATAACAAGGTCGAATTTTGTTTTACTACATCAAAACTAACATGCGAAGTCAGGGACAGAAAATAGGTATAAATACCGATACCTTTTCACAGAAAACTTAACCATAAATTTTAACAAAATTTTGACTGTTTTAGAATCATTTTTGAAACTATTTTGAACTTTTGTCTATTCGAATTTTTAGGTGAGAGATAGTTATTTGGAACTCTCTCTCCACGTCACCTCCTTGCAACCTCGGTAGAGCTCTGCTTGGACGTCGGCGTGGGGGAAGATGTATTTTTATGAAAATTTTTATTGGAATGGATTGTTATGGTAACTTTGTATTTTACTTTTAATATACATTAATAAATAATTATAATGTTTAAAATTGTTTTTCATGCATTTAATTAATTATTTTGTCGAAATTTTTCCGGCCCACAGCCAACACACATCGCAAGTTAGTAAAATCGATATACAATGCAGACTCGTGTAGGTGCGTGGAAAATCGCAAATGATCTGTGCCCGTGAAGACCCGGCGTGCGGAACGCAGGGGTTGGAACGTCAATATTATTCCATATAGAAGAAAAGAGAAATAAGGAAGAAGTCCTTTGGCTGCTTCCTCGTTTCTTATTTCTGTAAATTCGACTAAATTACTCCACACACGGCTAAAAATTATCACATCGAGTAGTCCAGTGGGCACTCATTAAATATAATATGAACACAATCTGCGCCTAAGGCTTATTAAAGGGAAATGGTATGGGGAATCAATTAATACAAATTCGTTGATATAAATAAATTAATACGAAATCGTTGTTATGAAATAAAATAAAATCGTTGATAATAAGTTAATATGAAATCGTTGATAAATTAATTTCTTTAATCCGAGATGGAATAAATTGATAAATTCGATTGAACCCTAAATTTGTAGATTTATAATCAGTATTAACTAAATAGTTTCAAACCCCTAGTAACGTAAACAGTAAATCAAGTCCGACGCAACGCCGCTATGTAATCAAACGAGTATTTTTCTCATAAATTGATAATTAATATAGACTTAAAAAGGAAATCATTAATTAATTAAATAATTGAGGGAAAACCCGATTAATACCTAATTATAATAATTGAACCAAACTCACCCATTAATTTCCGTACAATAGCCTAGCTCTAAGTCAAAGTACATTCCCAGCATGACGAGTAAACGCATTTTTCTGAATAATCTCATAGGATAATGGAATTTGATTAAACAAAATCGTAGAAATAAAATGAACATCAGTGGGTTCAGTTAAGTCGAGAAAAGCGATAAAACAAAATTTATTCCATTAAACGTGTCAAAATAATCATTCCAAAATTCGCGTAAGATGAACTCCCGAACTCCTATAACTGCAATAGAATTGTGCGAAAATAAATTAATTAAAGTGCTAACCATTTACAGAGTATGTAACACTGATACAACTAGGAAACATAATTTCCATTGACCTGAATAGCATAAATGCGAATCGTTTCTAAAACCACTCTCGGCAGGCCAAACAGAGATATACAACATCGTCTAAAAGAACTATTAACGTTAAGAAAATTGATCGATAGAACAAAGAACTTACCCAAGCATGTAAACGTGATAAAATTTCGAATTATTGATGATCGCCGAAAATCAATAGTTACCAAGTTTTGAATAGTCGATCATTGACCATTTAATTCCACAATAATCATATTTACTGATTCCGACATTTCCGGCAGGATATACGAATAGTACCAATAAAATAAACAATTATAACGCGACAATCGATTGACAATTACTAATCTAAACATTTCCAGCATCCTGAGAATTCTCTGAGGTAAATCGATTGTTCTTATTGGAGAGTTTATAATAATGGAATTTTCGCAAAAATCGGACGAGGCAACGAGGAAATCGGGAGTGTCCTCGGGAGGAGAAGGGTCGGGGGAATTGGCCCCTGCAACTATTGGTAATTTATTTCGAATTTTATGTCATTTATTTTCTTATCTTAATATTATTAAATGGTTTTGATTATAATGTATCATACTAACATCATTAAATGATTTTATTTGTAATGTATAATACTAATATTATTAAATGGTTTTGATTATAATGTATAATACTAACATCATTAAATGATTTTATTTGTAATGTATAATATTAATATTATTAAATGGTTTTGATTATAATATCATTAAATGATTTTATTTGTAATGTATAATACTAGTATTATCAAATGGCTTTAATTATAATGTATAATACCAATATCATTAAATGATTTGACTTATAAGGTTTAATATTAATATTATTAAATGGTTTTAATTATAATATATAACACCAATATCATTGAATGATTTTATCTACCATGTGTAATATTAATATCATTAAATGGTTTATAAGATATAGTATTTGGCCTATTTCACGTAATTAATTAACTCACCGAAACCGCAGTTAGCAAATAACAAAAAATGTCCCCTTAGCCGCAAACAATTTTTTTTGAGTCTTTAGCAGAGTAGAAAGCTTGGAACTACCGACCCCACGTCCCAACTAAAGTTCGAACCTATTTGATCCTCATAGTAAACCCAGTTTTTGAGATGAGGGCAGTAAAGACGGGAAGGAGATAGGAATTTTTGACCAACGATCCCCGGAAAACTCGTGAAGGAGCTTACGCTTAAATTTGAGGTTCCCATTCGATACCTCATAATTTGGTACGTAGACGGATGAAGGTAAAAGACGATTTAGCAAATACTATAGTGTAATGAAATTTTTTTGTTGGAAGTAATAATTTGCGGACCAATATTTGACACCAAGGTACAGCAACGGAGTAATAAACAATGACGATTTATAAAGGTGTTCTCATAGGCGGATACCCCGTTGATGATATTTAATTTTACCATTTAATTCCACAATTTCTCTCGCAGATCGCTGGAGATGGGCTTGGGCCCAATACCGGCAAGAAAGATGCCCCGATTTCCCTCCGTCGAAATTCCTCGACCGGGATAATCTGGGACTAGGGACGTCCACCCAATGGAGCCCGTCAGAAGAAATTTATCAGCAGGCCCGGCAGCAATTGGAGAACCTGGTGTCACAACAACACGACATGAATTCGCAGGTGATCCGAGCTCGCCAGCATCTGGCGAATGTAGAAGAAGATTTGCTGGCGGGTCGGATCGCTGACTCCTACTGGCACCCCCACCAGATCTCCCCGGATCAGATCCCTCCAACCAATGCGGCCCGAACCCGCAACACTAAAAGGCCAACAATGGCGATCTCAGGCTACACACCTGAAGAGTGGGTGGCGAGCCGATTCCCTTAAAGAAGATCCATTTTTTTTCTTTCTTGATTTGTGACGACTTGATTTCATTTTACTATTTGTTTATAAATAATAAAAAGAAGAAAAAAAATTTTAATTGGTAAATTGTGATTTTGTGTTATTCGTTTATCAATATTCAGGGTAAAAATTGGTAAATTGTCGTTAGTTATTTTCTACCTGATAAAAATTTTTGTCTTTAATATACGAATTTTGTTTGAAGTAACGCTAATATGACGCGATCACTCTTATCATGAATCACCATACTTAACTTTATTTGTATTAGCCATGGAACCTACTCAATTATTGCAACAGGAACTATCCCGAGCCCAGCAGGCCAACTAATCGCTCTACGGACAAATCATTCAACTCACCAAGGAGGTGCAGCAAGTAAAATCTACCTGGGTGGACCCAGCCAGACTAAAGTCCATCTACCAACGCCTCACAGCTGCTCAAAGGGGCTGGGCAGAAAAGCGTCAGTTGAACCAGAGTCTCCGGACACAAATCCGAGGGCTGGAAGTCGCCCTGGCTGCAAGTCGGGAGGGGCTGGCGGTAACTTACCCGCTTATCTTTGCTCCATCCCAGTTGCCCTACCAGAATCAGATCCACAGTTCCACCCTGGCCAAAAATTCTCCATCCGTCCCATCCAGCAGTCACCGACCGGGACGCAAAGAACGTGCCCGCCGCAGAGCCGCATGGCTACCGGACAAAGCGATTTAAATGACTGACCTGACATATTAACTATTATATTTTTTTTATAGAAATCGTAATTGTGATTAAATCTAAAATAGTATGTTCCCGATATGATTATAAATGGAATGGTCGTCGGAAGGTCGTGAATGCTCTCATTGTGTCGTCAAAAATAGTGTTCCCCTCCTACTGGTCAGCGTGGATTTTGAATTTCCACACAAGGGACAGAATAAAGCGAGCATAGGTCTTCTAACGATTGCTCGTTGAACCCGAGGGTTGTCTGAGCAATAACAGTATTAGTAATGATGCTCACTTTTTGCGGACAATCCACCCACTCGAACAAATTTCCAACGTTGCCAAACAACGGGTGCCGAGTGGTAGTCGAAGTAATATTTGTATGGCGTTACCCGGGCAACAATAAGGTGGTTTAAACAAATGGCAAAACCCAGTAACCCACCAATACTGTATATGATTTTATTAACTTGTGATGTGTCTTTGGCTGTGGGCCACCAAAAATAAAATAATAGAAAAAATAAATTACCACATGAATTAGGCAAAAGTCTCGATGCATAAACTGTATATTTGGCATTCATATAAACAAATTTTAAATCGGGCATCGATGTACATAAACCACAATAACATAACTGTAGATTAACAATCTGAAAAATATTGCTGCAAAACATAACTGTAGATTAATAACCTGAAAATATTGATAACTGTAGATTAATGATCTGAAAATATCTGAAAAAAATCACACAACAAAGTAAGATTTATAAAAAATGTGCATCTTAAATTTGGTTGAAATTAATACTACAAAGTAGTAGTTGAAAATTTGGGAAAACACATCAGTATTCATACCCATAATTTGGCTCCAACCTTGCGTGTTAGTTTTATTGCGATTAAACAAAATTCGACTCTGAAATTATTTGTGTTATCCAAATTAAATTTTTATTTATTTCCTAATTTAAATTAGTAATTTATTTTCAACATTTTTTAAATAAATTTATTCAACCAAAAAATATTTTATTTTTATTCATTTAATTCATTAATTTTTACTCTTATATAAATGGTCATTTTACGGTCGAATTTTCTTGTTATTATGTTATTTTTTATGTAAATTTCGTGCAGTTCTTGATGCATTTTGTATTTATTTTATTTTACTTTTATGTTTTTGATTTTATATTTATTTATATTCTCTCAGATTATAAAGTCTTAGTTGGTGTTGTCTATTGTATTTTAAGTTATCTTGGTGCTGAGTTTTCGTGCTGTATTACTGATGCATTTAAACAATTCTCCAGGCTATTTGTGTGCTGGCCCAACATAAAACACTCCGGGGCCCGTAAAATTGCGACCCGCAATTTCTAAAAGATCTAAGCTATGAACTATGCAGAGTTTACATTTTCCATTCAATTGGGTCTACGAGTTACATGGTCGTGACCTTAAAACCCACAAGCATAAAAATAATCATACAGTATACAACAATATACGGATTCCAAGATGAAGTGAAAGAGGACATACAGTCCGGTCATGGTCACACATAAAGAATAGTTAATAGTCTAAGAATCATTAGTTCATTGTTAATCATGAGTTCAATATTCTGTCACTTGGGTATTCGTCTCGCTGATGCCTTGAGTTTCTTGGTTTCTGATTGATTACTTTCTTCAGCAGGTTCTGATATTTTGACGATTCGATATCTGTTTTGCGATTTGACTTTGAATTTTGTTTAGTTTGGGGAATTGACTTCATTAGATGCCGATTGTTTGGAAGATTGGCAGGCTTAGTGAATCTCAGATAAGAAGAATAGATAGAATGTTTAGTTCAAGACTCCTTTTTTGTTGGTTTATTTAGGGTTTTGAGTTGTAAATTGACATTCTAACTTTCGTTTGTTGATTTTTTTTTCTTTGCATCTTGAACTGGGTGGTGTTCAATTGGATTCTGTGGATAGCTGACCCTTTATTATATTATCTAGTCTCGATTGTTTGATGATAATTGATCTGTTCGGGGATTATTCATGATTCTTTGAGGTTGGTCTGAGTTTCTTCTTTTCAGTTATCAATTTTGGCTGTTTGTTCTCGATTTTCGGTTCCTTTTGTTATTTTGTAGGGTTTCTAAAGAGCATCCATGATTATTTTAATATTGTTTCCTTAATGGGTGTTTCCTTTTTCTATTGACTTTCGATTTGATTTTCTAGAGTTCTGAGGGTTTGAACGATCTGTTTTTCTTGTTTTAATCCTTTGACCATTAGGTATAATAAGAATTGATCCGTCCGTAATTGGTATCCTTTGGGTTTTTCATATATCGGTATATTTGTTACAGTTAATTTTTGCATCGATTGATTGATTGTGGGGTTTTTCGACATCTTTCTAAGGGATACTAGGTTGTATATATGGTTTTATTACTGCCATCTTCTTCCTCATCGCCAATATCATGCTGCTTTCGCATTTCACCAATTTCGAGCTATTTTACTAAGAGTCGTTATCATTCCTCTTGATTTTAGGTAGCGATCTGAATTTTCTGTTTCTCTTCTTTTTTATCTCTGTTGCATTTATTATCATGTCTGGTTTCTCGTTTCTATGATTTGTATTAACTTTATTTTTGCATCGCTTATCTTCTTTGTTTGCCTTTACTACCATTTGCAAGATTCTTACGATATTCCATTTTGATTGAGTGCATTTTGTAGTTCAGTCTCATCATCTTTTGTCTTGTCGTTTATTGGTATTGTCTTTTGTAATCTCTCTTTACTGATTCGATTTGTCTTTCTTGTAATCTGGTTTTTGATTTTTGAGTTGGTTTTGATTTGTTCTCTGATCCTTTCCTTATTCATATCCGCTGTTGCACGTCAGTCTTGCTTGGAATTACGATTCCGTGATATTCATTTTGTCTCGTTTGGCTGCATTTAGTTTCACTTGCAGTTGGTTGTTTTTCTTACTTTATTCCCCGAATTGATTTTTGAATCTCTTCCACCTCTATACTAGTTCTATTTCCTTGTCTTTTTCGTTTTTTCGTTTAGCTTTGTTTTTCAATTATCTACCTGTTTGTTGTTATTCGTCAGTTTCGAATTAATTAATTCAGTTTTTTGTTAAATTATTCTCCCTCGTCTTTTTTGCTGACTGACTTTGTATTTCATCTATTTCTTCAATACTTTCGTTTCGTGTTGATACTTCCTTTACTGTTTTGCTGCTTTATCTTGCTCCGATCGTGACTTTGTTTTCGTTGTTCCTGATTTTCGTCTCTCATCTGATTGTACTGGATTTTACAAGTTTTAAATTGCTCTCCAAGTCTACTCTTGTCTCTGATTTCCTTGATGGCTTCGGTACCTCTTAATCGGTTTATTTCAATTTCTGATTCCGATTTGGTTAGCTTCTAATTGATTTGTTTCTCAATTTTGACGTAATATTGCATCACTTGTCTTTCTCATTCCACTTTATTCGTTGTCACATCGTCTGATTTTTAATTTGTTTTCGCTTCTCGACTATAATATTTATATACTACTTTTATATATTATCGGATATTATCATATTCATTCCATATAATATTTATACACTACTTTTATACATTACTATATAAACATATCTATTATATAAATTATATGCACATTTCTAACTATTTATTACTTTATCTCCAAAGGGTCTACGCGCAAGGTGCGTATCCCTCCGCATCTCTCATCAATTACTGGATATATATCGATCTCACTTGGCCACTAGAGTGGAGAAATTAGTGACGGTGGTTGTTGCGTCCATATCATAATTGGGTATTGGTTCATATTTTGACTTGCTTTGTTCTCTCGATTTTGAATTTTCTGTGAGTCGATCATTTGGTTCAGATTTTGTCTGTGTTTTCTTCATCTTTTGATCTTTTCTGATCGTCTACGTTATTTGGCTTTGATTGTTGTCTTATTTCTTTGTTGGCTACTGAATTTTGCTTTTTATTACTATCTCGGTGTTCTCCCTCTTCGTTATCTTCTAGGCTCTCTTTTATTGTCCGTGAATTTTATTTCTCATCTCTTTAACAGGGCTTTTATCGTCTTTGGTAATGCATATTCGGATTTCATTGCTCTTTTTAGTAATATATTTTCATTGCTTTCGAATTTGTTTACGTCTATGATTTCGTTATCGGATTTTCTTTTTTCTCCAATTGATCAGTT
This sequence comes from Schmidtea mediterranea, assembly GCA_022537955.1. NCBI lineage: Eukaryota > Metazoa > Platyhelminthes > Tricladida > Dugesiidae > Schmidtea > Schmidtea mediterranea. The sequence goes on from CM039681.1 coordinate 47,161,062, forward strand.
TTGCTGCTGCTTCATCGTATCCTCTCTCGATTGCTCCAAGGATTGGGTTTAAATTATGTCCTATTATTTCGATGTATTCTTGAATTGCATTTATCGTAACGAACTCTATTGCACTTGCTTCTCGCGACATCATAATATAATTTAACATCGTTTTTCCTTTATTGTCCTTCTCATTTAGAGTCTATCCTGTTTTTAATAACTCCATCAGAATTTTCGTTGACGCATCTCTTGACACTGCAATATTCATGGGTGTTTGTCCTTTCTCATTTCTGATATTTGTATGTTGTCCACATTGGTTCATTATCTCGATAATTTCCATCGTTCGTTCCTCGTTTTCGCTTTCTATGGCATGGTGTGGTAGTTTATTACCTGCTATGTCAATTATTGTGAATAATATTGGTATTCTTTTCTTTAAGTTGCTCATTTCTGCTGTTGATTTTGAGCCTTTTGCGTAGTTCGTGATCATCTTTGTTACTCCTTCTAATATCTCGGTGATATTCTTGTTTCTAGTCCATTTCGGCATTATTTCCTTAGTTATTTTGATGATTGCTTCCATCTGTTTCCGGTAATTCATTCTATCATTGTAGATTTCGTTATATTCTCGTTCCTGTTTCGCCTGATTACTATAATATTTTGATTTTTGTCTCTTCGCTGTTTGCGGCTCCGTTAATTTGTTTCGTCATGTCTAATAGGTTTTTTCTGCCTTCCAGTTGTCATGTCTTTTCCTGGTTCGTAACTTAATTCGACACTTGTATCATTCGCTGGCTTTATTCTGGTGATGTTATTGATCTCATTTGATTTCCTATTGCTTCCTCTCATTAGTCCCACTGCTCCGGATAGGTTCTGAGTCTGTTTATTTGGACATTTCCCAGTCATATGTCCCCATTTTAGACAGTTAAAACATTTTCCGGGTCTATTTACGTGTCCTCTCTTCCCGAAAAGTTGGCTTATTTGATGTCGATAGTAGTCGTTCTCTGTGTGTCCCGATTTTTGACAAGTTTTACAATAGTCTCTGATTTTTACTTCATTAGCTTTCGTATCGATTGTCCAGATACTTTCTTCGTTCGTTATGGTTTTCCTAATTGTGTTTTGTTGAGTAAATCAATACCATATTGTAATTTTCCTTTCCACATGGGTTGTATTGTTGAGTTCGTCAATTACATCTTCTTTTGTCTCAATTTTCAATTCACTGACTATTTTTGATCTGTCCTGCATATTCAGATTTCTCGTTTGTTGTCTTTGGATTCTCTTTTCGATTAGTTCTCCCTCTGGAATTTTATTAACCATTAAAATATCTATTACCTCTTGTTCGATTGACATCACTCCTATTTCTATATTGTCTCCTGTTGTTTGTATAGATTTTGACTCCAATACTTTACTTTTCACGTTTATTTGAAGTTCCTCTTTCTTGTCCTTTTCATTATTGTTTAGCCCTTGTAGTAACATGTTTATTTTCGCTTTCCTTATCGATTCTCTTATCGATTTTTGTAGTAGTACACTCGTATTTTGATATTTTGTTTTTTTTTTTCGATATCTTTTATCGCTGTTTTTTCTGCTTTTTCGTCGTCTATCGTTCGGTGAACTCTTGAATTATCTTTTCTTTTTTTTTACTGCTCGATTCTTGCTCTGATTTTATTTTGACCTCTTGAGTTTCGTCTCTTCTTATTACTTCATTTTCTTTGTCGTTATTTTCGTTATTTATTGTTATATCCTCCTCGCTGTTGGCGACACACTGCTCCGCAGTGTGTATTTCTTTTGTATTGACTATTCTCGACACATTGCTTCTACTTGATATTTGATTTCTTTTCCTCCGTCTTTGTCGAATTTCTTGGATTTCCTCTCTCTGTAATCTCTTTCATTCAATTTGTTGCTGTTCCGGATATTTTCTGGTCCATTGATATCGAACATCATTCATGTTTCTCCTCGTATTACTTCGTTGTATTTGATTTTTTGCGGCTATTCTTTGAATCCCACCACCTACTTGCTCACTCTCTTGTATTTGATTGCTTTGTGTACTTTGACTATAATTGTTCGGTTTTGGTTGTCTCGATTTTCTCTCCATTGGACAATTTGCAGCTATATGTCCGTTTAGGTTGCAGTTATAACAGGTTCTACTCTCGAATCTTGTGGTTGTCCTTATTATCGTCATATCTCTTAAATGTCTAATCTATTGTGTTGGGTTATTTTGTGGACTCTTCCTGAATTGGTTTGGTTTTTGTTGACATTGAATTCTTCTCATTCGACAATTTAAAACAGATTATCATTTCTTCTCCTTCTGTGCGAACTATTCTATCACATCCTTGGCAATTTTTTAGTTGATAACCTCGGTCAGTTCGGCATCCTTCTTTTGAACAGATAGTACATACTGGATTGTAACTCGCGTTGTTAATCCTGAAATAATTATTATAATTTATAAATTTACCTCTACTGTCTTGAATCCTCTTAACTGGCATATCGCAAATTCGTGATGGTTTTTCAATATATTGATTTGTTTGCGGGTAAATATCTTTTGTTTGTCTTGTTATTTCCATCACTACTTTTATTGGTTCTGATACTCGATCTTTTTAACTCGGTTTGTTCATTTTCTCTTTCGACTCTTTCTTCCATTGTGGTTAATATTTTCTCTTCCAGTACGATTTCCGTTTGCCATGTTTCAGCTATTTTTGTTCCAACTGTTTTTATTTCCGAATTCCCAGTTTCTTTTTTTGTCATTTAAATCTTCTTCGTTGCATTTTCTTTCTGAATGCATCTCCTGTATATTCCTCTTTAAACTCGAATATATTGGTTCTTGCTTCCTCATTTCTGGTTCATCGCATGTGATTTCGTACATTGTTGATTCTCTCAAATATATTTCTGTTTCATCAGTATTTTTACTTGACAAACTCTGGTTAATTTCCTCTCGGAGTTTTTTCACTGTTTACCGTAATTGTTTTCAATCTGAATGCAATTTTGGTTCGGGTTGATTTCGCGTTATTTTCTTGCAGCTTAACTTCTTCATTAATTTATCATATTTTCGGTTCTGTTTCCAAACTCTAATCTTGTTGTCAATCATTGGTTCTACTATCGCTACTTTATAATTTTCTATCTGTTGCTGCTTTTTCACTCTCTTGAATTCCAATAACATGGTCTATTTCTTTTATCCCTTGTTCTCCGTTTGTTTTGGTATATTTTCAGTTCTCTACACAATGGTTTCCTTGATTCCGGTTTCTCGTAACTCGTTTTTCTGTGATTTCTATCTCTAGTTTATCGCTCTATATTCGTCGTTTACTTGACTATTTATTCTTTGGTTTACTCGATCTCTTTATTCTGTCAATATCTAAACATAATAACACCTTAGTACAATATTATTCTTACGTAAATTCGCAATTAATTTTCGTACTACTCTCAATTTTTCCTAATTCTTTTCTCTCCCATCAACTTCTTTACTTTTCTTTTAAAAGTTTAATTTTAAAATTATCTATAACTTGTATCAAGTTCTATTTTGCTTCGTCTAATTATCCTTATATTCGCCATCAATTACTATCCTGTCTTATCATTACTATTTAAATCAAATAAATCATCACCATCATATCAAAATCGTCCTCGTTTAACTATTCTTCTTTATCTCTTTATCGTTTATCCCCAAACAAATTTTTTTCCCCCCCCTTAATCTCTATTGCCGCTTTGGCCTTTTTACTTAACTACTCTCGTCTTTTTCCTTAAACTTCATCCGCTGTTGTCTATGGCTTTTATTTAAATCCTCTTGTTTTCCTTAAACTTATCGCTGTGATCGTTTTTCTGATCACTCCCTTCATTTTTAAGTCATTGAATATCTAATACGTAAAATTATCTATCGACCTCGTACATTATCTATATATCTATCAATTATCTAATGTCGCATTAATATCTATATTACAAATAATAAAAATCATATACTCATACTCTCCATTCCAATCTGTAAATTATTCTTCCTATTCTCATTGATTAAAATCGTTTAAACTTAATCCTCAGTCGTCATGGTCTACATTCCGTGGCTCCTGGTCCTTCGTCCATCTATTCTCTAACTGGCATTCGTGGTATTCCAAATCTCAATCTCATTCAATGCACTCTAGGCCCTTTAAACTCTAATCATATCATATCTCATCCGGCCGCTCTATGGCCCTAATATCTAAACAATTGTCTCATCTAACATACTGAATTTAACATAAATCATATCTCACACTTTAATATCTATCATATCCTATTTAACTATAATCATATACATCTTTAGTATCTAATCTTGAAATACATCTTTACTGTATTAACCATAATCTTATTTCAAGATCAACTCTTATCCTTAACATCTAATCATAATCAATCTAATCATAATCGTAATAATATCTGTTCTCATCTTTAAATCATAATCCATATCTCATCTTTAGTATCGGTTGAGTTTCATCATGGACTTTTGGTAGTTTGAGCCTCACCGACTCTCAATCCATGGCGTTTTGTCTAAGCGCAATTTTGCCGGGTTACGCACTTCCTCACCGCCATCGGATATTCGGTACTCGGTGATCCGGTTGTGTACCTCGAGAATATAAAAGTACTGGAAATCGCCTAGACGTTCAACCAAGTCCAAAAACGGTTTAAGCCTTGATTTCCCGACATAGGAAAGAAAAGGACACGCCGATACTGGGCGCGGAAATCCTAATATATCTAATCTACATCCATTGCCGCTCTACGTCCGATTCGGCACAATTGCCGCCTGATCTGATCCTTAGTAGTCCTTCGAGTATGAACCATTTACCGGTTGTCATCCGCCTACCGTTGGTGTCCTCCGATACTCGGTGTGATCCGGGTTGTTATGAGTCCCGCTCCAGCATTACAAAAAATTCATTCGATACTCGGTGTGGATCCGCGTTTTGTATCGAACGGTCCAGCGCATCAGTCCCTTGGCTGATAATATCCTGAACATCGAAGCCCGTAGCTGCCCCTCTGTGCCTCACCACCCAGCTAGGAAAAAAACGAATATCTCTAGGTACCTTAACGTCCTAAATCAGCGCAATTCTTTCAATTTTTTTTTATTTCGCGTTTCCTCTTCAACTTTCGCCAATTCAAAATTGTAGTAATCGCATTGGGGTGGTTGTTCCCCAAGAGTGATCAATTCTCCGCACAGGGAACTTCCACCTTCGCGACGATCCTACTAACTTTCCTCTCCTCGGGTTGATCAAGGTTCCCATCAATAAGCCGTACCATCCGCTATGATAGCTCGGTTTAAATCTTACTTCCTCATATATTTCCATATATACTATAATAAATAACACTACAAAATCACTAACAAATGATGCATCGAAACTTACCGTACTTATGTGTGATTTTCAGCTTTCAACTGTTAAGTTGTGTTTTAACTGTCTACTCAATATTTAACGGCTTTCATGAAGTTTTTTTGCTTTTCCGTATGTTACACCTTCGGTTGCTGTTGTTGTCTCATTTTATTATGATTCTTAATCTCACCATCGTACTCGTTTTCAGAAATCATCTTTTCCTCTGGTGCTAATATTACTCCGTATTCATTATTATCTCTATATCCTTTATATTTCATTATAACAAGCATCATCAATTTATTCATCTACGCTATTTCTACTATGCATTTCATTTACCTTAAACATTTCCTTTTATCTTACGCCAATTTCTCATCATCCGGACCTTTATCTTTCGTCAATTTCTCTAACTAATCGATATCTTTTCTCCGTTTATAGTAATCTATAAATTTGGCTTAAACTTGGCTCGTGTCTTTTAATACTACACATCATTGTTTCTTACTCCGCAATATTTCTCAATACTCACATAGATACGGGGTCGAATCTTGCACCTTTCCGTAATATTTTGATCTTTAAACTTATTACTTCCAATCTAATCGTTTATTACGTTTAGAATTATTAACTGACTGGTGATCACGTCATTATCAAACAATTCTAATCCTAATTTCAGTTTTCCAATTTTTTACGAATCTTAACGACCCGCAATTTGTGGTTTCCCTAATTCTAATCACTTTAACCCTCGTGATTCCACCTTTCCCTGTTTTTATTATTTTAATTTAATTTTTTATCTATTTTTTAATATTTTATTACTAGTGGATGATATTTACACATGATCCATTCGATTTATACAACTAACCCATAACTTATTTTATTATAGTTCCCTGTTTCTTGATTCCTGCTCTACAAAATATTGATAATTTATCCCCACTTTCCTGTTGACGTTTCATTTTGAAACTTTTTGTGTAACTAATATTCAATTTATTTACATATTTGATATTCCTCTCTTATTATACATATACTCGTGCATCATTAGGATTTCTATAACTGTTTTTGTTATCATATGTTGGGTTGCGTGACTTCGAATAGAAATTATTGTCGATCTCGACTCAAACGGGTTGCTTTAAACACACAGTACGAACCCAAACGATATAAACTTTATTGATTATACAGCTTTGTCTTCCACTGATATTACAAAAATCATTTTAAATTCACTTTCAAAATTTTTAATTTCTTCACAATTCTCTGAATTCTAGAGATTCGAAGGTTTTGGACCCATCTGTAACTTTTTATCAAAAGTTCACATGATGATATCTTATGGTAATTTTTTGAATCGTCTTTTATTTCTACACAATATATCCAAAAATTAAATTTTTTAGCCAAGAAGTTTGTGACCCTTTTATACTTTTTATCTGAAAGGCTCTGATGACTAAAGTTCTATTGGCAATTTTGCTTTGTTCATCGATCTCTAAAAAATCAAAATAAAAAATTATGAACTAAGGTTTTTGAACTATTTACTATCACTAATATTCGATTGATGACTAAAGGCTAATTCGTCGATCTCTACAATAAAATTTAATACCTTTATAACCCCAGAAAATCTATAGTAAATATGCTACAGAAAAAACCTACAACACTATCAAACAATTTACATTTTTGAAGGTTTGACACTTAATAACTTTTTATCCAAGTTGAAGGATCCTAATTTTATCACGCCACTAAGAACGTTTGTAAAAAAATAATTTTATACAAAAATTACAGAAAGACTTTATTAGCTTCCGAACCTATAAAAATATGACCATTGTCTAAAATTTGCAATTATTAAGCTCATTCTTCTCTCACACAAATATCTAAAAATTATATTTGGGAAGTCATATGTTTGACCCTTTGAACTTCGAACCTTCAGAAATACACCATCAGTTCAATTGGGCATTTTACTCAGCTCATCGTTCTCTACATAATATCAACGAACTGTTTCTCAGTCGTCAATAAGTCATCGTTTTTCCTCGTTTGTTGTTAATTCCATTCTATTCACCCTCTCTCCGTGGTCCGACTACAAGTTCGTTCGACATTCTGTTTTAATAATTAAACATTTCTTTATTTCCGTGGTTCTTTACAAAAACAATCATGTTATCCCGCTAGCCCACCAAATTTTATGGTGGCGCTAGTGCTATTTCATCATTTATTCTCTAATTGTAAGTCAGAATCGTTCGTTTTCATCGATCTTATAATTTCTCATCGATTTTTACAATTTTTAAAATCCACCATATTCATCTCTCCGGGTTCGGCAAAATGCGTCGTCCGACATTTCATTCGACAGATGTTCTGTATCCTGTCCCCTCTCATCTTGTTGTACAAAAAATCATTTAATCCAGGCCTGAGCCCAAATTGTATGGTGGTTTCTGGGTTTTGATATTTTTAAACTATATGTGTAACCAACAAGCCAATAAAATACTTTCGCTTGACCACTCGGCACCCGTTTGCTAAGCACGTTGGAACTGTGTTCGGTGGTAGATCGTCCCAAAAGTGCGCGTTATTGCTAAATCTACTATATGACCGAAACGATCTCTGGGTCCCAACGAGCTTGTCGATAGAAAGATGTGCTCGCTTTTGATTCTAGCTCCCATTATTCTTCTATTCTCTTTCCAATGTAACCCTAACTCTCATACTCATCTATCTTTATGTTCGTTCGCTTGGTCTTCTATTATATTGTCATGTGAATGATTTTTATGCGTAAACCCTTGTTATGTAAGTAACAAGTACATCTCTACCCTATCCACTTATAAACTACAATGTTCCCTCACTGTATTTTACTAGCATCATCATTGTTAACTATTCTAATATACCTTTCTTATGTACTACTATTACCTTAGAATATTTTTTTAATACTATACACTACCATTATATTATTGTTATAACTACTATGATATTTACTACTATTATTATTACATAATTAATCAATTAACTACAAATACATATTATTATTATCATTATCAGTTATATATTTATATATCATTAATATATTATTATTATTATTATTATACAAAACCCTAATCATTATCGCTTATTATTATTAAATTTGTAGGATCCGTCCTTATTCCTCAGCAAAAAAAATTTATGATATACTACAACATTAGCCTAAATCCATCTTGGTATTTGTCGGTTCTCAAATAAAGCTATTTTTGTTGATTCGAAAATTTTGAGCAGCCGTCGCCCTTATTTATCGCGTCCACTTTACGTTACTATTCAATAATATTTAATTACTTCGAAAGTGAGCACGTCACCGCCATATTTCCGCCTCTCCTCAAATCTAAAACTTCATTTAATTCTATTTAAAAAAACATTATTTCATGATTTTGGGTCGTTCGGCATTACTTTCCGATGGCTATTCATGTTTAACTGTTGCAAACATTTCGCAATTTCCCCTGCTAAACCATTCCCTTTTTGTCCTTAAGATCTATTAGTTCAATATTAAATGATGCCGCACTGCTACTCGGTTAGAGATTTGAGCCGATTGTTGTAAAAATTTATGTCAATTTTACAGAAACGGATGATGAAGGAGCAGCCAAACGGCTACTCATTTTACCCTCCTTTTCCCTATGTACGGATAATATTGACGTTCAGCTCCTGCGTTCCGCCGTCCGGAGGGCCTCACGGCACGGAACTATTTGGAGATTTTACACGCACTTAAAATCTGAATAACGGTAATATGATTTTATTAACTTGTGATGTGTCTTTGGCTGTGGCCACCAAAAAATAAAATAATAGAAAAATTAATTACCACATGAATTAAGCAAAGAGTCTCGATAGCAAACTGTAATATTTGGCATTCATCATAAACAAATTTTAATCCGGCATCGAGACATAAACGCAAAATAAATAACTGTAATTTAACATCAAAAATACTTGCTGCAAAACATGAAATGTAAGATTAATAACAGGAAAATATTTGCAAACGAAACATAATGAGATAATAACCTGAAAAATCCTGTTACAACAAACATAACTGTAAATTATCAACCTGAAAATTTGAATAACTGTAGAAATGATCCTGAAAAATATCTGAAAAAAATCACACAAAACAAAGTAAGATTAATAAAAAATTTGCATATAAATGTTGAAATAATACTACAAATATAGTTAAAATTTGGGAAAAATACACAGTATTTATAACCTATAATTTGGCCCCAACCCTTGCGTGTTAGTTTAATTGCAGATTGAAAACAAAAATTCGACTCTGAAATATTGTGTTATCCAAAAAATTTTTAATTTATTTCCTAATTTAAAATTAGTCATTTAATTTCAACATATTTTATAAATTTATTCAACCCAAAAATATTTATTTTATTCATTTAATCTTTAATTTTACTCTAATATAAAGTCATTACGGTCAATTTCTTGTTATTATTGTGGGACCAGAACACATACGGCTTCGGAAACATGTTTAAATGGATCGGTACACACATCAAACATAACACTATGCCAATTTAAACTCAAAACCTATAAAACATCAATACTAACCTAACAAAATATAAAAAAGATAATACATATAAATAAATAAACATAAATAAAATTAAATAATACAAAATGCAACATAGATCCCGCCACGACTACAAATACAAATAAACATGAAACCAACAAATTCGACCGTAAAATTTTGATTAAATCAATAAAATTCAATGACAATGAAATTTAATCAGATTGATTAAAATATTCAAAAAAAATTTCAAATAAAAAAATTATCAAAATAAATTGAAAAAAATAATAAAACTAAAGATAAATACCAAAAATAACAAGGGTCGATTTTTTTACTAAACCAAACTAACAACTCTGAGGTTAGGACAGAAAATAGGTATAATCCGATACATTTAACTAATTTAACCATTTTTG